>JAPDKQ010000072.1:0-178299 GCA_027569665.1 Aspergillus bridgeri | reverse complement strand
CCCCCCCCCCCCCCCCCCCCCCCCCCCCCCCCCCCCCCCCCCCCCCCCCCCCCCCCCCCCCCCCCCCCCCCCCCCCCCCCCCCCCCCCCCCCCCCCCCCCCCCCCCCCCCCCCCCCCCCCCCCCGGTATACAAACTCCTTTCGCAACGAGAACATATCATTTGTGCTTTTATGGTCATAGGGTGTTAGTCCTGATCATGGAGGTTGGTGAGCGGCGACTTACATATGAACCAAATACGATGTATGTTTCCATAGGAGCATCATGTTCTCGTCTTCAACGTCTGACTTTGTAATATCAATTCCGTAGCAAAAGCTGCCATGGCGGTATTAAAAAGCGCACCCAGGAAGGGTTTCTTGTAACACTCACGGGATCATAGCCATGACTGAGTACACAGCTGCAGTAAGTTCCCTTCTGTTCCAGTACATGTCCAGGGAAGGGAGCGCATCCCCGGAAAAGAGAGTATCCACATTACTAACGCTGGAGACGTAGGCTAGCATCCAATCGAGAAGGATTTGGCGCGTTTCTATCCCGGGTTAGCCTCTTGCTTGGTAAGACAAGTGTGCCAGACGTCCAGAAACACACCTACAGAGCATTCCCGACGAATATGCTCAGCAATCTCGTTCCAGCAGTTGAGGGCATTCTGTAGCTCAAGAGAGAAACTTGACAAGTCTGGACAATTCTCTTCCTCGAGGAGAGAATGCCTAAAGAACCTCATGCTTGCGTCTCTATAGGCCTGCATCCCGTCGAAGTCGTACTGTAGGGTACCACAATCAAAGACTTATGGAATGACATCTGCGTATTAGTGCGTCCGGGTGTCATGAAATTATACAAACTTACTATCGTCCCAGATAAAATACTACGATCTCTGGTTAGAACGAATGATGCCAGAGTTGGACGCGGGGCTTACCCATGCAAAGTGCTTTGCCATCGTGCAGAGCCTTTCGAGGGATGACTCTGAGCACAACACAGCGGCAAACATGCCGAAATTGGCGTCTTCCATCTTCTTGCATTTTCTCTCATCGTTGACCCATCTAGGTATGATCAACTTGAAATCCCGGGGAATGATAATAGTGACAAGGGCCGCACCGTCGAAGCCAGGGATTTAGAAATTCTTCCCGTGCTTTAAGGTAGTCTTTATGCATTCTGGGTTTCCAATTCGGTGCCAATTGATAAAGGTTTGGCAGTTTCACATATTGGCCCCCGATACTCTTCCGTAGATCAGCATAAAGAGGACTCTTTGATGAATTGGCTGACATGGTCAGATTGCACTGGGGAGAATATCAAATATTGGTGAAGAATTATTGAGCCAGCTTCGTGGCTTATGATCAAGACTTATATTCCATTTGCCACTCGCTTCAGCCGTCCAAAAACGACGGACCAGCATTCAACCTCCTGGCAGTTTAACTTTTACCAAATTATTGAGATACACAGCAGTTCCTTCGCTAGCTTTAGTGTGTTCAGCTTAGTGGGGCTAAAAAGGGGATCTTAGGGTCTAAACATGCATAGAGGCCACCATGGAGTACAGGCATCACAAACGATTCACATTGACCGTGTCCACGTCACTAAATGCGTCATTAAACACATCTTTGTAGCAGACTGGACGGTTTACTAATATTTGCAAGGCTTCTTAATGTAGTTACCTGAGGGTGACAAGGGTTTCACTTTCTCATATGATAGGCTCACGCGAGATTTTGACTCAACGAGAGGGAAGTCGTTGAGTATTCCCTGGGCCGTGGTGTTATCATGTCAGGGATAATTTTCGACAGTGAGATGCCATATCGCTTATTTTAAATAAAATTCACTTAGTGACGTGGTATTATTATGGGGTATTCATACAACTCTAGACTCAACAATGGACATGCCACCTTTTACGTGGGGTATTTATCTGTCTTTACAAAATTCTGAACTTTTTAAAAGTAAAATGTACACACTCCTTGGAACTGTTTCCTGATCAGGGTATAACCGACTCGGTACACGATGGAAATATGCCTCACCATCCTTATATGTAAAATGGATTTCGGTACTACATCATGCCGCGTAAAACTAACTTTGATATGTGAGCGAAAACCTAATCATTATATGATGAAGGCAAATATCTGTCAATTCAAGAATTAGGAAAGTTTAAATGCCATTCAATATGCATCGTTCGTGATTGGGATGGCTCACGATGTCACCAGTGGTGCTATCCACTCCTTGTATTCCATTCCGCCTTGGTATGTCCTAACCAGGCCTACAGTGCCAACTTCTCGATAGTGAACTCAAAAAAAAACAAGTTTTCAATTAAACATTTGCAGTCACATCGAATAAGCGAATTGGGGCACTGCCAACTCTGACTAGAATTCGTCACCAAGTTGATGTATGTACCTACTGCCGAGGGCGCTGGCCGACAATCCCTCGGTTTTGGGATACATTAATTAAGGTGCTCTTAATATGCAGTGCTTGTTTCTGGGAAATCATAATTAGTGGACAGTCGACATTTTACACTGGACTGGACCAATTCCCATTCTATCTTCATGCATGAAGTATATCAAGAGCCTATCTACAGACGGGCGGGGATAGCTCCTTGCATTAAAAGATCGCCATTCGAGGTGTAACCCTAACATGTACGTGCACCGAACAGAACTAGAGTAATGGCAGATCTTCTCTAATTAAGGATACATACATGCTGCCTGCCTCGTGGCCGACAGTAGTTGGCTGCATATAAGTTGAGTAAGAGGCTTTTCCGGTATTATGCAGCTTACTGAGAGCGACCAGGGTGTGTCCTTATTTGAACAGCAGAGAGCATATAAACCAACTAGATCCGAAGATTCGACCGTGTATCCTGATGATAGCAGATTCATTCTATATCTAGCCAGCCAAAATAACTTTAACGATGCAAACTCCAATCCTCCTTCACTGCGCTCAAACACTGGTCCAGCGCGTGGCTGCTGAACTGAAGTCCGAGCATGGCCTAGGTTCTATGGCCCCCTCCATATACGATACAGCGTGGGTGGCCATGATCCCCAGCCCTAATCAGAATGGCAACCGGTGGCTATTCCCCGAAAGCTTCAACTACATCTTAGACCGTCAGGGCAGCGACGGGGGGTGGGACCCCCTGGAGCAGGCCAGCCGCGAAGCCAAATACCCAGACAACCTCTGGGTTCCTGACTGCATTATCCACTCGCTGGCAGCTCTGTTGGCCCTGTGCCGGCATTTCAAAATGGCTGCATGTGACGGAACTCCACCTCCTAGTGATCCTCTTCGGAGGATCTTCCGTGCGAAGAGCTTCCTTGACTCGAAGCTGGGAATATGGCGTCTCGAAACGACTACTCACTTCGGGTTCGAGTTACTTGTGCCGGTTCTTTTGCGCTTGCTTGAAGATGAGGGGGTATCCTTTGGCTTTCCTGTCAAAGAAGAGCTCATGGCGAGATACGAGACGGCCTCAAATATTGACCTGGATTGGTTGTATACGGGCCCCTGTCGGGTGCCTCTCTTCTGCCTTGAAGCTTTCATCGGTAAAGTGGACTTCGGTCGCGTCAGTCATCTTATCACCCTTGCAGGAATCGCAGCATCGCCTGCTTCGTCGGCTGCATACCTGATAAATTCTCCTACATGGAGTCCCCAGTGCGAGGCCTACCTTCGGCATGTGATCTACACTGGCCAAGGAAATGGGAATGGCGGCGTTGGTGGAGTCTTTCCTCTGGAGATCTTCGAGCCGAGTTGGGTATGTGAATTCCATGCCCATAGTACACGGAACAAGTCTTAATCTCATATTCTGTGATTCTAGGTATTAACCGCCCTCCTTGAGAATGGGTTCACAGCAGACGAATTGGGTCGAGACGAGGTGGACGCCATTCTGGCTGTGATCCGAGGAAATATGGAAGATGGTGTTGCCGGTGCTAGTGAGTTAGAATTTCACGCTTGCCAACTTGTGTCTAACCTTTCCAAGCGCATGTTTTCTTCCCAGATGCCGATGATACATCTCGAGCTATCACGACTCTGAATCATCAAGGCTACGAGGTTAGCCCTGCCGGGATGGTGAAGAGATTCGAGACCGATCGTTGCTTTGAAACGTTTGACACGCAGATGCCAAATCGTATCACTAGTGTCAGTGTAAATGGGAACGTTCTGAGCTCGCTCGTGCATAGCCCAGATCCGAACGCCTTCGCTCCCCAGATTGAAAAGGTTGCACGTTTCCTGTGTGAGCAATGGCGTCCAGATAAGAAACTGGAAGACCACTGGGTAAGGTTCATTGCAAATTAGCACCTATTTTATCCTCAAGTTCAACCTTCGGCTAACATAATATAGAATATGTCCGAATACTACGGTCTAATGCACATGGCTCAGTCACTCGTCCCTCTCCTGACTCTCAACGATCAAAACTGCTTACCTTCACTCTCCGCGGATCTCGTTCAAGACATGATCCCTTTGTGTTGTCAACAGCTACTGAGTCATATTCTGCAGAATCAAAACACAAATGGGTCTTGGGGCGAGCTTAATTCAATCGAAGAGACTGCATATGCAGTGGTAGCCTTGGCGAACCTGGGCTCACATGCAGTGTTTGGGATTGAGAACGAGCAACCCATTGATGTGCAGGTTGGACGAGGGAAACAGTTCCTGCTAGAAAACTGGACTCCTGGTAGTGAGAATCCAGATAGAATTTGGACTGGGAAAGTTTTGCACGGGATCTCTTATGTCGGGGAGGCCTATGTGCTTGCTGCTTTGAAGAGCAACCGGAGCAAGAAATGTGGGAAAGTTGGTTCTTAATTTGCAATGACATGGCCATTGCACTGCCTGGGTGAAGAGTATCCACTCACCCGATTCATAATGCCATACCGCATATTCGATAAGGTTCGAATGCTCTCTGTCGGGTCAATGTCTTTAATTGTAGCCAGTTTCCTGGGGTAGTTCTCACCAATCATTACTATTACTATGTCCCCCTGTTCTATTTAACTCTTCTTTTTAATCAAACACGATGGGACTAGCAATGCTTGGTACTCCCACGGGAGTAGAGTGCTCTGGGACTAGACTTGACCTAGTCCCATGGGACTTGAAGAGGTCTATGAGAGACCTAAAACCCATTCTTAACGGGTTTTGGATAACGCTAGTTAACTAACGTAATTCCCGGGCGGTCCGGTCATCACGGGTGAGAGAAACTGCCACATCAATCAATAACCTAAATACCAGTACTTGAATTGCTAGGGTTAACTAAGCTAATTATGGAGCCGCGTATTAGCATCTGGTGGTCGGACATCGTGAGATTCGTGGTGACGTCTAGAATGTAGAATCCGCCACGTAAAGTTAAAATTATGTATTACTAAACTAAAGAAAAAGATAACTTAAATTCAGGGTTAACTTAGTTAACTAAGATTTTATGTTTACGTCATTATACCTCATCAATACATAGTTAGTTAGGGATGAATATGTCATAATAACGAAAGCAGCCTGGCCATGAGAACTTAGTATATATTTGCGCTCAGAACCTAAGGGAACTTTCAATTCAAATTCACACAAATTCACAATTCCACGATTCATATCTATTATTGTATGCACGGCAAATCTCCAGCATGCCTAAAGTATATTTTGATCGCGACCCTATAACCCTACAAGAAGGAGGCCACGTCTATGCTCAAATCGGTGGCAAAATGATTAAGCCTGATGAAGAGGAATTCGTTACTGGAGAAGTTGAGGGGGTCACTATCTATAGATCCCCAGAAAACGCGGTTGAGCTCAACTGCACGCAAGATGCTCGTTTCTTGCCTGGAGAACACGTTATCTTGCAGCAGCTAGGTGAGCTGTCCAGGATAGACACAAGTGAAATTATTTATTGACTAGTGGCCCAGATCGAACTACTTACGCTGCGCTAGGTATGAGTAGTGGCAAGGAAGTAGAATTTAAGGAGTGAAAAGTTCATGTCGTGCTTAAAATAATTTGAGAATATGTATTGCTGCTGCGTTAAAAGTACGGGAAATTTTGTCCTGGATTAGGGGCTTGGTCACTCAATTGTTAGATAACGACGAGTTGGGATTCGATATTCCCGCCACTAGGCAACTGTTTGACCTGACCTTTATGAGCCCGCTAAAAATCCCTGGGCGTAGAGATTTAGCGATCAAGAGTCCAATGACACCGATGGCAACCTTAAAAGAGCTTTTACACATGATCGAGACATTACTGGCGCGAATGTTTTATTTGATCTCGCAATGCATTAATCTATCCTCTCAACCATACTTTCTTGCCGTCTGAATCATGTTGCACATTCCATACTCTACAACAGACAAGCAAATGTAAATTCTCACTGTGAACCATCAGGGACAGGACGACGCGGAATACTAGGGCGTAGAGGCAGCTTCGGCCGCTCCTCTTCTTCCAAACCGGTAGGTCGCCGCGGCAATTTAGGAGGCAATTGGTCGTTAGTCCTAGCCTGGAGTTGGCTCTGCAGTCGTGCATCTTCTTCCGGACCCTGGTCGCTTTCCAAGACGCGACGAGCAGAATCTTCGTCTGCGTTTTCCTCAATGCCAGCCCGACGCTTGTTGCGGATGCGTTCCTGCTCTTGTCGGCGGTCCTTGGCTTCTAGTGCCACCTCTTCGCGAATGACCTCGCGTCTGTCGATGCTCTCGAGTCCGATGCGGGTTAGGATGTGTCCGACCATGAACTGGTAGCGGAGGTGGCCGCTGATGATATCGCTCACGTCCAGGTTTTCGACTCCGGGGACGCCACGGACGGGCTGTAAGCCTGCAACGCCCATTTGGAAGCTGCTGGTTCGATAGAGAAGCGCCAGAACAGTGTCGTTGTCTGAGTAGACGTTCACGATGCGGCCGCTTACAACGCTGCGCATGCGACGCCAGTGCTCGGTGTTGGATGGAGTGGCAGATCCCATCAGGACCACGGACTCTACCAGACCGTAGGCGCGTCTCTTCGCCAGACTTTGAAGGCAGGAAAAGATGACCCGAGAACCCAAGGAATATCCAATAAGAGTAACTGAGCGCTCGCCTTGCACCTTGCTGATCAATGCATCCGCAAGGACTTCACCAGCCTTGTCAGAACGCGCCTTTGCAACGCTGAAAGGGTTATCAGCCACTTTGGTGACCTTCAGCAGACCAAGGGGCAAGACCACAGCGTTGAGAAGCGAAGCGAAAATAGTTTTCTTCAGGACCTGCGAGCCGGCAGCAAACGCAGCGCTTGTGACAAGCAGATCCATGGCATTTCCAAGGTTCATCAATGGCTCGGTCTCCCATCTTAGGCCAAAAACTTCGGAATCAGCACCAATGACACGCCAAGGGACCACAAAATTGTCTTCCTCAGTGAGCCAGCCTGTGACGCCAATGGTGACTCTAAGTCGATGATCTTCTTGAGCAGCTTCTTTTTCGTCTTCCGATCTATGTTGCGATCCTCGAATGGGTAAAAATGCAAAATCATCCACCTCACGCGCATACTTGTCCATGGCGCGTCCTGTCATCCGGCCGCCATAGGCGCCAAAGAGACTGCCGACAATGACACCGCTGCCAGCAAGAGCTCCAAGATAGCCCGCAGCTGCTGTAGCCCCGAGTCCAAGACCTCCGAGAACAGTGCCCAGCCCAGCTGCAACCAACGGCGCAGCAAGCCCACCAGTAACTCCAATCAAAACAGCTCCTGTGACCGAGGCGATGCCAACCTTCCACTTTCTAGACGAATCACTCTTTTTCTGGCCTTGCCCGTCATCGCTTCCTGATAGCTGAAGAGCGGTGTCAAGCAAGCCCCGCGCAACTGTTACCTCGTCGCCGTTGAGGATCTTGACGTCTAGATTTAAGCTGGATGTGACGTATAACATCAAAACACGCGACCGAGCATTGTAGTGTTCCAGACTCAGCATCAAAAGAAGCAGTGAATGGAGGATCAGTAGCTTCTTAGCCTTGTCAAGGCGTGCAAGAGGCGTCTGCACCGGGGGATAGACTTCGTGTAACTTCTGGATCGATCTCTCATCTTCATCGAGCTGCGGCTGGGACTCTGGTGGAACTTCCGAGCGTTCAGGACTCTCTTCTCCTTCGTGGCCTTCTTCCTCCCGATTGACCACTTCGCCGATACGGAGAAGCACTGTCTCTCTCCAATCGTCGAAGCTGGACAATGTGCTGGCCTCGTCTCTCAAGTCGTTGGCGGAGAGCTTCACAAAGGCGGGCTTGTTTTCCTCGTTTGATTCCTCTGGACTATCGAATGACGAACGCGGTGGGTCTTCGGTCTCTTTTTCCGGGGGGAACTGGTCGGGTTCGGACGTATGGTTGTGATAATTCTTTTCAATTACATCCCGCATAGACTGAGTGATCTCGGCGACCAGCACGGTCAGGTCGGCACGTTGGGAGCGATCCAGAATGGTGGTCAGGTCTTGGTCATTTTTTGGCGGGGCCGAAGACGAGTCCGACCCGAGCTTGCTGACATGTTTATCTTTAAAGTCCTTGATATTCTTCCACATGAAGGCGAATCAAGGGCAGTGAGAAGGGTAGGGACGCGGTGAAAAGGGGTAGGGCCGGAAGAAGCTGTCGTACAGTCGAAAAGGGTGCTTCCGGAATGTTTGCGGAGGGGAAACAACGCTGTCGCCTTTAAATTCCATGAGATCATCTCGATGACTCAGCAAGGCGGTTTGCTGCCAAGTGTTTTGGTCCTTTTGGTCGTGGGTTTCGGGGACTGTTGGTTTGGAGTTGGCGATTACACAAGGCTGCGTTCTGTATCACAATGGGGGCCGTGGCGGTCCTTTCATCCCATAATCTTGGAGCAGTCGATGATCGATCAATTACTACTGCCAGTCTCAACGACGAAGAATCTCCCCTTGGTTTTCGACGCATGACGCAACGCGTCTCCATCCCAAGCATCTCCATCTGGGCGCTCGTTCCTCTCGGACTCGATTCGTTGGATCCTTTTGTTTCTGCCAACGACTCGTTCCTGCGAGAGGGCTTCTTGGAGCTGCTCGAGTCCGATGGTGTTCTCTTGGATGGCCTCGGGGCTCTCGTCCCGGATACTCTGCAGAGGCTCCACGCCCGACGCGTCCACGCTCTGGATTTCCCTGACAAAATGGATTTGCGATTCGAGGGTCTCGAGCATCTTGGCTTCTTCCTCCTTGTTGGCAGGTTGAGGTAGCGCCGAGAGACGAAGCAAATGCCGCAGTTGCGCCGGGGTGACGGACGGCGACGGTTTCGCGGTTTCGTCGGGCAGTAACGAGCGAACTGACCAGGACGGCTTCGCAAGGATCGAGTCGATATCAGTCTCTTCGGGTTTAGAGGAGTAGAATCGAGCAGTAGAGTAATTCAAGGGCCGTAGGACATGCCGTTGAAAGGGTCTCGAGAGCCGCGGTGTGGTGCGTAGAAGGGACATTGTGGCGTGGAGGGGTGTAACAGCTCAAAGCAGCTGATAGCGATGACAATCGACAGAAATATAAACACCTGAGAATAAAAGAGCCCAAACTCCCAACGCAAAGCTGACACCAGCGACCGACACGGAAGAAGGCAGGATGAAAAAGCAAGGCGGAGAGTCACGATAGAAAACGGACGCTCACCGCCCTGCAGCTCAGGCGGGATTCCTCTGCCTTTCCCCTCCTCCCTACGTCGCCATTCCTCCTCCGCTGGTCCCCAGTTGACATCGAGCGTTTTTCATCTGATCAGCCTGCTGTGGTCGACACTGTCCCTCCACCATGGCCCAAGACCCTCGAGTTCTCCTGCAGCGCGTGAGTCACGCCCTATGATGCCATCCATTCCTCCCCGCCCCGCTACGTCCAACGCCAACGACGATCGCCAACTAACGATGTATAGGCCGATAAAGCATTGAGCGGCGCGTCAGGCGGATTCAGCTTTTTCGGCGGGCGCACGGAGAAGTACGAGAATGCAGCAGATCTCTACACCCAGGCCGCGAATGCCTTTCGGGTGCAAAAGCAAAGTAAGCAAGCCGTAGTGGTGCTCCGCTTGCATCGGGATGTGTGTTTCTGTGTCGCTAATCTCCTGTTATTGATTCTCTTTATTAGACAAGGAAGCCGGTCTCGCTTTCGAAAAGGCCGCTTCTATTCAAAGCCAGAACCTGAACGAACCCGACGACGCCGCAAACTCGCTGACCGAAGCCTTCAAGGTATACCGCAAATCGGACCCCGAAGATGCCACGCGGGTGCTCTCGTCCGCGATCCAACATTACGTATTAAAGGGCAACCTGCGTCGCGCGGCCACGCAGCAGCAGTACCTGGCAGAGGTGTATGAGGTGGAACTGGGCGATACCAAGAAGGCTCTGGAAGCCTACGAGAAGACGGCGGAGTGGTTTGAGAGTGATAACGCCGAGGCGTATGTGTTCGGCCGTTCATGTGGAAGTGTTGCATGCTGATATCTCGAATAGTCTGGCGAACAAGCATTTCCTCAAGGCGGCTGATTTGGCCGCCCTCGAAGGCGATTACTACAAGGCCATCGGGCACTACGAGCGCATCGGCCGGTCGTCCATCAGCAATAACCTCATGAAGTGGTCGGTCAAGGATTATTTCCTCAAGGCTGGTATCTGCCACTTGGCGTCGAATGTATGCTCCATTCCCTGCAATTATTCTTCAGCTGTATACTAATCCTATCTAGGACCTGGTTGCCACGACCCGTGCCATCGAAAACTACCGCGACATTGACAACACATTCGCCGCCACGAGAGAGCACCAGCTACTGGTGGACCTTGCGCAGGCCGTCGAAGCCGGCGACCAGGAAGGATTCGCCGACAAGCTGTTCCAGTTCGACCAGCTCAGCAAGCTGGATAAATGGAAGACCACGCTCCTGCTGCGGATCAAGAACAGTATTGAGGAAGCGGGCGAGGACTTTTCTTAGATTCCCTGAATGCGATCTCTTTTTCCTTTCATTCTTTTGTTTTGCACCGTACGGGTTTTTCATCTTGGTCTCGTTCGTGTCTGTTGATAAACTCGAAATGTTAACCCCGTCTCTGTTCTTTTGGTTGCACGTGATGTTAGATGCTGTCATGATCATTAGTCTGAATTGAGCTGTCAAATAACCATGCTACAGAGTTGGAGATGCTGCGAACAAAAGCAAAGTCGTAACTCATTAAATAACTTGTTCTACTCATTGATGTCTATATAACCATTGACAGATGCTTTTGGGGGAGATTTGTCAGAAAGCTACGCTTTCCAGACATGGGAGCTCATCAATTCATGCAGAAGATTTTTGGGTGGTATCATATCATCGCCGTTTCTTCTCTCTTTTATTCTCTTCACTTCTTTTTTTGTCGCTTGGAGTGAACCAGTGCCATATTTTCCACGTGCGTAGTTCCCTTTTAATCCATGCTATGGAAAGGACAACCTAAGTAGGAGGCCAACGGCTTAGTTGACAACCTCTTCCAAGGCACGAGCCTTCCGGGGGAACACCCTCTTGTACAAACTGATACCGATGGTATCCTGGGGATTGAGCTTTCCGTCGAACGTGGCCTTGAAGTAACCGTGGGTTCCGAGACCTTCCTTGATGAAACCACTGCGGCCGCGCTTGGTCCAGAGCTGCAGGGCCTTGAACCAGCTGATATCCTCGGAGTTGAAGAACATGTACCGCACGGTGACGACCTTCTTGTGGATCTTGAAGGGATGGCCGGTGAGAATGGCTCGTTTGGCGATAACGCGCGACTGGTCGGGGGCCACGACGGTGCCGGAGCCGATGAGTTCCAGGCGGTTGACGTCCGGCTGGGAGTCGTCGGCGTCGAGAACCTCGGGGTCTTGCACGGTCTTGTTCTTGAAGACGAGCACGGGCACGGCGCCCCAGGTGAGAGGACCGATCCAGGTGGCGATGGCGCTCCGGCCGGGGTGCAGGTACCGGTCGAACTTGTGCACGTTGTTGGGGGTGTTGTCGTTCGACGAGAAGACGGGGTTGATGACCAGACGACGCGGTCCGCACTGGACGATCAGCTCCTCCTTGGCCTTCAGGGGCTCCTCGACGCTGGTGTTCAAGTTCATGTTGACATTGACGACGGTGTGTTTGTGCTCGTGGCGGAGCAGGGAGAAGAGCGACAAGGGCTGGGGCTTGGTGCGGAGCGAAGCAGGAACAGCACGTAGGTGGACGTCCACGCGGGTACCGGGGTTGACGCCGCCGATCAGGGCTTCGGCGATCGTTCGGTTCTTTGATCCCTTGTAGTCCTGGATCTGGAGGAGTCGGCGCCAGTCCTCCGGCTCGTGGGGGCGATCTTCCGACGTCTCCCAGAGACTCGTCTTGAAGTTCTTCAATCCTCGGAAACGAGCCAACCGCTCGCGGGCCAGCACGTTGGGATGCAGCTCGATTTCGTCGGGGAATTCGAGGTCGTCGCTGGCCTCCTTACGGCGACTGGCACGGTATTCTTCCAGTTGTTGCGTTTCGTCCTCCAGCGGTCGGTCGACGAACATCTCTGATTGAGGGTACTCAGTCGCTCCGGCCTCAGTCATGGCGTCTTCTCTGTCGGGGAAGACACCATCCTCGGGGGCACCGGCGGTGTCCATTTCCATGGGCTCGTCCTCCTCGTCGTCCTCCATGTCGGATCCAGAGTAGTCGACATCCTCCAGGTACCACGCAGACTGGTAATCGGACGTACCCTTCGGTAGCTTTTTCGGCTTGGCGGGAATGTGGGACTCGTCGTCGGAGAAATAGTGGTGATCATCCAGGAGAACACCCTTGCGCTCTGTCCCGGCCATGGACATCATATCTTCATCCTCCATCTCGATCTCTTCAGGGGCCACAACGTCGAGATCATCCCGATCACCCGTAGGGGTATCCAGCACCTGAATAGACTCATTCTCATCGACGTGCATGGCATCGTCGCGTTTGCCTCGGCCAGTCGCCAACGGCGCCGCAGTGATGGAGTCGATCTGGAAATCACCCCAGCCAGGGACATGGACCAAGCGGTCCGCCTTGAGGCCCTTGCCTCGCACGACACCCGTCAACACCACATCATCGACAGTCTCCGAGGCGGCTTCGGGCCAGGCGACGTTCTCGACCAGCATCCAGCTGCGCTCGTCGCGCCAACGGATACCCTTGGGAGTGGCAGTACACAACGATCGGATGGCGTTCGAGCACTCCTGTCGGGAGTCGACGGAGAGGACCTTGTCAACGGACGGGAAGAAGTGGTTCATGAAGGATTTCAGCGAGGCGGCGACCTGGGGGCGTTTCTTCGGCGGGTTGACTTTCTCGAGACCCTAACGCGAACAGTCAGCGATGGCCGCCAAGGCAATGCTTCATCCACCGGGTAAACCCACCTGAACCATCGCAATCACATTCGAAATTCCCTGACCCTCGATAGACCGCAGCAGCAACTCGCCCTCCTCCGCGACCTCCATCTGCGCAGAGACCGCCAAGACCACGAAATCCGCCATCCGGCACACATCCAACGCGTTCATGAGATCGTACTTGGCGGGAACATACTGCAGAGTCTGTCGGAACCGGTCGACCCGCACGCGAGACGGCGCATCGGCAGAGAACTCGCCCGCGACGTCGACGCTCTCGTTCAAGGACCGGATGAGCGCGGCGACATCGATATCGACGGAGAGAGGAACGACGGCGACGTGGCGGGGAGCGCCGTGCTGACCGGAGAAGATGCTCGTGGCCTGGGCCTTCTCCTGGTGCTTCAGCTGCTGCTTCTGACGGGCCTGGTTTCTGCGATCGAGTTTCGACATGAGCTGTTGGTGGGGGGTCTTTCGCGTGCCCCGCTCGACTTTGCCTGGGGAGGTTTAGTAATTATTCGATTTCCTGTAGATATACAACTGCTTCGGAAGAGTGTCAGCGTCACGCACCCTTGTCCTGCTCCTTCAGGGCGCCCTTGGAGGCATGGCGGCTCTTATAAGACTTGTTGGCCTTCTTGGTGGTGGAGCGGTGGTGGTGCGTCTGGGTGGGCGCCATGTTGGCACCGCCGGACCCTTTGAAGCGAAAAGGAAGAGAATCCAGTGTGAATCCGAGGCAGTCCAGTAAAAAGAAGAAAAGAAGAATCAATCAAATATAACCGAGACCACGGGTAGACGAGCGCAACGTTGAAGGCGGGACGAAGCCAAAGGGAAGCGGAGGAAAGCAAAAAAGGACGGTGGAACAAGCGAAGAAAAAAAAAGGCTTGGCGTCGATTTTGCTGACCCGCCGACTTCTTCTTCTTCTTCCCTTCCCGTTAGTTATACTCCCGTCGTCTTCATTCTTCGACTTTTTCTTTCGCACTTGACTTCTTCACGCCTCCTGTTTTAATCCTCTCTGATTCCTCAATTCACCCCCATGGCCGATCCCTCTACGGCCGTCGCGCCCGCCCAGCGCAAAGAGAGCAAGAGACTGGCCGACGCACGCAAGACCTACGGACGAGGCAAATCCATTCAGACGCACACCGTGAGAGACAAGAAACTGCGCGACAACCTCAAAGCCGTCGAGGCCAAGTACAAGGCCGCCGCTCTGCGATCGAAGGATGCCGAGATTCTGCTGGAACACGACGCCGGCTTCCTCGAGCCCGAAGGCGAGCTGGAGAAGACATACAAGGTCCGTCAGGATGAGATCCGCGACAGTGTGGGTATCGAGACGGCCAAGAAGGGGTTCGAGTTGAAGCTGGAGGGTCTGGGCCCGTATCGCGCCGATTACACGAGGAATGGACGGGAGCTGCTGCTGGCGGGTCGCAAGGGCCATGTTGCGACGATGGACTGGCGGTCGGGGAAGTTGGGCTGCGAGCTGCAGCTGGGAGAGACGGTTCGTGATGCTCGCTGGCTGCATAATAACCAGTACTTTGCGGTGGCGCAGAAGAAGTACCTCTACATCTACGACCATACGGGCGCGGAATTGCACTGTCTCAGCAAGCATTTGGAGCCGATTAACCTGGAGTTTTTGCCATACCACTTTCTGCTGGCGAGCACGGTAAGTGTTCCATCGCTAGAATTCCGGAAGTGCAACGCTCTCTGACAATTCATCCAGCAAATGAGTGGTCATCTCAAGTACACCGATACCTCCACCGGACAAATGGTCGCCGAACTGCCCACGCGCATGGGCGCTCCCACCTCTCTTTGCCAGAACCCCTGGAACGCCATTCTGCACGTCGGTCACCAGAACGGAAACGTCACCCTATGGTCCCCCAACTCGCAGACGGCGCTGGTGAAGGCGCTGGTGCATCGCGGCCCCGTGCGCTCCATGGCCATCGACCGACAAGGCCGGTATATGGTGTCGACGGGCCAGGATCTCAAGATGAATGTGTGGGATATTCGGATGTTCCGCGAGGTGCACTCCTACTCGTGCTACCAGCCCGGTGCGTCGGTGGCCATCAGCGACCGCAACCTGACGGCCGTCGGCTGGGGCACGCAGGTCAGCGTGTGGCGCGGCCTGTTCGACGCGGCGCTCGCCGACCAAGGCAAGGTCCAGAGCCCGTACATGGCATGGGGCGGGGATGGGCAACGCATCGAGAACATGCGCTGGTGCCCGTTCGAGGATGTCCTGGGCGTGACGCACGACAAAGGATTCGCCAGCATTCTGGTCCCCGGCGCCGGCGAACCCAACTTCGACGCGCTGGAGGCCAACCCGTACGAGAACACGCGCCAGCGCCAAGAAGCCGAGGTGCAGGGTCTGCTGCACAAGCTCAAGCCGGATATGATCTCGCTGGACCCCAATTTCGTCGGCAAGCTGGACACGATCAGCGACCAGAAGAACCGCGAGGAGCGCGACCTGGACCGTCGCCCCGAGGACCCCATGGAGAAGCTCAAGAACCGTGGTCGTGGCCGCAACAGCGCCCTGCGCAAGTACCTGCGCAAGAAGGGCCGACGCAACGTCATCGACGAGAAGCGCGTCAAGGCGGAGATGCTGCGCAAGGAGCACACGGCGCGCGCGAAGAACCGACTCCAGAACGAGCGAGAGGAGCTGGGGCCTGCGTTGGGGCGGTTCGCCAAGAAGGAGATGTAATTGCCTCGATCTTGGCGTGCCGTTTTTTGATATTCGCTTCTCGGCGACGTCGACGGAGCTTTCGATACCCTATCCACATTATCAATCGTTCATCATGACCTAAAATTGCATATACGGCGTTTGTCGGAATTCGGACTGGGATTCAGCTAAAAGTTAGACTTGGTCAATATCAGCCTTTGTACATTATCTTTCACTGTCCTACGTACTCACTGCCACTCGCTGTATGTATGTCCGGCTAAATGCACAGATATACGACCTTTGGCCACCCACATGGCTTGAAATCCTTTCTACCACTGCTGCGCTAGACACGGTATGGCTGTATAGTAAGGTACTCTTTGGTTAACTTAATGGCCAAGATCTTTTCCAATCAATGTAGGAGATCAAATCGCCAGGGCTCTAGAATAAGTAACTTAAGTGTAAGGAAATGGTCTGTCATTCTTTGCACCTGCTTAGTAGCTAATGATGAAAGCAATTTGAAATGCCCCAGTCTGAGAAACGCGAAGCATTGATGAAGGCAACTGTCTTCGTCTTCGTCTTCGTCTATTCTTCTTCCTGGCTCCTCATCAACAGAAACTTCTCGAAGCACTCTCTCATCTCCTGCATAGGCACACTCCCTTCATCAACCTGTCTCCCATGACACCAGCATTGATCCTGCATATTTGGACAAAAATTCCACGGGTCATGCTTCACTGATGTATGAAATTCAACCTCTAAATTCGGCACTTGTCCGCGCAATTCTCACAGTAACATCTTGTCATGACAGGCTTCCTTCGCTGAAATCTCCAGTTTCTCTTTAGTCAATCCCTTCATCAACTGTAGTAGCGGCTGGACTTCCGGTCGGTATAGTATTCTCTGCTTGGCCTTCCCCCGGAGGCGTTGCACAGGGCGGTCATTTCCCTGGAACGGTGTGCATTCGAAGATGACGTGCAGCTTCACCGTTTCGAGACCACTCAGTCTAGATATTCGGGGATTGAGATGTAACCTGTCGCGCCAGACTTTATATTGCCACTGCATCCAATCCACGTAGTGCCTATGGCGTGACGCGCTGATTCCGCCTATGATCTCAGGATGGCCCAATACATGTCCTTGGCCGATGGCCAGCGGCTGGGCCCAAACCCGTCTCTGAAATCACTCTCGATCTGGATGGGAACGCAGAGTTCAAGAGATCTGATGCTCGAGCACGGGAACGACGACATTCCAGGGCCCTTCCTGCTCAGCGCGGCGTCAAGAGCTAGATGGTCGCAGATATGTAAGGATATCTTGTTGAGTAGTGGCTTTGCTTCGCTGTAAATAAGGCGGCAGGTGCGAAGCCAAGTCAACGCGCCGTGATAGACAGCAGGGCTGGGGTTCTGTAGGAGGTCTTCCCGGTGCCACGTTCTGCAGGGAGCACTGAGATATGACGGTGGAGGGCTGATGCAGTGCGCGGTCCCGACCCACTGATCTTTAATCCATTCAGTATTAACTGTGCCCATCAGGAAGGGTTCTGGTCCGATCACAGCCTTCCAGATCATGTTGCGGAGTTCCCAGGGGATGGATAAGAGGCGTGAGGGTTGCATGAGGTGACTCCCGCCAGAGGCTGTTGTAGTCTTGCTTTTCTTTGCGTTTCTGGTTATTGCCATTGTAGTTTGTTCTTTGTGGTGTAGGCCTAGAGTGTCCAGTAGGCGGCCTTAATGTAAAAGACGAGCTGTAATTCTGTTAACTTATTTAAGATCTGGTATGCCGTGAATGACGATTGAAAGTTGTCAGTATGATTGCATCCGTGCCAATCATTGTAAGACTGCCATTCGGCTCTCCGTCACCGAGTATGATGTATAAAGACCTGCCCCGTTTTATATACTTGGCTGATTCGTGTTCCGTTTCTGGTCTGGATATTGGGTTAGCATACGGTGAGTAGTCTCCAGATAGGCCTTTAGCTGATATGGAAGGCGAAACTGTCTTTCTCATTCTTTCTCGAGCTATGAATCTCCATCCTAAGCACTCTCCTCACTATCCTTTGCCTCTGCGATAATCAGTCTAAAAACATTCTCAATTGCTTGCCATGGCACAGTCTCCTCCTCAATCCCCCTTCCCAGACACCAGCAGTAATCATGCGCATTAGGACAGATATTCCATGGATCGTGTCTTACGCCCTTCCTATCAAAGGTCACCTCCAGCGATGGCACGGTGTTCTCTCTCATAAACATATCTGCCATTGAGCGAATACACGCACGAAATACTATATTCTTGACATAGTGTTCGCTTGTACCCCCCACCCATTTAAGATCCGGCCCCGGGTCCTTGGGCGGATGCAAGATCCCCTTCTTAAAGTGGCCATGTGCATGTGTATTTGATACGGCAACCGAACGCTCATGGGGCTGGCACTCGAAGAACACATGCAGTGTCAGTGTTTCCAGACGAGTTAGTTCCTTCCGGGTCGACCAGATATATCCTCCATCAAGCGCTTTAAGTGAGCTCAATTTCCAATGTGCCCACCTCGCGACCTCTCTCCCGTATCTGGTTTGTGTTCTTTTCATTCTCCTGGTCCAGAGGTTGGGGTCAGGAGGATCGCTATTGTACAAAGGCCGGAAGCAGTCTCGGAAACTCGGTACGACTTTGATTGGGACGCAGAGAGTCAGGAACCGAAACTGGGAGAGAGGTAGGTAGGAGATCCCGCGGTCCAGGGCGGCTTGGTAGGTCAACCCATTGCAGATGTGCAATGATATATTGTTGACGAGGAGCTTTTTAGCTTCGGTATATATAAGGCGGCAGGTACGCAGCCAGCTCAGGGCACCGCTTCGGTTTGGCTCGGTGGCACTCTCGTCGTCTTCTGGGGGGATAGTGATTTCATGGCCGTAGGCGGGCTTGCCGTGTAATGTGAAACAGGGGTTATCAAGGTAAGAGGTAGACATGGCAGTGCATTGTGTGGCGATATTTATCTGTAATTTGTCCCATTTAAAGGGGGCAGGATGCAGCAGGTAGGGCTCGGGCCCTATCATCAATTTCCAGATCATGGTGCGCAGTTCCCAGGGCAATGATAGGAGAGGCGAGCATTCGATTTGGTGAGCTCTTTTGTTTGCACCTCGAGTTATTACGGGCATCCTGGCGACAGGTAATATATCACAGAGGATGGTTCTGTGCTGACCCTGTCAGCCCTGGAAGCAGATCGCCAGCTGTGCTATTCAGTATATTCACTGCGCCACCAAATCTTGGTCGAATTAGAAGAACTGGCTACTTGCGGAAGCCTCACTCCGAACTGACGTATATTTAGGATGTAAGCAGGCTTGTAATTTGGGAATATCACGTATGGTTATATCTTGGGGTTTCAGATTGCTGAGGGACGCTAGGTGGGAAGCAAATATTGTGTACTTTGGGCTGAAGGTGAATTATCATTTATCTGGCTCCGGATAAGCGCATTCACTTCGTCATATGTAGGCCAATTCCGGTGAATGACGACAGTCTGACAGTTATTCACCGTCATGGACCAGACTGATGATTTCCGTAGTCATTTCTCACATTTCCTCCTCCTCTCCTACTACATCTTCCAGGACGTCAGCCCATCTTGCATCGGTCCCAAAAGGGCTTCAGGCCAAAGGGTTTCATTCAGAAAAAATCAGAAAATGGCCTCCTGCCTACTCGTCATTCTCATACAAGGTCAAGATGGTGGTGCAACAGGCGAATCCTGACTGTTGGGCCTGCGGACATCAGACGTATACATTGCCCGTATAATCGCGAAGAAAGATACTGCGGTATGTGTGGTACCGCATCCCAAATATTGTATAGTCCTAATGGCTCTTCAGATACAGTTCCTTGAGAGCAAAAGCTCGATCAATTTTAAACAAAACGTCAAAGACAACGGAATCGCTTTATGCCCAAGTTGCCATGGCCCATTTGACGACACGATAAATCCGGGATTCGTCTCTTGGTCAGAGGACCTACAATGTTTTATCGACTTCGAACTACGTAACAGGGCACGCCGGCGTTGCCTTTCATCAACGGACCCAAGGTTGTGAAGTGTTGCGACTGCAAGACAGTACAGGGAGTACCAAAGGGCATCGTCTCATTTGGGAGAGGGCTGCTCGTGGGGTTTCTACCATCGTTTTCATCTAACTGAGACCGTCGCACGTACCGTTGCAGAGAGTTTCCCTACAAAACAATGGAGTGGTGTCCCATTAGCTACCCTGAGAAGGGCTATCGGTGTCATTAGATGCCCGCAAAGCGCCAGGATCCCGCCTGATGGTCTTTCCAAACTACAGACCCTGCGCGATCTGTATTGCTGCGATTCAGACAAGGAGGAGGTCGAAAAGAGGCTCGGCTTAGACCCGTTTGCCGAACCATGGACGATATGGACAAATTGACCTCGCTGCTTTTGTCGAAAGTATTCTGGAGTTTATCGTTGGACCAGTCACGAAGAGGTTATTTGAACATAGCCTGAGTTCTTCGCATAACAAGGGCTTGAAGTCACATATCATCAGCTTGCCTGACTTATTTCAACACGGATCTTCTACTCGGGGCAACCCCAGCCCTATCCTAAAAAGTCGTGCCGCAAGGCATATAGAAATATCCAGCAAGTGTATACGAATCTCTGCCACCCTTACCCTGCATGCCTGGTGCGAGATGGTACACTTGGCTAGATCCTTTCTTATAAATATTCGGGTCCCCTCACGAGTTTTTCTTCTTGTTCGCTGGTTTCTGACTGTTCGCGTGTCCTATTACAGAAATATTCTACCAAGAACTGCGCCCCTCCTTTTCACGAAATATCCGCTTCCACGTCCCTCTCCCGGTCCCTCTCGCCCTTATCTGAGTTAGGCTCGACCTCGCCTCTCCCTCCGGGCTGGTCCTTACCTCCTACGGAGGGAACTTCGGTAAGTCTTATCCTACCTAAGTATGGCTCTTGTTATGTCCGGTAGTTAATAAAGGATAGATTATAGATGCTTTTTGGAGGGTCCTCCTCGCAGAATATAGAACTAATATATGCAGGTTCCTTCCACAGGGGTGGCTCCTATACCGCCCCCCCCGCCGCCGCCGCCGCCCCGGCCTGGTCCCTAGTTACCCCCCTACCGCTCAGCGATATTCGCGTGGGCCGTGTACTTATTCGGTATACATGGATTTAGGCTACGCCAGTGGCGCATGCCTCAATCACTACTAGACCTTTTCTCACGCCTTCGGATACTTCTCGCAACGTGTAGAATAGACAGACTCCGTCTATCGCGATGGCCGAGAACTAGACTACTATCTAGTTTGTTAAACTGCCTCCGCGTGTCTGGTTTAATTAGACTATATAAAATGCGCTTATTACCGTCCTAAGATTACTACTATAGATAGGAGTCTAATCCTTATTAACCCGCGAGCGGTAGTAAGTCCTTATACTAGTACTTTATCCGGTATTCTTTTATAGATTCGCGAACCCGGAGCAGTTAGCGATTTATTATATCTTTTCTTCCGTAAAATGCCCCGTAATAGGGTTATTATATAATTTTGTAAGTATCTCCATCTTTAATTAGTAATAATCCGGGATATATAATCTCTTCTAATAATAGAGTAGATCTTCTCGTGACTGCTAGCGCTTTTATAAATATAATAACTATTTTTCCTACGGAGAGTCTCTACCACGATTAAACTTATTAATCGTAATCTAGACTTTCTGCGCGAATTCATCATTCGCGGTAAGCTTCGGAAGCTCTTCTAGAAGTCTCTAAGAGGGATCAGGACAGAATGGTCCTTCCTCCTTATAAGCCTCGCGCGAGCGCTTCGTCGAAACAGACTCTTGCATACCAAATGTCCGAGTCCCACGCGGTTAAATTTTGAAGTTTGCTGCTCGATATCTTTCAATTCAAAAAAAGAAAAGAAAAGACCACCTGACTCTTCACTAAGATCATGATTCCATCTCCTTTCCTCTCACCTCGCCACTCGAGGCCTGGCAGGTGTTTTCCCTTGGCGAGTTCCCAGCCACAAGTGTAGCACAGCCATAGCATTTGGATAAACACTGTTCGCGAGCCATATTCCAATCGTGAGTAGTCAGGGGTACATCTATTCTGGTTTGTGTTTGAGTAGTCGCCCAGAGGTTGGCTGCTGCAGGGGTCACAGACTCACAGAGCGCAGCCTGAGCATAGCCGCCCTCCCTCAGCAGCATCATCATGTACATCATGACAGAACCAGATTGTAACTACCCCAGGTACATGAAGGCCTCACTGCCCTCCTGTAAGCCCTTCGTTCTTCGCATCTTTCTGGCTTTCCCTAATCTCCCGGCACTAACACCGACACACAAATTCCTACATTTGTCCTCCTACCACCAATCACTCATACCAAGATGGACCCCGGAGCATCTTTGATTATTGCAAGTCTCACGAAGGAGACTGTTGCTGTGCTCATCCAACGGCACGGTTCGGAAACCGTCATCGCCGCGTTACAGGCATGGGCTCAATACAACAACGGACGGTCGTCGAATCTGGGACACGAAGAGGCCATGAGACAAGCGAAGAACGCAATACCGAGCTTCTTGCACAACGTCGAGTCCAACAGCCTTCGTGTCATCCCAGGCGCCTTTAACTCCTCTCCCGAATTCATCGCCACGTTCCAGGCCGAGGCGCTGGTCGCGATCCCCGTGGCCCTGCTTCTGGTTGCGCAGGCGATTGAGAGAGTCGGGTCAAGTCTACAGGGAATTCAACGCGAGCTGGTGATTGACAACATGGCCAAGATCCAAGGCTGGCAGCAGGAGGGCTTCGGTGCGCACATCTATCGTTTCGTGGAGTACGAGATGCTCCAGGTTGCGAACGCCAGCGCGAAGAGTGGTGATCAACAACATCACTACTTCTACGTCTGGAACAGGGATACAGATTGGTATCCAGTCTTCGAGGCGAAGAACCGAGCGTTCCCTCTTGGTGCTGAGTTTGGCGGGTACCATCAGGACCTGGATACGCTCTGTATGCGAATGAGAGCAGACAGAAAGACACTCATTCAAACCACGTCCCATGGACGCACGGCGCAGTTCCATCTCCTCGTTCCCACATACCAGCCTTACGTTCTGGATCAGCCTGTCATATTCCACGAGAGCCTCCTTCCGCTTACTATCACGGGCCAGCGGCATCGCAATGTTGACCTTGTTTGGTTTAATCTACGCTCGAGACCAACAGAGTTGCATCTGCAATGTATTGGAGTCTTGGGAGAGAGGGAAAATACCATTGAGCAGGCGGGAGATCTTGCCTTCTTTGGCTGCGTTATCGGCTTCATGGCAGCTGGCTTTGCTGCTATGGCATTCCCGCCCTGCGCTCCTCTTGCAGAGTCAGTCATGGTGCCGCTCTGGTCGGGAGCAGCGGCTTCTAGGGGTGCTGTGGCCGGCGCCGCTATCTACAACGCGAATCATGCGCAGCTTTGCATCCTAGGGGGTGATTCCATACTGAGCCAGGAAAGGGACAGTTGACGTTGGCTCGGGACAGGAGTCTTTGAGGGCGCCCTAGTCATTATCTTGTGCTCAAGAATATTGTTACTAAGTCCGCCAATTGCCTTGTGTTGCTCTGCGCCGCGTGGCTCAGATTGGTGGTTTTCCATGCTTCATCTGGCCTTTTCAGCCTCTTTGCCACTTGCTATTCCAGTGTTAAACCATGGGCATTCATAAAGCTAGCGTAGGCAGTCAGCATAATGACCTGCTAGTATTATAATACAGCCCTCTGATAGGTCGCTCTGTGCCATAGAGAGGTACGCAAGCTAATCAATAGTGGTATACTTGAATGTATATGCTCACTTGTGTCGAGTAAGCGCCAATAATTTCTACATAAGGAACTTGTACTATGTCGTACTACGGAACAGGTCTTTCAGATAACTTTGAATGACCTCCCAAGAGTTCCCTGCACGTCCATTGCATTCTCCCAGAAGAAATGCACATTTTCGGCGACGGTGCCTGCAACCCATTGGCTGGCACTCAGTCAGCACGGGTAGCCATGCTGCGAGCAAGCTCCTTCATTATTTCCTTGTTATTCCTGTGACTGGTAAGCTGAGCGCCTTTTTCGAAAATAGGTTATGAGTGGTTCAGTGCTTTGATCTAAACGCCAGCCTTTGGCGTCTTGAACCCTCTCTCGAACAGGTAATCCATTGGTGCTTACAGCAAGATTCTGTCTGTTCCATTTGACGTTTTATTTGACGCCAGACCCTACGCCAGCTAACAAAGTATTATTTATGTGTGGTAGAGTTCGAATTTAGCCAACTCATCACCATATCGGCGGCTAACCCTCTGCCCTGGTCTACGGAGCAGCCTTGTCCAGTGAATTTCACCCGGACCAGCTGACTTTGATTCAGCGAGACGCAGAGCTTTGATTCAAGCGAAGGCTGTATTTGATTCCAATCGAAGGATTTCATAGGGAGTCGACTGCCTTGTCTATGTTCGATGTGTCGCAATGTCGCATCCACAGGTGCCAACGATTAATCGTCAAGGTCTGGCATCCAGCCAAAGATGATTCTAGCACAAGGGCCATGTCATTGCTCAGCACTTTCAGAATTTCCCTTCTTGGCATGAACCATTGGTTCGGACAAAAGCTCTATACCCCGTTGCGCTATGGTTGCCGCTGCGCCCGGCCAAATGGAAAACGGGTCTAAGAGAAGGCTGTGTTTAGGGGGATGATAGATGAGACGACAGTCTATATAAGCCTGTTGCAGTGTCGGGAAACGTGTCGATTCTGCCGTCAACATTCAAGTCCCCTTTTCCCATCTACCGTGCTTCATACTACCATACGCTACACCCAGTATCAAACCAACCATGGCGTCGAAGGCTGAACAAACCCAAGAGTGTCTCGCAGAGATGGAAGCTCACTTTGAGTTAGTTTCCTGTCTCTTGTCTCCTCTTATAACTCATCTAGCTGACCGGGAGTAGACAGACCAAAGCCCCTTCTGACGTCCTAATCATTCTGGGACGAACCGGGTCCGGAAAGTCTTCTCTTTTTGAGGACCTATCTGGTCTCCGCGGCTACTCGCAACAGAGTGTTGACTCTGGTGAGCTTACTTCCTTCAAATAGCTCCCTTGTTCTGAGACCTAATAGTCGGCCGCAGTCACAAAGTCCATCCAACTCTGCAAAGTTACCATCAAAGACAGACCCTACTGCATCATGGACACACCAGGCTTCGACCCTAACTCCGACGATGCCACATTCCGTGAAATCATCCGCGGTGTGAGATCCATCCGGCCCTTCGCCCGCATTACCGGGTTCCTATATCTCACCTGCATCCCCCAAGTAACGTTCGATGACTACGACCGAAAGTTGATCCAGCTCATTCGTGCCTTGAGTGGGCCACAGTTTGTTCCCCGCGTCACGTTTATAACAACCTTCTGGACCGCGACACCGGGGCAGGCTGCATCCTACAACCACCGTCTTGCGTCTCTTCGGCGCAGGTGGGAGGACGGTGTTGGTGCGCGCGGCTTTAAGACGTATCAGCATGGCTGGGAGTACAACGCCTTTGGGGGGGATATAGGCGTGATTATTGATTGGTATATCAACCGCGAACAGATCGCGCGACATGCGAAGGAGATGGTTGCGAGGAATTATAGCACTCCAAGTATTTTCGCTTCGAGGATCGAGGAGGAAATGGGGGCTAATGTGCCCATTCACGAGACGGACGCAGGGAGATTGCTTGGGCTACCAGCTCCTACGCCTGCTCCGTCGCAGTTTACTGCAGGCGCAGACACTGGAGCACGATCGAGCCATAATAATACCTCCTCCTCTCATACAGATGCCTCTAACCCGGAACCTCCGCCAGTCGCACATACATCTAGCAATACAACTCACGAACAAGCAGCCACCCCGACGCTTTGGACTACTGCTATCCAAGTGACTCTTGAGGGGGTCAGTTGGCTTTTCCGCAATTTTAACCCTGGCACTGCAGCTAGAGCCGCTGGCCCAGGACGGAATATGTCTGGCGGCGATCCATTCAGAGGAGGCGGAAGTGAGTCCCGGCGTCTTTCACCATACCTTTCAGTATACAGGTATCAGAATGTTACTGACAGATGTTCCGCTAGATCCCCTTTCCCCTGTCGACGTGATGAAAGCCAGAGGCCTTGACTCGAGCAAGGAGGGCAGACTGAGATATGCTCAGCAACATGGAATTGAGGGTGTGCCTTTCTCTGCCTCGTGGGGGGAGGCAATGCTGGGGCATCTTCGAAGGAATGGGTAATACGTGGCGATTAAAAGATGCAGTTTGGAGGGTGCAAGGCGTATGATATTTTTACTTCTTTATAAAGCTTTTTATATACTTGACGATGTTGCCTGAGACTGATGTTTCCTCCCTATGAACCAGCCCGTGGAGACAGTTCCACAGACCGAAGTTCTTGTCGTTTTCGAGATCAAAGTCCGGGCCGACGAACTTCTCACTTGTGCGGTTGCAATCGCGCACGATGCGCTGGACGTGCTTCCGGCATTTTTCGGCCGCTGCTTTGTAGCTGTCGGCAACGTTGTGGGGGGATGATGATGCCGGCTCATCTTCGGGTGAGATCAGGAGACCGGCTCGTAAGCTCTGGCGGAAGATTCGGGTGACTTTGTCAGGGTTCTTAGTGATGAATTTGTTCCAGAAGTCGTTGATAACCTCTTGGGGGGGGGGGGGGGGGGGGGCTTCTTGGGATTATTTTGGAGTCTCGGATTCTGGGCTTCGGGGGGGTTGGGAGTGCTCATGATTAATTTTGCTTGAGAGGAGATCGTTTTAGTTAGAGTTTAGTTTAATGCTACACTTACGAAAAGAATCGGAGAAAAGATAGGGGTGTTTCGTGTTATTTAACCCACGCAGCTTAAGGCCACTAGTGAGCCACGATGCCGATTGATATTACACAGCTGAGCCTCTCTTACCCTCCCTCTTCGCACCAAACTGATCGATTGGTGTCTTGAGGAACCACGCCATTGCCGTTGCTGGCTTAGTGGATGCACTGTTTGAGATTATGCTCCGAATGTACCCCTCATGTTGCTGGTATATTATATACCAGATCCCAGTGCTGAGAAAGTACAAATCATGCGTTAGAATTCCAGCTGAGCAATCACTATCAAAAGGGTCAGTCCAGATCTCAACCAGTGTGTATTAGTAAGATATACTTGTAACACTGTTAAGTATCACAGTCCGTATGCCCGGGCAATGAGTCGGAGCTACCTAAAGAAAGGGATGGCAGCCTGAAGGCAGCAATTACCTCAGCACTGTCCTAGTAGCGCTCAGACGCTGTAACTTACCGCCATTCTGACTTGGAAGACCGAGCCTGTATGTATTCTAGACCATAAATCCCCTCAAGGATGTCTTCGCTGGAAATTCTATTCAATCCTGCAACATGCGGAGTTGATTTGTTGGGGCGTTGGTCAGCGGATAATCTCTATAAAGAGTCATCAGCACATCCCCTTCATGTCAGTTACAACCACCAATTCATTTTTTAGACATTCGTTTCTTTTGTGATTCTCTTTCCGCATAGCCCTTCCATCTCTTCGACCAGAGTAGTGAGGTGATAGGGGCGCATCAGAGAGAGGCTGGACGAGCGAAGCAGTAGGAGAGGGAAACCGACAGGGAGTTTGCCTCCTGTACCGGACAAAAAGAATCTACATCTATGTAAAGGTCTCAGTAAGCTGCGGATATTGATTCTTATACAAAGAAGCATAATAAAGATAAGATTAAGGCACTTCATCTATAAAATATCTATAAAATAAGATAGGCTGAGACGACAGGTACGAGGGTGATGAAAGCTCCCAGGTGCCCGAGCTATCCTTATAGAATGTTTACTATACATCATGAAATCCATAATAATACTCAAGTAGCTCGATAAGATCAAGGAACTGTATAGGAAGATACTAGACTACAAGATAGTTTGAAAGAATCCGCAGGCCACTACATCATCATATTCATACATAAATTAGCTTGCTCCAGTAGTTCCGATTGGCACAGTCAAGCGACAAGGAGGAGGACCTAGAGCCTGAAACCCGCTTACAGGTTTCGAATTAGACGGTGGACATGACAGTCCGACGTGAAACACTAACATAGCGTTACGAGGACTTGACCAAGACTTAGTTACGCAATAGCTATATTTAGTTATATTAATTTTGATTATCTACAATGCTTATATGGTTCCAGGTGTTCATATTGTGCTTTATTCGGCAAAGTGCCCCATAGCGCGTTATGGAATAGATCAGCTTTATCAAATTAATCGATGCAGGCGAGGTCAGCTACATACCTGTACTCTGGTAAGTAAACATACCTAATCCACTGACTGGAATCATCATATGGCATCATATCACTTGGCGCAGTCACCATGTATATGTCCAGTCACTGTTCAGGCAGCGATTCACCGATTGCAACCAAGACCGGGGGATTCCCATAATGCCAGGGATTCTGACGCCGGAGTGCACAGTGATTGGAGAGGCAGCGTGCTTGGACAGCATTAACCCCGAGTCCGCCCAAACTCCGTCTGACTTCTATTTATCCTCTCCTCTTCCTATTTCTATCTTCATCACCGACCTCAATTATCTCTACTCCATCCTCATCTCAACATCTGCCCACCACCATGGCTCAACAGACCATCTTCATCACCGGCGCCACAGGCTACATCGGCCGCGTCGTCACCGAGCTCGCCATCAAAGACGGCTACATCGTGCATGGTCTCTCTCGCTCTGAGTCCGGCGACGCTCTCCTGACATCTCTGGGCGCGACGCCCGTCCGGGGCGACCTGACCACCCTGGACATACTCACCCGCGAGAGCCAATCCGCCGACATGGTCTTCCACCTAGCCTTCGACCACGACTTCACCAAGCCCTACGAGCAGATCCTCGCAGTGGACACCGCCGCCGTGAACGCCCTGGCTACCCCCCTCGTCGGCACCACCAAACCACTGATCACCACCAGCGGCACCTCCGTCGTCGCAGCGGCCCCCAACGGCGACGAAACCGACGAGTCCAGCCCTCTGGCCCTGAACCCGATCATCCCGCGCCATCTGGCTGAATCCAACGCCCTCAGCTGGGCCGGTAAAGGCGTACGCTCCATCTCCCTCCGTCTGCCGCAGTACGTCTACGGCCGAGGCACACGCACCGGGTTTGCCGCCCTCCTGATCAAACTGGCCATCCAGTCCAACGAAAGCGTCTACCTGGGTGACGGCGCCTACTGCACTTCGAGCGTGTACATCGACGACGCGGCCCGCCTGTACCTCGACGCTGCGGCGCACGGCAGTGCAGGCGATATCTTCAACGGCACGGGCGATACCAGCACGAGCTACAAGGCGCTGGCGAGCGCGATCGGCGAGGCGGCGGGGGTGCCTGTGCGGTCGATGAGCGTGGAGGAGGCAACGAGCAGATGGGGACCGTTCCTGGCGGGGTTCTTTGGGATTGCGAATCGCGCGTCGAATAAGAGGGCTGTGGAGGAGCTGGGTTGGGTACCTTCTGGACCGGGACTGTTGGAGGAGATTCAGAAGGGCAGTTATTTGGGGGTTGTGGAGGAGTTTAGGAAGGCGAAGGAGGCTGGAAAGTTGTAATTTGGTTTATGGCTCGAGGGGATATTGCATGTCTAATACTTTGAATGGATAGTTTACAGCCAACTGGCATTCGCCGATTCGCGTATTCAATAGATCTACAGAGTACTGAATAGTAAAACAACTTCTTCTCCGCGCCAAGTCATCCAAGTGGAGAACGGAGATCTGTGGGTCTCTCCATATCCGAAGAGAGAATGTCATCGGAAGACCCCAGGACAACTTCCGATAAGGCTTTATTAGGCTAAACGTGTAGTTTGTTGGTGTTGAGAGTATAGTTGAGGAGTAGATGCTCATATGGAGAATTTCTGTGACTTGTGGTTATGTCCATATCACTTTTGCAGACGACTAGCATTATCCATACCACGTCACTATATACAACCCTTAACTACTACTATATATTATATCTTAAATCCTATATCCTATATCCTATATCCCTTCCCCCTCCTTAACATCCCCTCCAACTCCCCTACCGCACTCCTACACATCTCCTCGACATCCGCATCCCCAATAATCCTATTCCGCACATTAATCTCGTGCTCGATCCTCCCAAAATCCCTCCCCACCCCCTCCGCGCGCCACTCGTAACAATCGCCTATAAACCGACTACTCCGCACCAGCCACTGCGTGCGCTGGCGCCTTACTCTATCAAACGTCTTCCCCACCGCCTCAAGATCCTGCCCTGTCTTCACCCGCTCGTGTCCTAACATCCTCGCCAACACGGCCGCGTCTTCGATGCAGAACCCCGCTCCTGCGCCGTGATGCGGCGACGTCGCGTGCGCTGCGTCGCCTGAGATACAGATCCTGCCGCGCGAAAAGGTGGGGACGGGGTGGTCGTGCAGGTCGAAGATGGCCCACTATTCGACGGGGTTAGGTTAGTTAGCCACGCCTAGTTTCTGAATGATGGGAGAGAGAGTGGATGGATGCAGGGTTGAGGAAGGACATACCACACTCAGCTTCTCATCCGTCAACTTCAATAAATTCAGCACGTTGGGTCCGTAGCCCGCGAAATCGCATAATGCCTCCTCGCGCGTGCCGTTGCGCGTGAGCCGCGGATATAAGGTCCAGGGTGAGGAGCTGGTATGGAAAGCGACGATGTTCAGCGTGGTGCCTTGGTTGACGGGGAAGGTGAGGATGTGGCCGTCTGGGCCCATCTATTAGGATTAGGATTAGCATTGTTGGTAAGATGTGATTCCAGTATACAATTCCGGACAAGGAGTCGTACATGCATATACGAATTCTCAGCCAACTCCTCCCCCACCGCCTCAACCGCCTTCTTCATGGGAATCAACCCCCGGTAGGCGTATTTATGGGTATACGAAGGATTCGCCGCCGGATGGTGACTACCGAGGAGGATCTGGCGCACGCGGGACTTGATGCCGTCGCAGCCGATAACCAGGTCCGCGTCTTGTTGGTCTCCGTCGGTGAACTGCATGGTTAATTTCCCGTCCCCTTCCGCCTGGATAATATTCTCCAATCGCTTGTTAAACTGTGCAATGTCGCTCGGAATCAACTTGATCAGCTCGTCTAGGAAATGCGCCCGATGGACGCCCGTCTGCCCGATGCCGTTGGAGATGGTGAATGCAATATCCGGATGGATGTTCCGTGTGGTGGAATTGGAATTGGAATTTCCAATTCCCTGGGAATACCCATCCAGATAATCGAACCAGACATGCCGTTTCTCCGGCCACAAGTTCCGCGTGCATACTTTCTCAAACGCCGCGTGGATGCCCTCGTGGCAGAGCTTCATGGCCTGGACGGCGTTCGGCCCGAACGAGAGGCCTGCGCCGACTTCGCCGAAGGCAGACGCTTGCTCATAGATGGTGACGGGGATGGCGCGGTGATGGAGCGAGATGGCTAGCGTGAGACCGGCGATGCCGCCGCCGATGATGGCGACATGGAACGGCCTCTTATTCTTGGGTTGGGACATTGGTAGGATTAAGAGGAGGTGATAGAGATATGGAAAGGAATAGATGTCAAGGCCAAGTATACATTGGGCTTTTTAATCCCCCCCCGCTCCTCTCGGCTCTCCTCATGTATACTTCGGATCCAGGGTGGTCAGTTCCGGGTTAAGTCCATCGGAAGGCAGACAGACCCGCCTCGTGGGTTTCGGACTGAAGAGTGCTTGGAGGACAGCCGGGAGACTGGCATGATCTGGTTAGGTTATACGGTTGATCATATCCGAATGTTGACCCCTGGTTGTGTTCTGTATTCTGTATTCTGTATTCTGTAGTAGTTGAGAAGGGAAGCTAGCGGAACCAGCCGCGTCGGCACGCTCAGCCGCTGATTTACCCGTGGAATTCGAATATTATAATAAATATTATAATATAGGAACACCTATACGGTATACCTCTATATGTATGTATACTTCATGCTTCGATATCAACCCCGCTCTCAATCCAGACTGCATAGACATCTCTGTAGTACAATGCTCGGTAACTACCAGGACTACCGTATGCACACGGCACACTGAACGGCCAAACAAACAAAGCAAACAGCTGACTGGGCAGGCATCTGATTGGGTACCGTCCCCCTTGCCGCACCCTCGACCAATGAGGATGCTTTGCCCGCTGCACGGCGCCCAATTCGTCCACCAGAAAAAGAACGCACGGATTTCGCTTCTTCTGTTTGCCGGAGGTCGAGAACGTTGGATATCGCGGAACCTGAGACAGATATTTCAGGTGACAGTCTACCTAGTTATATTCTGTAGGTAAGTAGGTAAGTAGGTAAATAGGTAAATAGGTAGAATCATAGAAATATCGGTTATCTACCAGGGTATCCGCTCAAATGGCCTCCCAAGTCCAAGAATAACTCTCCCCACATGGAAAGGCTGGGATGAAAACTCAAAACTGGAACGGCTGATGCGTTGCATTTTTTTTCTAGAATGCCTCCTCCGTCAGTCGGCTGGTGCTGACGAGTAACGGTCTGTTTCCAAGCGTAATACTAAATACAGACCACTTCATGAGGTTGTGGCCTGCTGTGTCCAGGAATCCTATGCAACCACACGGGAATAATAACTAACTAGATACAGGATGGACTTGTAGCTATATACCTACCCCTCGGTAAAAGAAGACCAGCCTCCAGGTTGTACACCCTTTCATAATATAATAATAATAATATGGCGGAAACAAACGGCAGCTATCGACAAATTTGGGCCCCCCTCCACTCCGTGCGAGGTGTCATTCTCCCGCTGGGGTTGTACTCGGTATAACTAACTAGTTGGCTGCTAAGTAATTTAGTAACTTAATTATAATACAGTACATACTATGTACATACATGATTTCCCCCTCCCGTCCCCCGCTCTTTACTCCGTCCTCTCCTCCCTCGGTACGGTTCAGTCTCCTTTTCAATTTTAGGAATGCATCCACGGAGACAAAACCAGCCCCTTTCGTTCGGGCCCGACTAATCCGTTGGCCACGTTCTAGAAACCAGACGGAAAGGGGGAAAATAGAAACAGCTCATTTTTAGGCGACTGAATAGTCGGATGGAATTTCTGTACGCAGTATGCTTACAACTGACATACACTTACAGAGTAGTTTTACTCCCTTTCTCGCCCCACACCGGACGCAATATTAATAAGAAACTGGAGTGGCGTCGAGCTAGACGGACTTTTCGCCACTAATCTTGGTCTTACGCCGTTCTGGGTGAAAGTCAGTCAGAAATCCTCAATAATAATAATAATAATTCAGAAACGAGGTGGATAGGCGGAGAGAGAAAAATTAAATAATAAAAGCTCGAACTAGACAGCTCGTAGGAGCTCGACTAGCTGGGGAGAAGCTGGAGAGGGGCGATAAAGCAGGTCAGGCGGGCTCTCGGGTGGCACAACTGGATCATCTTCGATAATAATAATTGGAGTATACGTTATCTGTAGTCCTTTTCTTATTCCTATCCTTTGCGTTTATCCAGTTCTTCGTAGAAGGTAGAAGGTAGAAGGAGAAAAAGAGCGCAACTCAAGAGAAGTGGCCCCTGCGATAAGATGGCAGAAAATCTCTCATTATCCACACGAGCTCGAGGTCTAAACACAAACATTTGTTGTTAGACTCTGAGCACTGTGAGTAGTACACTACTACTTACCAGATGTACAGTCGCAGTTCTCTCCCTACATACGCATAGTACTGCGTACTCGGTACTAGAAAGATGGAATCCTGGAGCCGAAGTAGCCTGTAATACCGTACGGTACACCCCTCATTTCGTGACCGTACGGCTCCCCACCGGGGCTTACCTACTATGTACTGCTGACTCTGTACAATACGGTGTCTCGGGATTCTATATTCTATGAATAGCTCTGGTAGTTCTGGTAGCTCCGGTAGCTCCTGTGCTCCGTAGATGAGATGGACTCTGCAGAGTCAACTGTAAAAGACCATAACGTCGTGAAGGAATGAGGTCTCCGAAATACGCCGTGCTCTGCAGGTCATGCCGTGCCACGAGACCAAGGGATAAAGAATAATAAGTGCTCCGAAGGTATGCTTATTCCCCCAGATGCTAGAACTGCTACCGTAGCTCTCAGCCGAGCACCGGTATTTCATGCATTCCTGGGTTCCCGTACGGCGTGGTATTTCTCTTCCTACCACCCTCATATAATAACGATCATAATAATGCCGACCGTCCGCTGACTCGGAGCTCGAACACGTCTTCCTGTCTTCCGGTCTTCCTGCATAAAAAGCAACGAAAAAGAAGCAGAATCGAACGCAGAAGAACCCGGCACAAGAAAAAGAAAAGAAAAGACCACGCAGGTCGGGGTTCTCCGGAGCTGAAGAGGGCCTTTTTAAGTTGGCCGAATCCATACGCAGCGTGACCTTCTGCTTCTGGTCCATCTTTTCCCTCTTCTCTTCTCTCCTTCTTCCATCTTTCTACCTTCCACTTCCCACTTCCCACAGATGAGCTCCCCCAATCCGCGCCCTGTCATTTTCGTTTTCCCCACCCGACCCGGAGCTGCTCAATTCATTCATCTGTAAAGCTCCCCGACCTTTTCTCCTCCTTGTTGCAGTAGTGCCGCATTTTTTTTCCTCAACCCCCCCCGTTATTCCTGATTTCTTAAAAGACTTATCGCTAGCCAATCTCCCTATCTGCTTTTTTTTCTTTTTCTTTTTTTTTTTTCTGACTTTTTTCTGACTTTTTTTTTTTTCCCTCACTACTAAGCATACTCCATACCTACTCTTAACTCAATCGGATCCTCTTTCTCCTTTCTTTTCCCCCCTCCCTTCGTCCTCTCTTATCCATGCCCCTCCATTGACCTTCCATCTTCCAGCTCTTGTCTTATCATTCTCCTCGGAGCATGAATTGCGAGCTCGGCCTGGGATTGTAAATTGATCTCCGCGTCGACTTTTCGTCTTCTTTTTTTTTTCTTTTTCTTTCCTTTTCCTTTGCTCACACAATCAATCCTGTGAGCTGACGACTGACCTCGCCCCCTCTGAATCTCTCTCCCCGAACCGATTCATGCAGACCATGCCGCCCCGGGCATCTCTGACCAGCTCTTTCTCCGTCACCGACGCCAACAATGAAGTAGTGTGTCCGCTGAAAAATAACGACGGGTCCAATTGTCGGAAACGATGTCTGGGTGTGAGTGTCTCTCCTGCTCCTGCCTGGCCTCGCCCATCCTTCGGCCGCCCCACTTGATATGCAAGGTCGGCCTTTCGTTGCAGCAGTCTGCGATCGAACATGAGGGGGTGGACAGAAGACGCCTCGTTTCTTCGAGAAATCGCATCTAATCTCTGCCTTTAGGAGAAGCGTTATCGCTCCATGCAGGAGCACATTCGTCGGGCCCATCCGAACCACTATATTCCGAAGCTCCCGGCCACGGAGGAGAGCTTCGTCTTGATGGTCACCACCGCTCCCGACCAACGAGCTCACCTGTCGCCTCCGAATTCCACCCCGTCTCGCCGCCGCAATGGTTTGTTTCTCTCTCTCTCTTTCTCTTTCTCTTTTTTTTTTTTTTTCTTTTCTTTTTTTGTTCCTGTGTGACTATGAATCTGACCGGGACAGACGTGGCCGACCGGGAAATCTACGTGGCGGACGCCAGCTCCCCCGCGACCCCGCGCGGTATCGACGAAACCCACCCCGCCGCGGCCACCGCCGCCGTGGCTCTCGCGCAGCTGCACCACAACCGTCTGGCGTCGGACTGGGATACAGATATGGTATGTTTGGCTGGTGGGGACGGAACGCCTCTCGTTCAAAATTGTTCACAATTACTGCCCGAGACCGTTTCGTCTCGGGGAAGCAGAAGACTAACCACTCATCCAGGAGACTCATTCGGACAACGATATCAGAGACGGCATGAGAACTTCAATCGAGCTCCCCTCGCTCCGGGATCACTTCAAACAGGAATCTCTGCCTCCGTTTGCGTCGTCCCGCCCGAGAGAACTCCTGCCGTCCATCCTGACCCATTCCCCGCCCGGTCGCTCGTCCACGCTGCCTCCCATCCAACGAAGGGACAAGCTGCCCCGTCCTCGCAAGTCGTCGATCACCGGAGCCCGGAAGCCCAAGCATGAACGCACCAAATCGAAGGACTATCTCCGGCGCCCCAGTTTAGGAGACCGGAAGGCGTTGTCCGCTGAGCCGCAGACGGCCGCGTGGGCTCAGGGCAAACGCTGGGAGGACTTGATCGAAGCGGCCACCTCCGCTACTGAGGCGGATGACGAACGGACTTCCGAGGTGAGTGCATTACACTTACATCCAAATCCTTTCCTATGCTTGGGTTCCGCTCATGAACGCTAATGGACTGCTGCAGATTGGTCGCTCTCCCACCATTCCCCCGTTGATATCTCACATCACGTCCGGACATTTGAATTCGAAGCATCGCTCGTCGCTGCCACCCGCCTTTCAAGGCTTACCACCGCCAACCTCGCACCGGCCTTTCCCGCCACATTCCTATGCGGCCTCTCCGTTACACAAGTCCTTGACGCCGCCGCCCTACGAGACCTCCCGCAGCCGGGACAGCGATCTCGAGCCCTTCCCCTCCATCGAATCGTCCTTGGATTCGGCGTCGACGTCGTCCGGTAGAAACGTTGGGTTTTCCACCCATCTGGCCCCCTCGGTGAATTCGGATTCCAGCCCGGTGTTGAACATGTTCCCGGCCTCGGCATCGCAGCGCCAGCACCATCGCTTTTCGAACCCGACGCCGGCGTCGTTCCGCAGCAAGGAAATCCAGATCTACTGTGCCAGCTGCAAGCGGTCCTGGCCGCTGAACGAGTGCTTCGCCTGCACCGAGTGCATCTGCGGAGTGTGCCGCGAATGCGTGGTGACCTTCGTCAGCAGCCCTCCCACGTCGTTCCGCAACGTGACGTCGAGCCCCGGCAGCGCCATGTCCCACGGCCCTACCAGCTATCCAGGGCCCCGAGGATGTCCGCGATGCCGCACCGTGGGCGGCAAATGGAAATCATTCCAGCTTGATTTCCGGTGAACCCTTCAGATCATTCCAGCTTGATGCATTTAAGCTGTAGTGTCTGTTTTTTTTTTTTTTTTTCACCTCTCCCCGACGGAGTTTTATGTTTTTTACGGAAGTTACGATTAATGGCTTGAGGGAACCACGGTTACTCAAAAATTACGTTACAATGACACGAAATCAAGGCATACGATACGGATCCATCGACATCGCCAATCGTGCGTGGTTACACTCGCTTTGTTTGTTCAATATCTATCCCTTCTGTCGAGCCTTGTCATGCCTTGTCATCCACGTCAAGCGTCCAGGGGGTAAGACTAGGTACGGTACAAATGTCCTACCCACACCACACCGATGGTTGAAAAAGCTGGACTTTTCATGGCTTTATGTTATATTGTCTCCTATGGTTATGGTATGTTTACGGTATGTTTATGTTCATGTTTTGCCTGTTTGGATTGTTTGATGGGTTGGATTGGTCACTATCCGCACTGCACTGCTCTGTATGCTTTTGTCGATGTATTCTCGCTGGGCGGTTTATATACACTGTGTACGGTGTGGCATTTGTTTTCGGTTATGGTATACTTGGTGATGGCGATGGTGAAGTGAAGAGTAGGCTGGTAGAGTTGGATCGTTGGGTAGCTCAATACCAATTAGAATATGCACTTATGTATGGATTAGGCTGGTTTATTCTTCCACTTTATTAGTACGACTGCTATAGTATATATAAATTTAGGGCTTGTAGCTTGCAAGTGGGTTCATATACAATTGTCTGAGGGTGAGTGTCGTTCCCGGTTGCACAAAATATATAACCCTCGGATCTAGATAGTCTCCGGATCATGTAACTGCTCTGCATCATTTGCTGAATCCTACCAATACAAACCTCGATGATTCTAATATAAATAATCGACCAAGGGAAAGATCCGAAAGATCAGGAATGAAACATGTCTTTGCGCACGGTTGTGGTGGATGATATGATCTGAGGAGTAGACCGCATGATTTCTCAGTTCTTGGGTGGATCACCGACGGATTTTTGTTTTCTTTCCTCTTTTACTTTTTACTTTTTTACTTTTCACGTCGAGGTTAATATGTTCTTTGGATGATATATATCTAGGATGTATGCAGTAGATACATTGCCTACCTTCAGTGGAAGAATGGAGAGTCAAGCAAGCAGTGAACGGCACAGATTGAAACCGGACAACCCCAGCAGCTACAAGCCTACAGACTACATCTAACCATACCAGGTCATGACAGCACATGTTCACCACGTATCAAATAATTCAATTATAACAGCTATGCTAACCCGACCCATCCGATATGGTTCGACGGAACTCGACTACTAATTAATCACCTGTTGACTTGACAATAAGTTAGCCCTAATCCACATACAATGTTCGAGGGATGTCAAAATATCAATATAAATGCAAGTTCTCAGACACAATGTACTGGCAAGTAGCAGACCGACCGGGAATGGAAGGTCCGGAATACCTCGTCAGGGACGATTCAGAGGTGAAAGAAGAAGGTATGGTGATCATCTTCGAACAGGCAGGAGGAAAGAAAAAGGGAAAAGGAAAAGGAAAAGGAAAGTTAGGGGAGGGGAATGAGAACGAACCTAGTCAGGGGAGTTCTGGAGGTGTGAGCTGATCTGGGAGTTGGTTAGTTGCGTTGGTTGGCGTGGTCTGATCTGATCAGCATCTTGATCGTGATCGTGACCATGGGATAGAGTTTATTGAGGCAAGGGATGAAAGGGTGGCATTATGCTAAGCTGCAGCTGCAGGATAGGATATTGTCCAGTTCATCCAGCAGGTGTGCAAGAGAGCAAGAACTGTGGGCAGTGGGAGGGAGAGAGAGTGAGTGGAATGTCGAAGAAAAGAAAGAAGCGCGATGAAAAAAATAGACACGCGGGCGCAAGAACGATGATCCGACCCGGGGAGACATCTCACGTGAGGGCCACCGAAGACGGACTAGCGGCCGGCATGATTCGCGCCCGGGCAAAAGCAGCGCCTCAGGCCGGCTGATCCTCGCCGTTCCTCTCGGAGACGCTCGTTTCCTCTCTTTTCCCTCTTTCTCTCTCTCTCTCGTCTCTCGCGGTTTTATTATCCTTCTTCTCCTTCTTCTTCTTCTCTTACTTTCTCCCTCTCTCTCTCCCTCATTCCCTCTTCCCTCTCGCGCTCTCTCTTCCCCCCCTCCTCGCCTCTGCCCTAACTTGCTTCATATCGGGCGGTGTGCTGGTCTTCCGCGTCTCACCCAGCGTTCATCCTTCTGAACCCGAGCGCTTGAATTGGCGATCGCGAACAGGTCCGTCTCTTTTTTTGTTGGCCCCTAAGCCCCTCCACACCTCCGGCCTCCCCTAATCCATCCATCCCATCCCATCCCCCATCCCATTCCCATTTTCAATTCCCTCTATCAGTCCGGCCGTGTCTTCCCTTCTCCCTCCCTCTCATCTCCTTTTTTTTTCCTTTTTTTTTTTTTTTTCTTCCCCATCCCCCTGATCGCAACTTACACTCCTTGATCCTAGAAGTCGAACGATCTGGCGGGCAGCCCGCCCTGGACGATTCCGACGCAGGCTTAACTCGCCTGTCCACGTCTTGGCCTCCGCTCCGACACTAAAAGCGGCCCTGTTGTGCCTCCACGTCAAGCGCGCTTTTCGAGTCCCGACATTCACCGTCTGCTGCCGTTGACCGTCGTCAATTGCTAATTCCATTATATTCATCGCTATTCACCCTATCCTTCCATATCAAGTTCCATATCGATATCCGATTCTCCCTCCCCCATACCTACCTATTTCTCTGTCCTTCCGTCGCGTTCTTCCTTTGGTCCAAATCCGTCGCGCCTCACCAACCCCCTTATCCCGACCGTTAGGAGTCCCGTTATCGGCGACTTCGTTGTACAGCGATGATGATGGCGCAGCCGTTTCCTGCCCATCAAGGCATCCCGCAACACCATGGCCTGCCTCCGGGTCACCCGCTGGCCGCCGGCCAACACCCTAATGCCCATCCAGGCGCGGGAATGGTCCAACAGGTTCACCCGGGAGTGTCGTCGGGCGGACCTCAAGTCACCCAAGGCGGTCCGATGATGGGCGGAATGCCTCCTGGAGCCGGCACGACTGCCCCTGGAGGCCCGGTTCAGGCTCACGCTCTTTCTCATTTGGGACCTGCTCAGGCCCACCTGTTCCAACAACCACATTTTGCTCAGAATTGTAAGTTTCCGGTTTACCCCCTCCCTTCCCCTCCCGCGATCCAAAACAGCGGTCACCATTCGCCCACGACACCAGTGAACTAATGCCTTCGGGCGTGTAGTTGCCAACAATCCCCAACTTATGCAGCAACAGCATCAGCAACAAATCATTAGACAGCGAATGATGTATCAACAGCAACAGCAGCAGCAACAACAACAGCAGCAACAGCAGCAACAGCACGGAGGACTTCCGGTTTCGTTACCAAATGGCACCCAGGGCATCAATGCCGCCCAACTCGCCGCTATGCAAGCCAACCCTGGGATGCGACCGGTAAATTTGCAGATGCAACTCCAGCAGATGCCGCACGGACAGCCGCAGAACATTCCCCAGCAACATATCTTTGCGATGCAACAGGCGCAACAGGTCCAGCAGGCCCAGCAGCAGGCGCATCAAGCCCAGCAAGCGCAGCAGGCCCAGCAGCAGCAGCAGCAGCAGCCCAATGCCGCCGGACAACCGGGACAGCAGACACCTCAGCAACGGGCATCTGCGCAGCCCCAGCCCGTCCACGATGCGCAAAGTGTCACTCCCCAACCGCAACCCGGCCCGCCGCCTCACCAGGGCAGTAGCACGCCCCAGTCGAACCCGCCGCAGCTGCCGGTATCCCAGCCGCCCCCTCAACAACCCGTCGCTCCTCAGCCTCAGCCCACTCCGAACCCGCCACCGCAGCAATTGCCACAGTCTCAGCAACCGGGACCGCAACCGCAGCAGCCGCAGCCCCAGCAGTCGCAGCCGCAGCCGCAGCCCGGCCAGCCAGGACAGCAGCCGGGTCAACAGCCGCAGCAACCAATGACGGCCCAGGAGGCCCAGCTCAAGGCTCAGCAACAGCAGCAGCAACAGAACAATGCCGCCATGATGATGCAGCAGCATCGCATGGGGATGAAGGGCGCCACCATCTTGTGTCTCAGTAATTTTGCCGAGCACCTGAGTAACTTCAGCGTATGTCGCTAAGGAGTCGAGACGAAATTGGAAATTGTGACAGAAAGATGCTAACCGATCACAGAGCCGCGGCGAGGCCTACGATTTGCCCTACTGGAATTCATTCGTGGAACGGTTCTATTCGCCCAACGGTGTCCTGCGACAAGGCGTGTTCAACCCGCAGTCCGGTTCGAAACAGTTTGAGATTGCGACGCCCGCCCTCGCGCGCTACTACTTGACGCAGTTTACAAGCGGCATCCGGCATATCCAGATGGTGGTCGAAGCCGCCCGGGAGCGCGATTCGCCCAACGGAGGCCATATCGTCGAGAGCACCAAGACGTCATTTATCTATTGGTTCACGAATGATACCCAAGTAAGTTCTGGAATTCTGTACAGCGGTACCCATCCCATTAATTAACGCCGTCTAGCTCTTCACCAACGGGACGTTGAGAGCTCACTTCGATATGAGCAACAAAATCGAAATGCTGGACATCGTGGTCATGAGCCACACCGAGTACCTTCCGCGAAGCCAATTACAGGCGCTTGGGTCACCCGACCTCAAACAGAGCCCCAAGGTGTCCAAGAACATGGGCAAACGCGGCCAGCCGAAGCAGCCCCCGCAACCTCAAATCCAGCTGCCGGAGTCGATGGTCACACCGAATGGCGTTCCGACCGCGGTCATGAGTTTCCTCGAGGTAAATGTTCTTGTGTGAGAGCTTGTCGAACATTTTTCTGACGAATCCCAGGTGGCCGAGACGATTTCGCAAATGCAAATGCTGTTCCAGTTCTCGCAACAAAACCCGCAACTTTCTCCGGCGGATTCGCTGCGCAATCTGGTCAACCAGCTGCAGATGCAGAACCCGAACCCCAACCCCGGCTTCATGCCCAGCCCGATGAACCCCGCCATGCAGCAGGGGCAAAACCCGCGTGCGCCGAGCATGAGCGGGCCCAATCAGTTTGCATCCCCGGCCATGGCGCACCTGGGACTCCCGGGTAACCAAGGATCGCCTCACCTCAGCGGTTCGGCGCAACCGAGCCCGGCGCAAAGCCATCTGGCTGGGCCGACGGGGATGGTGCCTCCCGGACAGGTGCAACCCAACGTGCAAGGGAACAGCGCCAGCGCTAGTCCCAACGTCAGCAACAAACGGCGACGAGCCAGCACGGTGAAGATGGAGAACGACGACGCCGGACCTGAAGTCAACGGGGCGCCGGGGCCGGGACCCAAGACGGTCAAGGCCAGTCCTCGAGTTGGGGGGAAGCGACAAAAGGGGTCCAGCTAACGAGGCTGAGGACTGTTATTCTTAATTTTACCACGACGCATTTTACTTGATTATTGTGATTCAGTCTTAAGAGGCGGGGAAACGGCGTACCTTTGGAAGATCATGCGAGGATGTCTCTATTCGCTCTTCTTTTCTCTCTCTCTCTCTCTCTTTCGTTGTTCGTGAACTTATCCGGGTGCAGGGTTTGCTTGTTTTTCTGTGTTTATTTCCTCCCTAGCATTATTTTGTTCTGGTTCTTTACTGTTTCCTGTTATTGGTCATGGTGTCTTGCGTTGGGTGGTGCGCCGACCGAGCTGCGAGCTTGATGCCTTGTGGTGACAGCGAGAACGACTGGCTCAAGGCGTCGGTCTGTGGGCACCGTCCATGAATTGGTTTCATCGGAGTCTGTTATGCTGAGTCCTCGATTTCCAATAGCGATGCCGGGTTGTCTGGTGCGCTGTTTCTTATTGATATCCATGTTCTACCATTGGCGACTGCTACGTTTTGGCGTTGGATTTTCTTCTGTGGAAATATTACCTACGTGTGAGTGAGGAATGAGAATGTACCTCACTGAAGTCCCTAGGTAACTGTAACTCTCTAACTCTCTACCTGTTCTAAGTTGTGTATAACTATTAACTAATAGAACAAACAGCATGAAGTAATGAGACTATCTTATCGTCATTCGCCGACCCAATCAGGTGACCCCGTCGGCCGTCGCCGGCGGAGTTGATGACTTGACTTACCCCTCCACTTCTTGTCTTCTACACCCTCCCATCTCCTCTTTCCTTCCATCTTCTTAACACACCATTCCGGACAACAATTGAACAAGATGGCCCACTCGCATGCCCACGAATCCGGCATCAGCCACTCCCATGATGACTTCGGCGGCCACGGCCACTCGCACGACATCCTCGACGGCCCGGGGTCCTATCTGAACCGCGAGATGCCTATCATCGAGGGCCGCGACTGGAAGGACCGTGCGTTTACAATTGGTATCGGAGGGTAGGACCTGCAGAGAAGAATCGTATATACCAAGATTAGCTGCTGATAGGAACTACTTAGGCCCGTTGGATCCGGCAAAACGGCTCTCATGTTAGCGCTGTGTCATGCTCTTCGAGACGAGTATAATATTGCGGCTGTGACGAATGATATATTTACTCGGTAGGGTTACCCTTCCTTCTCTTTCTTTCTTCCAGGCCCCCCCCCCCCCACCCCCTCCCCCAACACATCCATCTTATGTACAGACCCATAGAACTAAAGAAGAGATATTGAATGAAAAAAAAAACAGAGAAGATGCCGAATTCCTCACCCGCAACAAAGCCCTCTCTCCGTCGCGCATCCGCGCAATCGAAACAGGCGGCTGCCCCCACGCCGCCGTCCGCGAAGACATCTCCGCCAACCTCCTCGCCCTACAGACCCTTCAAAAGCAATTTGCCACAGACCTCCTCCTCATCGAGTCCGGCGGCGATAATCTCGCGGCCAACTACTCGCGCGAACTCGCCGACTTCATCATCTACGTCATTGACGTCGCGGGCGGCGATAAAGTCCCGCGCAAGGGTGGACCCGGTATCACCGGGTCGGATCTCCTGGTTGTGAATAAGTGCGATATTGCGGAGATGATTGGTGCGGATTTGGGTGTTATGGAGAGGGATGCGGCGAAGATGAGAGAGGGGGGCCCGACGGTGTTTGCGGAGGTGAAGAATGGGAAGGGCATGAGGAGCATTGTGGATTTGATTCTGAGTGCGTGGAAGGGGAGTGGAGCTTACGAGGAGAGTTTGGGGAGGTGGAAGATGGGGGCACAGAGGGGGTCGGGGAGTGTGGATGATGCCTGATTTTTATGGGAGGTGTTGAGTTGGGGGGAAGTGTATATACAGATGGGGTTAATTGATCGAGTTGGTTGAGTTGAAGATACTTTTGTCACTAGGTAGAGCCAGGTATATTCCAGCCGACTTATCACCTGGACAATTAACCAAGTACAGGCATTGACATGCGTTGAATAATCGCTATAGTATAGTATGAGATCGGCTTCAGTATGCACTTTCGGCAATAAGAAAATAGGAATGGGTTATGATGATACATTTGGTTGACTTTCTACAATGTCTCAAGGGGAGCACTTATTATACTCAACATTTATTTCTTTAAAGGGGCAGTATCGCGAACATGTCTCTGCACCTTTTGAGACAACTACCTGGATGAAGTATAAAGCAATATAAGAGCCATGTTTTATGGTCTTTGCACCGCCTCTACACAGCTAAAGCTGTTTCTCTAATACAGGCCCACAGCCCACCAGAGTCTGCATTATCCCACTGTAATGCTCATAGAGAATAGCACTGGTACCCTGCCATGGTAGTTACTTTTTGGCGCCGATGATGTAGATAATATGTTTAAATTCCAGAAAGGAACATACTCAATGGATTGGTGCTTTGATGAGATAGAGCACACTAATCTGTACTGTGGCTTTGAGACCGCTGCCCCAGAATTCGCGCATACGCCTGCAAAACCCCCCCTATCAGTCTAACCACATTCCAATGAGCCTTTCCACCGAAAATCCTAGCCCAAATGCCAACCACTCGAGCACATAAGGCGCAGGAAAGGGAAGAAGAAGAAGAAGAAGAAGATCGCATTTCCTCTCCTCCTGCCTCGGCTTCCGCCACCATGTCCTCGATATACTCATATACTCTCTTCTCGTCTTCATCCATAGTTCGCTGCAACACCCGAGGCTGTATAGCAATCAGCCATTTGCTGATAATAAACGCACATTCCAGCGCACAGAGCGCATGCTGCAACGACCACGAAAAAGCCTGATTCTGCATCACAATATTAACCCCGATTTTCACCGGTATGCTGAGCGCATGTGCAGAATAGAGCACCGCGCGCGTGAGTCTACCATTCCTTATTACTAGAGGCGGACTTCTGTACATGCAGAGGGCGATATCTTCTGGATCGTGGGTTGTTAGGGCCCGCCATGGCCCGACGTCTACGTCTAGGCGGATGTACGCCATGCGTAGCAGGGCTGTCGAGTTGAATGAGATCGGTCCGTGAGGGCTCCCCGGGCCGAGGAAGGATTCGGGGTCCTGCGTCCAGACCGTTTGCCAGTTTTGTAAGGCTTCGAGGATGGGGACCTTTTGGTCTTGGTCTTCTGGTTTGGTGTTGGGGAGATTTCGGAGGAAGTAGATGTGTTGGATTAGAGCGAGGATGGTGGTGTAGCTGCCTAGGGAAGAGGAGTAGGTAGGAGGGAATGGTTCGATTTGTGATGACGAGAACAACGAAGCGAATAGGGCCTGGAATTCCGGTTCCTCCTCATGTTGGCTTCTCGCCTCCTGCCATTCTTTCTCACTTGGGGCAGCCCAGTCTTTTTCGCGCGATGGTAATCGGATCTTGAGTTCGGAGTTGAGGATCGGAGGGGGAGTGTTGTATATGATTGTATGGAAGATACAGAAGCAGAAGATGATGGCTATTGTTCTGCGGAAACCCTCTTCCTCGATCCAGATGGCCCAGGAGGAGCCTCGCGGTGTTTGTGGTTCAAGAAGTTCCTCGCTTCTTATATAGTTGATCAGCATGTTTTGGATTTCGAGGCCTTCGTTGAAGATCGCGTGCGAGTTTCCCCAGGTTGCTATGGCCATGAGGATGAGGAGTGTCTTTGCAAGAGGGAGGGGATCATATCGGCTTGGTGGACTTGGTAGCTGCGAATGAACTGTTTCGGCAGAAAGGCGCGTACCTGGCAGAGTATCTGGTACGGACGCCTTTCCAGTGCAAAAAGCCATATCGCGTCGTTGCTCCTTGCGCGTGCGTAGTCGCTCTTTGGAAATGCCCAACGCTGTTCGAAACAATCCGATGGCATTGCTAGTATCAAAGGCAGATATTGCGCCGATGGATGCCATGGCGAGGATCAACTCGACTGGGCATTCTGGACCTGAGAATGTGGGCAGATGCATAAAAGGCAGATGACGATGGAATCCCGCGAAGTAGGTCGTGATGTAGCGGGTCATTGTATGGCGGGAAGGAAGACGGAACTGCTCAGGGATAGCCGTAGAGAATTCCTGTACCCGAGTCAGGAGGTGGTTCCAGTCTTGCTGTGTGATTTTCCAGGGTTCTTTGATTTTTTGGCATTGAGAGAGCTCAATTGATGGTAGTGTAGATGTGAATTCATCGAATAGATGAGGGTCTGCTGTGGATACCCTGTTGGGCTGAGAGCTGGAAGCTCGTGGTTGAGATCTCTCGTTTGGAAATAGGGGAGCTGGAGATGGGAAAATAGGTTGATCGATATTTAAGAACGATAGGCCGTCGTAATATGGCCCGTTTATGCTGTCTATGAACAAATCAAAGTCGCTGAAGCTGTTGGTCTGAGGAGCTGGGATGTCCAGTGTGCCGACGGTAGACGTACTCTGAATAGCCCCAATAGCTGAAGCAGATGGGGGTTCAAAATGCAATGGTCCATTTTGCGGTGTTGAATCCGATAGAAGACCAGCTACATCGTACACGTCTTCATTTGGTGTTTCCGAAGGGGATGGCGAACCGCCAGCCTGGGGAGAAGCCCCGTAAAGAAATGGATTTTCCTCATAACTGACAGTATCTGATTCAATACTACAATGATGCAGTACGTCAGTTCTATGAGTTAAGCGATTATGGCGTGCGAGGAGGTCTCTGTAAATGTTGTCAGGATCCATTGCTGTAAGCACTCGAGAAACCAGCTACCTCCGAGCAAAGCCTGCAGAGCAAACCGTGCATTGGAAGGGCTTTTCCTTGGTATCTAGAGAGATCAGCACCGTATAAAGGCCAGATAGAAAGGCACCTCACGCAATCTCTCGTGTCGCTGCAGATGCTCCTTTCGATGAAATGCCTTGGTACAGAAACGGCAATGAAAGGTTCTTTTATCGCGCTCTGGATGACTGGAACCCTGATGGGCATTCTGGCCAACTGCATTTTCCACCGCCAGTTCAGCTGGTGCCAGTTTCCTCCGTTTTGCCTGAGACATGCTGAAGTGGGCAGCAGTTTGAAGCTTGAAAGTGAAGTTGGAAAAGTTGAAGATCGAATGACTCAAGATGTTGCTTAGTCATGATTCATACCTGTCTTGAATAGCAGCACAAGATATCTTTTAACATCCTGTATATTACCCTATGGCCTATTTTCCTAATAATATCACTTCTATACTGAATTCCTTTCTGATTATAGCTTCTAGATACCCGCCCTCCCCTTACGGTTTTGTTGTAAGTGTTTATCTAAACTCTGAAAACGATGACAATCTATCTACCCGTCCTGAATTCCACTTCTGCATCCCACATAGTTAGGGGACCGTTGTCTTCTGATCGCCTCTCGAAGAGCATCCAAACGAAGTTTGTCTTCAACTTCAGTGTCGATGTCAGGATGGTCAAGCAAAACCTTCACCACGTTTACTCTGCCCTGACAAACAGCTCCAATCAAAGGTGTTCTGCCAAATACATCCTTGGAATTTGGACTGAATCCGATTCTCAACATGCGGTGTACCAAAGTGCCGTCGCCTCGCGAAGCTGCCCAGTGTAGTGGTAAACGTCCGAACCTATCTTTGAAGCCCATACTACCAGGGTTATGAGCTATGGTGGCGAAAGAATCGTCATCCTCATCCGTAACTGACTTCGATAAGTGAGACAGTGCGTAGAGATAAGCCGTTTGAGTTGCAGCCGTGGGCGAGAAACATCCCCGTGGAGTCTCTGCACCACGTTCAAGGAGTAATTTGCTGATTTGAACATGGCCCTTTTGCGCCGCAGCGGCCAGAGGATGCGGACAGCCCAGTTTGATTTATGGCAGCGTTTCTTTCAAGAAGCAGCCTGACTGCTGACTCGTGACCGTTATCTGCTGCTAAATACAGCGCGGTTTCTAGACGGCTGTTTTTGTGGTCAATATTAGCCCCTGCATCCAATAGCATTTTGATCACCGATACATGATCCTCAATGCTTGATGACGGTTTTGTCCAGAGTTGGACTACACAACTTCCTTTCGCAGCGAGCATTAACGGCGTCTCCTCGCTTCGGCTCTTGTGATTTGCATTGCCGCCTCTGTCAATTAAGATTCTCGTTATTGTGGCATTACCGTAGCCCGCAGCGTAAAAGAGTGGCGTGAGGCCATCCTTGGTAGCAAAGTTGGAGTCGGCTCCATGATCAAGCAAAATAGTAACAATTGTATTATGCCCAGATGCTGCTGCCCATGTAAGAGGCGTGCGATTATGATAGTCTGGGGGATCCAAGCTGCTGCCTGGAGATGACGGTGCTTTCACCACGTGCTCAAGGCCCAAGAATGATGCAAGATGAAGCCCTGTAAACCTGTCTGTGCCGTTTCCGTAAAGACCAAACATTTCATGCATGCACCTCGAGACCTTTTGGTCGTTTCCGATAAATGTGGACAAAAGAGAATCACTACCGAGGCTTGAGCGGAGATGAGTCCCTAGCTCATGAGCCGCGTACTGATAAAACGGATAAGACCTCTGTGGCTTTCGAGAATCCGCTGGCGTTGAGCAAGATTTATCGTAATCGTCGAAAGCGAGATATGTGAGACAAATATTTGTAAGGAAGTCATGAACGTTGGGAAACCAGGACTGGTATGTGCGCTTCAGATATTCTTGGGCTGTATAATGCGCAATCCTAACGACGTTACTGTTTTTCTCGACAACGATCAATCCAGCACAAACAGATGTCATCTCCTCGAGGTCTGTTATGTTCGTTTCGTCGAACTCCAGCTCTCCAATCTCGACTGCGATAGCATCTTGCAGCTCCAAAGGGGTAAGTGGCCTTGCCGAGAATGTAATCAATCCTAGGATTCTCTTGGCAAGATCATGGGAAAAGGAGCCTTGCTGCTCAATTCTTCTCATAGTTTCACCGTACGCATGATCGTATGCCCCTGAGCGGGATCGCAGTTGGTTGACCAGTGTCCGGGCTCTCTTCTCATTCTTCTCATCGGAGAGAAGATTCAAGTAAAGATGCGCAAGCAGAAATCTATATATATACTAGCACATTTTACCACCCTGTGGCCTTATGTTGTACTCACATTCCACCGGCGCAGTCTTTGTATCGAGCAGCTCCCCAAGCCAGATCGTGAATTGACCCCAAACACGATGGCTCGGGCACTCGTCCAGTGCGTCAATAAGAAGAAATACTTGACTGCACCGGGATAGAACCAGCTCTAGTCCTCTTTTAATTTCAGCCTCAGATGCACGGCCAGAGATATCTCCAGATTGAGGAGACAATTCAGAAATGAGTCCTTGGAGGCTTCGGTTTCCCTGGAGCAACTGCCTGAGAAAACTCGAAAGGATGTCCCGTAAATCAAGTTTCTGCTGGAAGTCAAAGTAAAGGTAGGTAGCAGCAGTCCCATCAACATTGGAATATTCCTTTTCAAGGTAATCGATGATTATAGAAAGGATTACTGTCTTCCCGGTGCCGGGCGGCCCGATACAGAACAGAGTATTTCTGTCTTTGTTGGCGACCCAGAGGCGGAACTGCTCGCTTTCCAGTACCCAATTTCCCGTGCCTTCATGGCGCGTGCTTAAGACTCTGCTTTTTTGCTTCTCTGAAGTATTGACCGGGTTGATCCATGAAAGTACTTGATTGCGGGCCCGGATATCATGATCTAACTTTATAGCATGGACTTCTGCTCCAATTTCCAGGGTCAGAATGCTTGCTTTTTGCCAAAGGCCAATGAAAAGAGCCTTCTGTATTCTTAATAATCCTGTGGATTAGAATGGTTATTTAGTGTATATAACTCTATTCCCCAACATACTCCACGCTGGTGATAACGCCCCCAATATCAGGCAAGATGGTTCTCTTGCACGACCCGTCCAAGTTGGCATTGTATAGCGAACCGCCCAGATCCGCAAAGAACATGCGGCCATTCTCTAAGTCCAAAGAAATCTCAATACCTTCAAGAAGCTTTCGCACCAAAGTATGCGGCTTGTTCCCCGGCACAGATGTAAGAGCCAACGAATTGACCGTGCTGCCCCGAGGTGGGTCCAGTTGCGGGCAGAATAGTATGATTATTGAAGTAAGCGCTGCGGAATGTGGATCCCGTACCGCAGCGCACCGCAGCCAATCATTTCGCCATCATGACGTAGGAGACGAGCCTTTATTTCGTTCAAGGCAATAACTAGCACTAATGGCTTTTCTTATCATACTATTCGGCTTGTCAAGAGCCAGTCTCCCCTCATGTTGCCCCCCCCTTCGTTTGAGAGCTAACGCCAGATGTCAATTCTAGGATCATCGGTGGCATCTTTTGCCTGGAAAACAAGAACCTTGATCCGTTGGAAAGCGACATTGCCACTCAAATGAGCAGGGGGAAAAAGCGAATAGACCACTGTCAATGAGCATAATATTGACGACTGACAGAATGATTATATTAAGAGATTTTCATCACGAAATGTTTCCTCCCTAGAATGTCAGCGCTCAACTTCGATGTCCACTCTCCCGTCATTCCACTTTGCGAACAACAGGCGGCGTCCAGGAGCCGTCAAGAATCCCTTCCTGACCCCAGTAGGCACGGATATAGAGCGAGAACCGCCCATCGGGAGCCGGAAGCCAGTTGCTTTCCTTCTCCCCACCCGGCGACTTTGCGCCCGCGTAGAGGGTGAGCGAGCCATCGGCGTTGCGCTGAAGCGTCTTGTTTTTAGTGCCCAACGAATAGCGCTTGAGGTCATTTGCATGGAACAGGTGCTTGTCGTTGTAGAGCGTCAGCGACCAGAACCCGTCGACGGGAGGTTCTTCTCCCGCAGCAAATATGATTTCATAACTGCCGCTGCCCTCCAGCTCACCGCCCACGCTGTCAAAATCAGTATAGAAGTACTGCGTCTCCGTCGGCCTATTGTCGAACATGTTCGACTTTGAGGTGCCTGTCCGGTTGAAGTAGTCTACGCCAAACTGCGCGTTGTTCGTCGAGCGGTTCCAGCTATTGCCGGCCGGACGTCCATTGTGCTTCCACTCGAAGAACGGGCGAATGGTGCTGTCCTCGGCTTCGACCGCAGTCGCAACCACTACCTTTTTCAGTTCGGGATCCTTGGCCGCCGCATCGAGTAGCAGACGGAACTGTCCGTACAACGCCTCTTCACCTTGCAGAGGCTCGACGGTGTTGAGCACATCCGGGAGCTGATCAAAGAATTGATCGGGGATCACCCACTTGGTCTCGCCGTCGCCACCGTCGCCTCCAGGGCCGGGAATGTCCTCCACATTCGCCCAGTCGATCGTTTTCATTGCGCCGGTGAAATCTTCCAGCGGATAAAAAACGACGCTGTTAATGACCGTCTGGATCGCCTCTTTATCTTCGGGCGTGTCATCCTGAAAGATGCGCGGGATAGCATTGGCGAGGGGTGTGGGACACCGAATCACCTCGCGAACGCCATCCGGCTTTAGACCGTTCCATCTCGGGCCCACTAGCAGATAGAATCCGGGCTTTGTGTTGTAAGGCTTGCCGAGCTGGCCGAACTGGTCGGTGCGTGCGTCGTAGAGGGCGTAGACCCAAAAGCGGTCGCCAAAGTCAGGCACCTGTGCAATGACCGGCTGCTCGTCGAGCGAGAAGAAGCCAAGCCCATAGACGACGTCTTGGTTGGGACAGGTGACAAAAGTCTCTGCCGGCTCGATGTAATCATGCAGCATGCCAATTTGGCCGCGCGGCGCGACAGGTAAGATACCATCGAGCAGGCCGGGCCACGGGGCTTGCGTGATGCTGGCTTCGCGATTGAGCATGTTCACCAACGGCCAGCCCCAGATATAAGCCATCTGCGCAATCGTTCGGGCATAGCTGGGAGTCATGATGATGCCCGTAGCAGGCGGTGTCACAGCTACGGATTCCGTGTGATATTGAGCCTGCAGCGCATTAGTTCTGGCTGCGACACAGGCTACTGCCGTTACAACAGTCGGAATTGTCGCTCCGGCACTCACCATTGTAAAGGTTGGGGTTAAAATCAAGGTTGATCAGTTAAGAAAGATAGCATCGACGATGTAGACAAATGAGAGCTTCAGTGCGTTTCGCAATATGTAGCTGATCGATGCTGTCAAAGTGCGGGAAATTATGGGATTTTATCCACGAGGGGGGCCGGGATCATGTGATTGAGGCCATTTGGCCAGGCATATTTGAATTCTAACTGCATTGGCAATTTGCTGAGGCCTATACTGACAGGGAACCTATCCCCTCGTCCGATGGAATCGTGCATGTTGTCGGAATTACCTAGGTATTGGCTTGGCTTAAGGAATGAGTATAATTGGCTAGCCGGTATGTGATAGGTCTGCATATTTATCTGCAGATGCGTGGCATCGTAAGATTCTTCCGAGGTCCTTTCATATCCTTGGTCAAATGGTTGGACCAGATTTACCGCTGTTGCAGCTGTGTTTCGTCATGAAGCATATCGCTTTATTACTCCTGAGCAATGTGGCGACACATCCGTTACCCCTCACGATAATTGCTTTTGCCTTCCTTAATAACCACGCTCAGATCGCCCAGAATACTACATCACAGGGATGGAATCACCATGGCATTTTCAGCTGACGGTAGTGGTTACTAAAGAGAAGCCAAGCTGATACGAGCTTTAATTTATTTTAATCAATTCTGATTAATCTATCACGTACTGTAATCATATAAATGTACGGAGCACAGAGCATACAGAAGGCTAGATCTATATTGCGCTAGGGTCAATTGGACTCCGCCGCAACACGCCCCGTCTGCTGGGACCAGGGGTGTTTTAGCAATCTCCGGCAGCACCGTGAGATGCTCATGACGACAGGAGATTCGGTGGAAGCCGAAGAATTGGCACCGTGAAGCTCATCATTAAGGGGAAGCCCCATCGGACGGTGGTCCTCAAGGATGTGTAGTACGCTCCGCGGGTCGGGGTCAACCTGTATAGTGTACCCAAACTCTTGACAGACCACTATTCGGTGGTGGCACACCCACGAGGCATCGCCCTGCAATACAGAGGATGGCTCGTGGGGAGCATTCAGCACACCGGAAACGACTTCTTCGTCCTCCACCGCCAAGCGAGCTGTAAGCCTCGAGTCCAAGTGGATCTGACTAGGAATGCCAGTCAGCGTCGCATCTCAAAATCCTTCAGATATCGGCAAGGCCGATGGGGAAACGATGAAGATGCAGGCCTAGGTAGCACCCTTGGCTACATCACTGTCGCGCTAGCTGAGAGTTTTGCCTCTGACATAGATCAAGCAGACCCAGGGCAAATGATTGGATAGCTTCGTTGCAGGGGGTGCTTCCCCCCCAGATTTAATATAAATAATGCCGATCCACTGTACATGATTAGATAGTCTTGTTACAGGGATGCTTTCCCCGCCCTTCACTACGCTTGCAGTTGCATCGGACTTCGCCGTCGGGGAGGTTGTATAAAAGTTGCAAGTTGTGATATATCATGTTTCTCAAAAAAGTCCGGTGTCTCGCTTGTAGCTTCCAGAAAGAGCTAGAGTACATAGAATTTTTTTATCTATATAGGCTTGCCCAATTGGCTATGTTGGAAGAACCAGAGCTCTTTCCATTGAGATTTACTAAGATACTTGTTCGAACTCACCAGCTCATCCATCGCTTCCATCTTCTTATCATTACTACCTAAGTTTTCCTTTGTGTCCTTGGCACTTGGTGCTTCCTCGATTCACAAGATGACCGAACCAATGTCGCCGCTGATGGAACAGATCAATAAGGGCAACTGGCTGCCACAGGAGGAAGCGGAATCGCTACGTGACGAATTCTATTACCAAAACGCCGTGCAGGCCTACGTCCTGACACTTCCGATCCTGAATACCATTGGCCTTCGAGACGGGTCGGAAGATACGTTCGGAAGCGGATATAATGTCCTTCCCATCTGGAAAGATCGCATGGACAGTCGTGCCTGGGTTCCGACACCCAATGCCGATGTCATCTATTCTATGAGCTACCTTGACCTGAAGAAAGACGGCCCTCTCGTCATAGCGGCGCCGCCCAATGTCATCGGCATGTTCACGGACTTCTATCAGCGTACGATTACTGATGTTGGGGCGATTGGTCCCGACGGCGCGAACGGTGGCCTCTACCTGATCCTACCACCCGACTACGAGCAGGAGGTTCCGAAAGGTTACTTTGCCTTCAAGTCATCCACCAACAATGTGTTCTTGTTCTTCCGCACGATCATGCCCGAAGGCGAGAGTGGACCCGACACGGCTCCCGCTGTCGCGAATGCCGAGCAGACCCGCATCTATCCACTATGGGCACCGGCAAAAGACGTGAAGTCGATGGAATTCCCGAACGGCAGCGGGAAACACATAAACATGATGTATCCGACGGATAATTCTTACTGGACAAAACTCAAGGCGTTCGTCGACTACGAGCCAGTAGATTGCATCGATCTTGTTACGCGCGGCATTCTCGCCTCGATTGGCATCATCAAAGGCTCCCCATTCGAACCAAACGATAAGGAGAACGCCGCCCTGCAAAAGGCCGTCGAGACGGCACCAAGAATGATTCTGGCAGGCCGCCAACTCGGACGACCGGACAAGCGCGATCTCTATTACCAGGATCGCCAGTATCAGGACACTTGGGCTGGTGCCACGGCAGAATGGATGCAAGACAGCTACCTCGATGTTGTCCAAAGAGCGTCCTATTTTCAGGTCGCGTATTCTTCGGCTCCCGCAATGGTGATGCGCACGATCGATGCGGGTTCGAAATACCCTTTTGCAACGCGTGATGCCGACGGCGAATTTCTCAACGGCTCAAACTCGTACAAGCTTCGCCTCCCACCGCATCCCCCCGCGGCACTTTTCTGGGCGGTCACGGCTTACAACATCACGGACGGCACCATGACAGCAGCTGAGCAGCTCATGCCCTCGATCAACGGGCTCAACAAGGCGGTTAAGACGAATGACGACAATTCGGTCGATCTGTATTTTGGGCCAAGCAAGCCCACGGTGGCAGCCGATACCAACTGGATACAGACAGTGATCGACCGCAACTTTCTGACTGCTGTTCGTCTTTACGGTACTGGCGTGGAGTTCTTCGACCAGACCTGGAAGCCGGATGATCTGGTGAAACTGGAACTGGCTGGAAGATAAACATAAACTGCCGCAAAGATACGCTAGGTTGACACAGAGTTATCCATGGCACCACTAGATAGAACACAATCTACGGAAGTGTTAGCAGATGACCTGCACCACGCCACCCCGGTGTATTATAACTGCCGTCTGGCTGTAATCGCCCTCTAATTATAAACCTCGTTCTTACCTCCACAATAATGCCCAATACCTCTCTTGGGACCTATATACTTATTTCTAGTGCTTTGAAGGCTTTCTCGATCCGAGACAAGCCAATTATCAAGCAATTGGTTTTGGAATTCAATGTTTCATATGATACCCTTCGGCGTCACGTCCGCGGTGCCGAACCTCGCACCGCGCGTATCCCTACCAACCAAGCGTTAAATACTGAGCAAGAAAAGGCACTACCTACCTGGATGGTTACGCTGAATAATGAATATCCACCACCTATCGCAGCTATGGTGGGTCAATGTGCAAATGCTATTCTTCAACGAAGTGATCTGACGCGCTCTCCACTCAGTAAGAACTGGGTATACAATTTTTTGAACCGCATCCCTAAGTGCCTCAACTTTAAATCCATTGCACAAAGGCAACAGGAACAAAGTCAGATGCAAGCCGAAGATATTAGGTGTATTATTATCTGGTATTGTACTGTGTGACTATGCGGCGTGGGATGTGGAGAATCTGATGCATGATGCCGAGCTTGAGAAACTCCTGGATGCCGTACCTTCATTGGAAAAGGTCGTCTTTCGCTCGATGTGGATGTAATTGTTAATTTGATACGGATAGAAATGTTGCGTATTGCCGAATTTCTCGAGTATCTCAATGGCTTCGTGATCTCCACGAGAAGGAAGACAGACTGGCGGAGCATGGCTTAGGTCTTTCATCGACAGAGGAATAGGAATTTGGAGGCTCGTTTGAATATCGTGAGAGCTGAGGTCGATCTGGTGATCATGACGCGCGCTGGACGCAGCGAGTGGGGTTGGATCTTAGTAAGCACTGCGGTAAATCAATCACTGGCATGGGTTCAGTAGGTCTACTGGAAATCTAGCTAAGTACAAATGAGACAATGCGGCCCATAAGCCTTTAGGTTGCCACAATAGGTATAGGTCAACATGAGGTACGTGGTGGCTGCGCACCGTATTGCACCGCAGCGCATCGCAGCCGCCAATTTCTTCCCCAGGGAGTCCAACCGATAACAGTGTGAGAGAATGTGAGCTCCATAGTCTTGATTGGAAGGTTCTGTTGCTAGGACTGTCTCAGAGGATGGTTCACAAGGCCTTTTCCCTCTTGGCTGGTGGTATATTTCAAGTCGAGTCTTACCTGATTGATTTCCTCACAAGAGGATCGTCACAAGAAGTATTCTCTTATAGAAAGGTCTTCTTAATCTGGTAATTATAAGTTAATTACGCTCACGTGGCTATACACTCAAGATCCTAGTTATAAGATATAAAAAACATGACGGCTAATATAGAAAAGTCTTTATAACCCATATCACGACACAAAAAACGTATCCTATCCTGGCCCTTGCTTTAAGAAGCCCGGCCCATTCCTCTACGCGCCCTATTCGTAAGTGCGCCTCGAGTCCCGCCACACGTCTGCCGATCAATCATGGAAGACGGTTCCCATGCGCAGGCGTTTCACAGGGGATGCCGGCTCTGGCTCATCGAGCACACGCGAAGCCAAGGACTGAAACTTGTTATCACTCATAAAACGGCCCTCGGCGGCAAGCTTTTCCTCCTCGTGCTTGGAGATGATAAATATCGTATTATTATTATTAATAGTAGCCACGTTATAATATTTTACTAGACTGAGACTCTGTATGTTCTTATCGTATAATAAATAATCTTTCTAAATATACTTTGTCGCAAGACGTTCTAGTAGCGACAGATCTAACGGATTTACTTATACATAATCTAATAATCTCTAATTATCTCGCTTATAGCTTTAAACGATAATACCGACGTATGTTAGAGCTTTCCCCGCTGGTGTAGTAATATCACCTAGAGAGATATAGCTACGGACGCTACTATCACCCAGCTAGGAATATAATACTGGCTCCTACTCCTAAATCATATCCGTCGGTTTAATTCTAGTTCCTATTATTAGAGTCTATTCTAATTAAGTAACTAGCTCTAAAATAGGTGTTTTTTTATATAAAAAATTAAATTCTTCTTTGGCTGCTATCATGTCTCAGGTATCACGCTGAATACCTTAAGATAGGCATGGGAACTGGAGGCTCTACCTTGTTAATATTAACTTTAAAGTATAAAGGCATCTCACAGCCCATCAAGGTAATGTATAAAAGATATATTTTTACCGATATCTTAGAAGCGTTGTTCCCATCGGCGCGCAGGTTTAATGATTTTCCACGCTTAGATGTCAGGCGTTTAGATATCAAATAGCCCGGAGTTGATCAGGGCATTTTACCAGAATCATACGACGTGATTATAGCAGTAAAGGTCCTTCATGCCACCCGAGAGCTGTCCACAACACCAAGAAACGTCAGCATGATGCTACGACCGGGTGGTAAGCTTATATTACACGAGGTAGTGAATTTCTCTTTAGGCATCACTACCTTTGCCATGGGTCTTCTGAAGGCATGTATCTCCGCTGTAAATTACGTTGTCTCGATTGAATACGCTGCCTTTTCGGTGTTTAGTGTCGTATAAAGGACACGTTGGAGAAAGCCAAGGCGCCGCCAAGCCCACGGAGTACGGAGGATGTGCTCCGACGCAAAGCGATGATGCTGGCTCAGGCGAATTGACTGGCTGGTCTGGACAGGGATTATGGATTACAATCTCTGGAGGCGGCGCTTGAGGCAAAACCCCTCTTCATGTGTCGCATTCTCCGATTTTGCCAAGATTGTCCATGCAAACTGTGCATGGCGCCCTGGCCGGTCATGATAGATCATATACTATCCTCATTGTTGATATCGGAGAGCTGTCGATGACTAAATATGCAGAAGAAAGATTGTTCAGTTGATGACAGCGTTACACTGCAGCATTACACTGTCTTGGACTCAGTTCGCCTGTATGTCTCAAACCTGAGCCAATCCCAAGGATATCCCGCAACTCCAACTATGTATGTCTCGGATAGCGGAGCAGTAAATAAGCGAACTCACTCTGGAAAGATGGTACTATGACCGAGGGGTGTAGGGTCTTATGCTCTCCCAGAAAGTTATAAAAGCCCTCATTCAGACCGTCGTTAGCTATATTATCTTCTCATCCAATTTGATCTTTCACTACATTATCGAATCCTCAATTCCGCGGCCATCAATCGCTCCTAGCCCACCTTTCTCTTTTCCACTCAATCCCTTCTCAGAATTCTTATTCTCAAGGATGCAGCTCAAATACATTCTTACTGCTGGTCTCATTCCGGGTCTGGCTGTGGCTGCGGCTCATGAAGCTTCCACCACGAAGCCCTCCCCCATCATGCCCGGGGTCGTTGACAACTGTGACGGCTTCTACAAGGTCTCTTCCGGAGACGTATGCGATACCATCGCTAGGAAGCATGATATCAGCGTATCCCAGTTCAAAAGCTGGAACCGTGAGGTCAACCAGGGTATGTGATTCTTTTCCTTCTCCAGGGTACCTACCTCAGAACCTAACACTCTTCCTCATAGACTGCACAAACCTCTGGCTAGACTATTACGTCTGCGTCCACGCGCCCAGCACCACCACCACCACGAAAGAACCACCCAAGACGACTGACAAGCCCACGCCCCTGATGCCCGGGGTCGTTAGCAACTGCAAATCCTTCCACAAAATCAAGGACGGTGACAACTGCTGGTCTATCAATAAGGAGGCGGGTATCACCTTGGACCAGTTCCGGTCGTGGAACAAGGAGATTGATGCGGGGTGCACGAACCTCTGGCTGGGCTACTACGTTTGTGTTGGTGTTTGAGGCTGCAGCCGAAGGAAACCATGGCGGGTCGGCCAGGCTTCAGGCCCTAGGGTATCCTAGTCCGATGCATGCTTGTCCTAAGGTTAATAAATAATATCTATAATATAGATTGAATTATACGATCCGTTATACAGTTATATATCATCTAGCATACTCTGCATGCACCTACGGATAGAATGATGTATTAGTATTTTTATGTGAAGATACTATATGCATGTGGCCTTGTCGGCTTGGAAAATAATAAATATGCAGGTCAGGAATTGTAGAAAGACTCCCTGCTATAATGCCTCTTTAAAACATAGTGTCAATGAGCATATAGCCCTGAGTGTGGCCCGGCATCGAAAAAGAATACAAACCAAATATCCACTTCACGAGCTTATACTCTCGGCCTAGCCCGGGACCTCGGCCGCCACACCTTAGCGCCAGCTGCGAAGTGTCAAAGAGCAATACGGAAAGGAGTGGATCTGGTCAATCAACGCTGCAAATAACTACTTTAAATGCTATAAATAGCTATCTTATCTAACCACTATATTTTTTAATACCCCAAATCTTTTTCGTTTTCAACTACTGTCTTCTCAGCCATTTTTAACAACTTTATCAGTTATTACGCATCCACGTTCAGCGTACTCTGGTTGGTGCATTCCTATCGCATGCAGTCGATCACATGGGCGATCAAGTCGCTGACCCTCAGTAGAAGTGGAAAGACTTGTGAAATCGTACTTTGTGCCAACCCCACTTCCGATGTGAGCATGCGGCGCAGCGCTCTTGCATCCCAGCCTCGCATGGCTCGGTCCATGGTACAAATACATCGACCTTCCCCCGCGCTCACCTCGATCCCATGTGTTAGATTCTGCACTGGTGCCCCAACCCACTGGCCGATTAAGTTGCAGTACTGTGCATGTTGCTTAGCAAGGCGCAATGACCGACCCCCAAATTCCCTGCACCCCATTAAGGAGCGCCAACTCCCCAGACCATGCCCTGCTCTCTGTTGAGCTCACCTCGAACAGCTCTTCATCCGGAAGTAGATTAACCCCTGCCTCCTCTGCAGACGACTTGCTGGATACCGGAAACAATCTACGCTCTCTTACTCCGACCGCGCAGGCGCTCTTCCAGAATCTCCGCCTGAGCGACAATCCTAGCGGTGCAAGCCATACCTCTGGAGCGACCCTGCATAACGGCCAGACGGCTTTCGAGTTGGCTCCCAGCAGTTATACGACCCACAGGGGCCTTTACAATGCCACCCCGAGTCCAGCAGCTGTTTTGTCCCCGGAGCCGATTGCTCAACGCCTGCAGACACCCTCGTCCCCCCTGGGTGCCGTGGGCTCTTACCTCGCGAATCTGAACTTGGAAGACTCGAGGAATGGGGCCTACGAAGGTTCTGACCACAACAGGGTCCCTCACTTGGACGAGGTCTCATCGCTTGGTGACGGCGGTGAAGACAATAGCAGCTATCCCTTCGGTATCCGTGGAGAGGAACTTCCCCGGGCACCGATCTACGATATTCGGCTTCAGGATGAATTGCGCAATATTCGAGGGCAGCTGGCGGACCTCGCATCCTGCATGGGCAGGCGAGAGCAGGCACAGGACATTACGACCGTCTTTCATAACCTATACGAACAAACTCTTGCCGCGAGCCGCTTTGCATGTCCGGTAACTCGGACTGTAGGATTCATTGGTGACTCGGGAATGGGTAGACCTGACCTCTCTGTGTGCGCAAAGCCGAAGCACTAACGAGGCTGGCAGGCAAGAGCAGTGTTATAAATTCCATTCTTGACCAAGAGGGCCTAGCTCGTTCGGTAAGCCTACTTATTACTATTGGGCATTTGTAGAGGCCCCGAATGCTTATTGAATACATAGAGCGGAGACGGCGCGGCCTGCACCACTGTCGTTACGGAGTTCCGTAGTATCGATGAGGAACATCCAAACAATTATACCGTCGAAGCAGATTTCATGGACAATGCCGAGATTAAAGAGCTTTTGGAGGAGCTGCTGTTAGCTGTCAGGGGATATTACACCGATGCTTACAGGGAAGTTAGCCAACCAGAAGAACAGGAGAAAATCAGGAGTCTTGCCATGAGAGCCTGGGATACATTACAATCTCTCTTCCCTAACCAGCCAGGCCTTAGCCTGGACTTTGTATCACAGGAAGGAGAAGACGTAGTTGAGCCGATTATAGCAAGACTGGAAGAGTGGGCAATGGCTGGCCAGGATTCCAGACCAGGGGGTCGTGATGACCTTCGATATTCCGTCGTGGCCAATAATGCTGAGGAATGTATGGACCAGATGGATACTATTATGGCTGATCCCAGAGACGGTAATAGACCTGCAATATGGCCTTTTGTTAAACTGATCAGGTTTGAGACAGTCCAGTTTCCCCAATGATTTGATGTGTGTCTAATGATGACAAGGGTTTATTTAAGATCACCGGTTCTGAGAACTGGGCTTATCCTTGCCGATCTCCCCGGTATGACGTTATATACTTGAATGCTGTGCCAATGACTGATTCGCATGCATTCAGGGTTCCGCGATTTGAACTATGCTCGAGTACGCGCAACTGAAAGGTATCTTCGTCACAGCTGTAATGAGGTATTCATTGTCAGTACGATATTTCGCTGCACAACGGATCTCTCTATCAGTGACATAATTCGCCGGTGTGCACAAGGTCAACCGATACGGATCGTTTGTACCCGTTCCGAGGCAAGTCCGCCATCCCCCTGTCCGTGTCTGACATTAGCTGATAGTTCGGCTCCAGGATGTAAATGCGAGAGAGACAGCACGCACATCCCCTGCCATTGAGGCCAGACAAATTCGCCACCTTGAAGGTCAGATTAGAGCCGTGGAGGAAAGAATTAGACAAGTGCGCGCCCTCAGGCGACAGGCCGTTGGAGATAGAAGCCAACATCTCACTGCGCAGCAAACCAACCTGAGGTAAATAGTGGTTAGAGATTACCCATAGCTTTTGGACCCAGGATCCTGACTCGTGATTTGGCGCAGAGAGCAGAAAGAAGCACTTGAGTTGGAGTAAGGATTTCTATATCCGTCGAAATAGAGACATGCTAACTGCGCATCGGTTAGATTGGACAGGTTTCTCATTTCAAGGCGGAATCAACGGGTGACCGAGTCTTTATCGCGAACCTGGGGTAGTCAAACCCGGATATTTTGCGTCAGCAATCAACTGTATGCAGACCACCGTGCGATGGATGCAGAACAGGCCAGTGCATACCTTGAGCTTAGCGGCGTAACGGAACTCCGTCGATATTGTCAGTCCGTTCCAGCAGATGCGCAACTCCGCGCGACGGAGTCTTTCCTTCAAAATCAACTGCCTGCCCTTTTAGGCTCTTTAATTATATGGGCTTCAGCGAGATCAGATGCCGCCACTGCAAGCCGGGCTGAAACCCTGCGCGCCGTTTTGGATGAAGCCAGTGAGACTCTCCGACGGGTACGGTAAATTGTCTTACCACATAGCAGGCTGCATTTTGTCCTTTAAAGCTTTACCCTGCATACCGTGGATTCCAAGTAGCGGCCTAGAGTGTGTGATTACTGATGTAATGTAGGCCCTTACTTCCCGTCAATCGCTGGCCCACCTTGCACAGAGCAGTCTGGAAGAACAGTTTGCGGATTTGATTAGACGGGAAATACGTGAGTAAATTAGTCTTCAATTTCCGGGGCTATATCGATTTAACTTCGCTCAGGTGACGCACGAAACGAATGGAGAAACGATGCAATTGACGCGAGCAGCGACTGGGCTACGGTACGTAAGATCAGCAAACAAAAATATGATATAGCTTTGGGCCTGACGAACGTCTCTTCAAGTGGCATCATATGACATACGCCGCCTGGTGCCGCAATTATGGAACATACCAGACAAGAACGCAACCGTATCGTTGCTGGAATGAGGAAATTCTCGGTCGCGGAATTACCCAACTGTCTAATAGATGGGATGTCATGCTTGATTTTCTAGATGACAAGAAAGATGACCTTAGCAAAGATGTATCAAACCTCTTTCAAGGCATCTGTGACACCGTTGAAGGTAACACCACTTGCAACGGCGAAAGATGATGGGAAAGTTCGTTCGATTAACGCTTATCAATAGAGCACGACGACGCTGCACCAGACACGCTGCAAAGGTTGATCCATAACATGACAACGCGCCAGAGATGTATAATACATAGTATTCACGCCTCCTTCAATGACTTAATTTGCGCTACTATGTATGCCACCCCTATATTCCTCGGCATGGGTTTTAAGATTAACTCTGTCAGGAAAATGAAGCTTGACACGACTGGCGGGCATGACAGCTCCTATATTGCAGGGATCATGCGGACGGTGTATCACTCTTGCAGGGAGCAATATGGTAAGTGTATAAGAGTCCTAATCTTATACCTTTCAACTCACTGCCATCTCTCCAACATCTAGGTGCGGGCAGCGATTTCAGACGCAAACAAATTATGAACCGACATCTTTCATCTTCACCCTTATTTAGAGACTTTTCCACCAGTATAGCTCATGATTTCCAAGGCCTTGTCGAGACAATATTTAGTGGCTTAGACCAAAACCTGTGTGAGGAGTTCTCAAAATTGACGCAGGATTTGCGAGTTTCGGTCTCAGTGGAAAGAGACGAATCTGAGGCTGGGCGGGATCCCAGGCATGCAGACGAACTACGGCAAAAGGTTGAAAGAATTCAAGCGACACTGGCTCAAGCGTGCCAGATTGTGACGCAGATCTCGCAAGAGGCGGAGGATTCAAATTGAGTTTACATGATTTATCCAGATGGCGATATAGATTTGCTGAGCCCTATTTCAGTTACCTCTTACAAGCGATGACGTAGGAAGATCTGTTTCTTAATTATATCGCACGGATTGCTACGACTGTTCGGGGCCTGCGGAGATACAAGTATCCTGGAGTGAATAAGGACCACGTTTTCCGAGCAGAATATATTTATTATATTAGTATAGTACGGTAGTACAGTAATTCCTTTTAGAGAAAAGATTACATTTGTTAAAAAGAAAAATAGCTTCCTTAATTTACTATTCTTGTGATAGTAGTGCCCGGTTTTTTAGGGAGTATAGCGGGTAAAAGTAAACTAAAAGAAGGAAAACAGGTAAAGGGAGGTGCACTTACTCAGGACACTCAGCCTTCCGCTCACTCCATACTCAGTGATCGCCTCAGACCGCTCAGGGCGTGCTCAGGGCGTGTTCAGGTCTACTCAGTAAGTAAAAACCGGCGAATGTGAGCACTAAAACGGAAAGGGAAAATCATTGGCCTGGCTAGAAAATCAAGTACGTATGGCCTAATATGGCTATACAGTAACTACCACTATTTCCGTAGTTGTTGACCTGGTGGGCTGCGCCGTGGTCTTTGTGAAATATACGGATTTTTGTTTGATTGCGTCGAAAAACTGGCCAGAGTGGACTCCTGGGTTGAGGGTAAAATGTGACGGTGGGTAGCATTGACAGGTTTCAGCGGAATTACATGCGAGGAACCAGGCAGGGCTGGTGGTATATATCTCATAGAGTATAGTGTCCTGGCCTTCATTTTCGATCTGCCGGATTCGAAAACATAGATCTTTAAATATGGTATTAAAAAGAAAAAGGGATCTATTTATTGACTTAAAGAGGACATGATCGCCGATAGAAGTATTTATAGATTTATGATTAAATATGATAATATCACCCGAAATAAGCTTCACAGTATGCGTGGGCGCCGTAAACGATACGTGAGACGAGTTCGGGGAGGTCAGAGGTGTTTTTCCTGCCGCTGTGGATGGAATTAATGGGATAGATTCTGTTTCTTCGTTGGCTGATGGGCCATGCGTACTGCTTAGAATTGAGCCGGGGGGCGAGGATGAGGTATTAATTAACATAAATGATTGGGTCCAAGGAGTCTATATCGGATTTAATACGGTGGTCTGACCTGCTATGCCTGTCAGGCTCGAACTATGGCTAATCAAAAACCCATCTGCTGTTAATGCCTGGAGAGTCGGGTAAATAAAATATGTAAAGGTCACAGTTAGGCTTAAAAGGGCCCTCAGTTCGGGGCTATGACCTTTTTATTGAGAGCTTAAGAGGCGTTATTTCAATATCAAAATATGCAGTATAAATCTATCATACCGAATCAGTGCTACGGCACTGATAGAAATCTCCGAAAATTTATATACTTACTTGGAACCCAGATTCCACTAATTTAGTTATGTTCCACAGCCAATAGACCGCGTAGATGCCCGAGGATTCTAAATATTTCGGGATCTGGAACGGAGTTGGGCAACGGGAGTAGATAAAGGAGGGGTACGAATGCACTGAAAGTACTGATAGTCTATTAAACCGGAATAATATTAACTTGCAAGTTCTACTAACCTTATCTAGTTCTATCTGCTGGAAGGTTAATAATATCTAAAAGTTTTTTATGATTAGTATAGTTATCGTAGCTACTTCCGTACCAGCGTATAAACCCTTGGTCCATAAGGTCCCTGGTTGGCAGTGTATCTAGCATGTATTAGGGGCATATCGTTGAATCCGGGGTGGCTTTTAATCGAGGCCATGGAGTCTGTTGAAATAGTGATCTTTGAGACGTGCTGTAGAAAAAGGATAACGGATCTGCATTAATAAAGGAGTAAGGCTTGGCATGGACCTGTTCGGAACCTATTTAATAAGTAGAAGAAATCATTTGTGTCTTAAGGGCACCTACTGTAATTTCTTGGGAAGCCTAAAAGGCCTGAAAGTGTACCGGTCTCGTTATTTATGACTTGAAGTCCTCTTATCTGTGTAATTCAGTGGAAGAGCTCATGGGGACTAGAACAGACGTACCTGCAAAGTATAACTGGGAATAGATAGGGCGAGAAGAAGGATGATGGCCCATAATGAGAAGAACCTCCGGGAGTTAGAATAATTCATTTTGCGCTTTTGGGTCGATTTCAAGTGGAAAGGAGAGACTTTGAGTAACAGGGAACTGTATTTTCGCTGGTCTTCACGCCATTTTAATAGGATTTCCTTGCAGTCACGGGCAAAACGGTGGCCTCAGTTGAAAGCTTTAAGCTTGGCGCTCTATTATGAAACGCGTGTGTGTGTATATGTATGTTCGCGTTTACGCTTAAAATAAATCGTCATTTATTGGTGACCTCACGCAGTCAAGAGGGACAAGGGAGAGTATAGTTTGGCCGTAACGGGTCACCTGTCGCTGCGGTCTTTGACCGTAGCGTCAGATAGGGCCCCATCCGCGCTCCCTTGTAGGGAGGCAATGTGTCTGTATATTGCGATAGTTTCTATGTACAGAGGGAAGGTGGGAGGGATAAAATGGAGTCTTGACTGCGTGAGAGATGATGAGCTACCACCAGAGGTAAGCAGTTGACTCCCATGAGGCAGTTGCGGGAGGGGAGGAACCCCTCAGTAAGATCGGTGTGGTCACACGTGAGGCAACCCCAATAAAACTACTCCCTTTATACAATTTATTCACTGCACTTCAACACACCCCCTCAGCTTGGAAAATCCTCGATTTTGCATGCTGAACTGTTCTTCGTCGTTCTTAAGCGCTATCTCTTCGAGGTTCTCGGGCTCCTGCGGACTGCCTAGGCCTCTAGCTAGCCGTAATCTAATCAATCTGCGAGCGCTCGCTTTCGCTCTGGCCTAATAATTCTTCCCGGCCCGGCACGGGAATCGAACGCGTGAGGTCGATAGTGTGTGTGTGTGCATAATATCCAGAGGAAGTTACAGGCTTTAAACTTCGCCTCCCGGGCTCATAACTGTCAAATGCCACTGAGCCAAAAAAGGGTCAACCACCCCCTTTAAGCTAATCGTTTCGATGATTGTAACCCATTCACGATTACCCTGGATAACTCTGCGTGGCCGCTCACTACGCTCTACTTAGGCTGCGGCAGGTCGTACGACATCAACATTTTTTCAATATCGTAGTCAGCAACCGATACGATATTGATTTTGTTTTAATATCGATGTCGTAGATACGATATCAAACAGATATCGGACGATATCGATTAATATCGTATAAATATCCGCACTAGCATAAAACTCGCTAATTTATCCTATCCTGAACAATCGGGTAACAGTTATGAAGCTGACTAATGATTATTTTATAATTAAATATTTATATACTTGGTTATAACAGTACTTATTCTTTATTTCCCTTATTAAGGTCAGAAGTCTTGGACTGTTTGTAATATTTATTATCGGATAGATATCGGACGATTATCCAACAGCTTAAGTTAAGTATCGTAGTCGTATCGGACGGAAAATCTAAATATCGTAGGCATATCGATGTCGGCTGCGATACGATACGATATGATATTATCGTACGATCCGTCCGATGCTGCCGCAGCCTAGCTCTACTGCAGTAATAACTTTAGCAGTTAAGCAGAGCCCCATTACAAAACCAGTCTTATTAAAATTCCAGATATCGTTTTCGTGTATACCATATTCCTGAATAGCTGCTTATACAGCTTTAAACCACGGTTTTATAACCTTTAGATCTTCTGACTTTGCACGTTAATATATGATCCGTCTGTTATATCGTGTACGTAGTTGAGGATAGCGTTTAGTAAATTTATATGACCAGTTAAGATGGTCGGGTCCGCCACTACTAGCGGTTCAGAGGTGTTTCACTCGGCAGGGGTGGTGTTTCATTCGGTGGTAAAATACGTTAACGTAATCGGACACCGAATGGCCCGATTTCTCACCGCCCCTTTAAAAACTTCAAACATCTCAATTTTTCAAGTCATTTAATCGATATTATTAAAAAAATTTCGCCTTGCTCGTCAGCGATATTGCGGTATTGTGCAATGCGAAAGATGAAGCTATAGAAATGCGGTCAAAATACGCGACCCCAACATTATAAATAGACCTCTTAGATAGCCAGAAAGGAGGTCTTCAACACCTTCAATTTGTTTATTTAATATAGTCAATTCAATTGCTTCATTCGATCATTTAAGTGGTCCAATCCATCCGGATCCTTAGTATTCTGCTTGCCAAGCCTTCGCCCTCCAACACTTATGGTCATATTCCAGGGATCGCAATCCGCGATCATTATTACGATACCGATTGCATTTTGACCACAAGACGGGAAATGTAAGCCCTAAGACGCCGATCCCAGTCGCCACGACGTTACATCGCAGGCCTGACGACATGCTCCTTTTTCCTGTTTACTCTTCCGAATGAAACTGGCGAAGACCGGGCAGATGTGTCCTTTGGGTTGAAAGACGCGGCAATGTCTCTTCCCCCATGGCCCCCGTCGGGTACGAACTTTGATCCGGTTTCTCCGGAGTGTGTTCTTCTAGTCCGCTGGAGACATCCCTCAGCATTGGACACGGAGTTGGTCCCACTATCTGGTGATGTTTGGCCCCAGTAAAGTCTGAGCATCATGAAGGTCATGTAGAACCTATGCGTAAACACCTGGCCGGCGCCCATGAACGAGCGACCTGAAGACGATTTTCGGTCTCGCCAGTGGTGCTCTTTTGCAGCCAGGAAACGTGACGTTGAAGGGCCAGAACCAACCCAACGAGCTCGGTAAACATACTCTGGAGGCGTTCGCCTACTTGAATAGGGAGCTCACCAGCCCCAATTTACACTCTCCTAACTGCCAGGTATCTCCAACTCTAACATGCAGCCCCCTTGCCGTCTACTCCCTATTTTCGGGCATCTGCAAAATACCCTGTTGTGGTAGTCGATCTTCCATAAATCGATGACTATCAGCCTGGTTGCACCTTATTGATGCCTGTTCTTTTAAGCGTTCTCTTTATCCCCCGCTTGACCTACATACCTCAAGCTGATACACTGGGACAGTTCCCGAACATTCAGGTCGAAGATGGCCCAACCAACCCCTGAGCAACTCGACTACTATATGGCACATACCGACGACGATAAAAGACCTAATGAAATTGCCTCCCTCGTGTGTGGATTACTTGCGGCCATCGTCGCGGTCGCTGCACGTTTCACGGCGCGGCGCATCTCCAGGATTACGCTTGGGCCGGAAGACTGGACTATAATTGCGGCGATGGTACGATTCACAACGTTTGGCGTTATGAGAAGTCAGGTCCTGACGATTGCTTGCAGATGGGTGAGATCACATATGCCGTTGTGTTTGCCAAAGCCATCGACAACGGCCAAGGGCGGCATATTATCTTTGTCAAGGACGCGGTCTCCTTCAGCAAGGTTGGTCTCTATCCAGGAAAATAGGTCACAGCACTTGGGTCCCATTGACTGATCGGAATAGGGATACGTTGCTGCCATCGTCAGCTACTCCTTTACGGTAATGGTGACGAAAATCTCGGTCCTGCTTTTTTATTGTCGACTGTTCGGATCGAAATGGATCTACACATCTTCCTGGATTGTGGGCACTATTGTTGTTCTGTACAACCTGGCGGTCATCCTGATCGCCGGACTGCAGTGTATTCCACTGTCGGATCTCTGGACTGGTGGGCCGTCGTGTATCAACACGGAGCCTTCATTCACTGGATTGGCGTGAGTCTTGCGTCCGCCCACAATCAGGCAATTGGGAGAGACACTGACTCGTCTGTCTTCTTAGCATTGTCAACATAGTCACCGATGTGCTCATTCTGGCCCTTCCCGTGAAACCGGTGATGAACCTGAACATGAAATCGGCTCGGAAGGTGCAGGTGCTGGGAATATTCCTACTGGGAGGAGTGTAAGTCGTTCATTCGCATCGGGAATAGTCCAAATATCCACCGAACGGAGCTGATATGTGTTTTTTTGTTTATCTTTCCAGTGTCTGCATCTTCGGGATTATCCGCGCTGTCGCAATGACGGAACTCAGTCTTTTCGATCCCACCTGTGAGTATCCTCTTCCCCCCGCCCCCCCGGTACTGCGCCATCCAACTAACACTATACAGGGACAGCGGTCGGCGCTGCGATGTGGTCCTTCGTTGAGATCTCCGTAGGCATTGTTGCAGCATGTCTGCCCATGCTAGGACCTCTGGTTAGAGGCAGATCAGGTACAAGTACAAGCCCGTCCGGGGGTAGTGGCTACGTACGATCGGGCAAGCTCAGCGCTACGGTCTCGAGCAAGTCCGGGTATATTCAACAGGACGACATCCCTCTGACGGACGACTGGAGGCAGAATGCAGAAGGGTCCTCACCGAATCAGGGTCGAACGTATCAGGTGCAGGGCGGGCCCCCTGTATCGCCGTCTCCGTCGAAACATAACGCTAAGCAGATATCGGTCCAGCATGATATCCAGTCTACGACGACGTTTGTTTGATGGGAGGAGCAAAAGCATATCTTGTATTTTAGATTGTTGGCGTTGTTCCTTTTGTCTCGCTGGCTAGGCGATATAGACCTGTGTATATCTGTGATTTACGTCCAATCATCCAAAATACCTTGAATTGGTCGAGAATCCACTACCGATTGACTGACAATCTCGGTTAATCCTTATACCATCCGCCGATTCCGCCAATTTAAGCTTGATGGCAGTAGGCTGTGATGAATCCTTTCCATTCCCACACCGCAAGCATGGAGCATTAAATCTGGATTCTTTACAAGCCACCCGTGAACGCCGAGTGAACAGTGCAAGCCGTGACGATCATTAGCCAGACAGAAGGTAGCCGGTTACCCCGAAGAAAGCATAGCTTCATCTCATTGTGATTCTCACCTCAGGAGAGTGTTTTCTGGTGGGGTATTTCCGGTGGGGGCTAAAGCAGAGTTGTTGCCACCATTAGCTCTGTAATAGCTCTGTAGAGCCCCCACGTACCAAAGTATTTCAGTGTATGTATATTAGTCTATAAGTATTCGCGTATGATTATTACTGCGCCACCGCAGGGACTATTCAGACCGGTTGGTGGAACTACCTCACTAGTACTTCCCTAGAACTACGGAATGTAACCTCCGTAAGCAGATGTAACATTAATGTAAAGATTGGAGAATAACATGAAGATAAGCGAGGCAATTGAATAACGGATGACGAATAGGAGTAATCAGTCAGTGTTGCGCTTACTCGGAGTACAGTAGCTCTAATCGGTGCAGAATTCCTTCCGTCTATTCGAGGGATCTGACAAAAGCTCTAGGTCTAAAGAGTATGCACGTAGGACAAGCCATTCGGAGTACGGTACATGAATCCACCCTTAAACTCACGCAGGGAATGTGATCCATCCGAGGCCGCTATGGGGGACGTGAGTGGCCGCGGTCACTAACATCGCCTCGGGCGACCGATAACGCCTACGGTGAGGCTCGGAGCAGTGTGCAGAGAGCGACACTTTCTATGGGTCTGCAGCTATCGGGAGTATAACCCCTCACCAAGTATGAGCGTGTGATGAATGCTGCATGGCCACTGGGTGCATTCTGTATACTTGGCACGGATAGACCGAGGGCCCCCACTGTTCAAGGCCAATTTAGGTAGTATACCTCTTGACTATAAGAAGGCAGTTGATTGCTAGAAATTTATTATCCTTTCTCAACCATCTATCTCCGCCTACCTCCATCAACCTATCTTCCATCCTCTAAGCTTAACAGCCACCAATTTCAAAATGCAGTTCAAGGCTATTGTTTCCTTCCTCGTCCTCGGCCTGGCCTCCGTTGCCATTGCCTCTCCCTCCACCAACGGTAAGAAACCCCCTATCTTGTAAAAGACAGAGATGCTAATTCAGCCGTGTAGAACAGCACCATGCTGAGAAGGCCGACTTCGAGAAGGTCGGCGACGCCTACTAAGATGTGTTATGAACGGGCTCTGGTTCAAAATGGGTCTATGGGACTTGACTCTCGACTTCTCAGACGGTCTTCGTGTTAGGGCAAAGGAATCCACTCATACTTCTGTACTTAGCCAGAAATGTCATCCAATGAATTATGTTTTACATAAATACGATCAGAGGGTGGTGCACGTATCACTACCACATTGCGTGAGAAACTGAGGAAATCGGGATTCCTCCCTTTTGGCGCACCTAATTCAGGTTATATGATGAGAATTGCTCATATAGAATGTGGAAATTATGGCATACGCATACTAGATCGCACTTTGATCGGTGAAGCCTCTACAAAGCCCATTGCTTCAATACCGCTGAGATAGGATTTACCAAGGTCAAAGATTTTTGATTGATGGATTGATTGGTAGATAATTCTCTATACACATCCTGTCGATCCCCAACCAGGTAGGGTATTCACTCTTTCCAACTAAAACGGAAGAAAAGTCCCCTCTATATCCCAAATGCGAAATTCTTCCGCCCAAGCCTTGATCTCCTCCAGATCCCTACATTGCTTATCAAAACCCCAGGACGGATCCTCGAAAAGGTGCTTATCCGCAGGTTCGATAGTCGGGTCGACCGTGCAGCTGAGACTCTGGCGGAGGTAATCGAAACAGTGTCCTACATGCGGCTCGCGCTCAAGGCCCAGGTCCAGGACGTCGTTTGTGGAATTGGGGTCATAGTATGCGCGACGGATGGTATACTATAAGACCATTAGCCCAGACGAACACAAAATAGTTGAAAAGGGAATGGTGAGTACACACCAGACAGTGTAGAGAGTGAAAGACACCTAGGATAGAGCGATTGGCAGCTACATCTGGATGGCTGACGTATCCCAATCCTCTTGGTAGGAGGTTATCCCAGATGGGTTCCCGTGTGGCTCCTCCCGAGGGTGGAGCTTCAAAGCTGTGGTTGCGCTGTACGTGATTGATAGTCCATTGTTGGAGGGGAACTAATTCATTACAATGTTGCTCAGTGTTGTTCTTTTTCCTGGGTGATTGAAGCTGCATACCTCGAGGCAGCGCGCCCTGTAGAATGGGAGATTGTGCCGAGAACCGTAGATGACTGTACGGAATCACAATCAAGACACCGAAAAACAGTCCACATAGCCAGGACAGCAGATACCCAGTCCACATTCGCGTTCTTGTGGGCTCCTGCTTCTCCTTCTTAGGCAACATTGACTGTTCTGCCTCGACTTCGGAATCGGAGTCCGCGTCGTTCGCGGAACTATCATACTGCCGTCCTCTTAGAAGCGTATTCATTGTTGTGCAAACATCTATTACGCTTCCCCAAAGCTCAGGATAAATGAATTGAGGGGTGAGGGGCTAGGAATAGCCAGCGATAATCCCTCACGCTTACCAAGTGGATACCGACTCCATACTCTGGCCCCAACATTCACTAGCCAGGCAACTACGTCTTACATGCAGGGCACCTCATGCAAAAAAGCAAATTCAAGAAAGCCTCTTTGAGCCCCTCCTCCACCACCAGACCAAAGTTTGCGTACATTGCATACTCCAAATAAGAGCCCCCGCCAAGAATCAACCTAATCAGCGAATCCAATCTAGCCATCCAAGGTCCTCTCCAAGCCATCCACTTTAGCGCTGTCACAGAAACCAAAGTGATCCTTGAGCGGAATCCCATGCACACTGTCTCGATAGCAACCGGAATGTTCCGTCGCGTAGTCGTGCAATTCGCCCCAGTCCCGACACCGGTGGAGCTGGCCGTCTCCGGCCTGGAACTCGCCAAAGGTATACAGGGGTGTGTTGTCAGCGTTACATTGCACAATCTGTCCAAAATGTAAGTTTAGGTTCTGCGCCTTGGCAACGGCATCCTTGAGGCTTACTTGACGCAGGTAGTCGAAACAGTGCTCCATGTGATTCGACGGTTGGTGGGTATACGGCCGTCCTTCGACCGCTTCCCAGAAAGTTAGGCGGATCATTTGCTGTGGGGCGTTAGATGGGTCAGTCAGTGATCATTTATGACTGGGGACAGAGACAGGGGAAGGGGAAAGAGGTGGCGAGAGGTAGGAGGGGCCACGTACAAGGCAGTGCAGTTGGTGGTAGGCCTCTAGCAGATAGACGCTCTTTTTGTCGTCGTCAGGCATTGGCATCGAGTTTGGCCAGTGGTTCTTTTCTGCCCATTCGCGGTCCACAGAGATGATGCCGTGGGCTGGATTGATGGCCGCCCAGAGCGAGTCCGCTTCGCTGTGGTTTTGAGGGCTGTATTCCGTGTTCCATGTGAATGGCTTCCACACGGTGCGGAAAGTGTTGACTTGAGCTGGACATGGCTCAGGTCGTCACTTTGTGATGTAGGTACGTTGGGGGGGGGGGGGGGGGGGGGTCGAACGAGCTTACCGTATTCTTTGGGTGCTCGCTCTGAGAAGGCATGCTTCGCAGTAAATATGAATGGATATATATAAAGAAGTCCGCCGAGCGCCAGGAGGGAGTATTTCCAGGTTCCATTCCAGCGAGGCGGCTTGTTGAGAGGTAGTTCCTGGGAGTTTTCTGCCGACCCCAGCTGTGTATATCGCGAGTCTGCCATGGTCCTGATAATTGGTTATGGGGTGTAGCCTTCGGGATGAGCGAAGGATTGACATATTATGAAGAGGCCGAGGCTTTAAGTACTTTCTCTCGCTTACTGGCCTCTCGCATGCGCTAATTCGGGCGTCTTCCGCAGGCGGCATTTATGGATTGCAAAGATAGTAAGTCTGTGCTCCTTTCCATTCTGTCTACGTAGATGATGATGAAATCGAACATCGCTTATGCTCACAAGCATTACCTCTAAGACATCTAACCCGAAATCAGATCGGCCGCTTTCTCGGCCATTGCATACAAAATTGCCTGGTAATGCGCTGCAAGAGGCACTGGCAACACACTGGCATCCGCGACTCGCAAGCCCTTTACGCCCTTAACCCGCAATTGAGTATCAACCACCTTGCCCATCGATGCCGATCCACCTGGATGGAAGAAGGTGATGCCTCCACGGCGAACATTCGCATCGATTTCGTCGTCTGTGGAATCGAGCTTTGTAGGCACATTCTCCGGTCGGGTCACCTCGTGCTCCACGATATCTTGACCCTCAGGGGTATCAAGAAGAAGCCTAGCCACTCTTCGAACTCCATCCCTCACAATTGCTCGGTCCACTTCCTTTCCAAGGTAATTCGGATCAATTACAGGAGCAGTTGCCGGGTCTGCATTAGCGAGCGTAATCTGGCCGCGCGCCGTAGGGGCCATCAACAGAACAGCCGTGCTAATATGCGTGCCATCCATTGGGGTCTCAAACCCGGCGACAGCCTGGCTCATCGGTGCATAAATGACCAGAACCTCGGTGTGAGCGAAATTGGGATCCAAGTACGGATGGTCCTTGGGAGCCTCGCCATTGTCAGCCTGCAATGCCCGCGTCAACTCGCCCGAGGGCGTTTGCAAGGTGACATTCCAATCATACGGCACTCCCATTCCATACGCTGGGCTGGTCCAGAGAGGCGTGCCCATCGAGAGGCCTCGCTCAGGGTGACGCAGCTTCCACCACTGCGGGACACAGAAGTGGTCGTGGAAATTTCGGCCCACGTCGGGCGCATCCACTAGCTGTGGGATATTGTGTTTCGCCAGCTCTTCCGCCGGCCCGATTCCAGAGAGCATGAGAACCTGCGGTGTCCGGTATGCACCGGCGGAGATGATCACCTCTTTCGAGGCGTGGTATTCCTGGCCTTTGACCACTTTGACTCCCGTCGCGACCTTCTGCCCGTCTTGCGCTTTGAGAATCACCTTCTCAACCAACGTGTCAGTAATAATGGTGACGCCCTGACGCTTCGAGAGCCCGTATGCCTCGCTGGCAAGCTGACGCTGTCCTTCGCGCCAGTTCTCCCCAAAGTGCGCTAGCCCTAGGGGGTTTCCGGCATTGGCGTCCGGGTTGAATTTCACGCCGAGCCGGTCCCATGCTGAGCGAACTGGCTCCTTCAGGGGAAATAGGCGCTCGGGGCTGGTGAGTTCGACAATTGTGTTATGGATTGGGCCGCTGGTACCGTGAACAGATTGGTCGGCATTGCGATCGTAATGCGTCTCTGTGCGTTTGAAGTAGGGGAGAAGACCTTCGTAGCTCCAGCTCGAGTCTCCGACCAGTTTAGCCCAGAGGTTATAGTCAGCGGCATTTCCCCGGGTCCAGGTACCGTAGTTGATTGCGGTGCCTCCCCCCAATGCTTTCCCCGCACTGTTGTAGCATTCGCGGTTGTTGAGGTTTTTCTGCGGAACAGTGGTGTAGTCCCAGTCCAACGGCGAATGATGAGAGGCGAAGCACGCCAATGGGGTGCTGGTCAGAGGATGGTCGACCACGTTGGGACCAGCCTCGATAACCAGGATGCGCAGTGACTCGTCTTTCTCGGCCAGTCGACTCGCCAGAGCACAGCCGGTCAGGCCTCCACCGACAATGATATGATTGTATGTCTCAGACATCGTGAACTGGGGTGAGGGGCAGTAGAGGGGTAAAAGGAATCAAGTTAAGATAGACGGTGTAGATCCTTTTGCAACTGGAGGATGGGCAGATCGAGGTATTTGGCTACCTCGCCCCGACTAACTCAGCCAACACACTGGAATATGAGCCAGGATCAGAACACTCGGCGTGTTGTTCATGGTTCCTCCTATGACCTGTGGACGCTATATCAGCTGTGGGACAGAGCATTGGCTGTCTGGTGCAGTGAACCTCCACCAGCCGGGATCAACGAACAAAGAGAGTAACACGGCAGCCCGGCCTCAATGTAACCCAAGGAGATCCACTCTTCGAAAGGCTCCACGTCGGCGTAAGCGGCACCAAGGAAGACTCCAGTGGGGGCCATGTCTATAGTACAGTTAGTATGGAGTACTTTCATCACTATACAATCGAGCCTTGCATATGCGGATGGACTGTCCATTGATTGGATACTTATACCTCATCATGCCTGCATCGTAGGATAACATACAACTTTTTTAGTGAATACTACTCGGAACACAACGCGCCATGCAGTCAGAAATTGGGCGACTCGTCTCGATCATCTCTCGTGCCACCTCCACACTCGATGCGTCAGAGTCTGGATACAATACCTCCGTACAGTCCTTTGAGGCCAAATCCACCCCGACCCCTCCTCCGTCGACAGAAGAGGAAGTCAAAGCAAAGCATGACGCCATTAACGCGTGTATGGAACTGCTGGATCGATTGCAAGGGCCGGTAGCAGGCCTACTACCTTTGGTACGTCGGAGAATTCGCATTTGCTTGAAAAGCACCAGCTAATCATGGAATCGGCGATTTATTCCATCAGTGGAATGGCGCACCTATACAAGCTATTTCGCGCTATCGCATCGCCAACCACGTCCCGCTGAAAGGGGAAATCTCCTATCAAGATCTTTCCCAGGCTTCAGGCGTCCACGTTCATGATCTCAAGCAGTGTATTCGATATGCGATCGCCTATCACCGAATCTTTTTTGAGAAACGCAAGGGCTACGTCTCTCATTCCACTGCGTCGCGCTCCCTCGTCGAAAGCCCTATTGCGGCCGCTGGCGTGGCGCAAATCGGGGAATGGTACGACTGCTTTTCAAAAGTGTGTTCATCTACATCTACGTCGTTTAATGACGTTTCTTAACATTAGGTTGTTTAGACCGTCGACGCGATGGATCAGTTTCCGGGACATAAGCCCGACGAGTCGGTACGAGATATCTATGCATTTCCTAAGCTAAGCTGACCAGCTTGTCATAGGGATACGCCCTTACCCATAACAACCAAGGTATCTTCGACTACCTCAGCACGCGACCGGACAAAGGGCGACAGTTCGCCCAGGCCATGGAATTTTTCTCCGTTGGCGTCCCTGAAGCATCGCCCAAATACTTCATCGACCGGTATCCCTGGTCCGATCTCCCCGCCGGAGCCACGGTGGTCGACATTGGAGGCAGCAACGGCCACGTCGGACGCTTGATCGCGCAGGCAAACCAGCACATTAACGTGGTGGTTCAGGATCTGCCCTTTGCGGCGGAGGATTTCAAGGCGGCGACTCAAGGGCAAGGAGACCTAGACAACATTCGCTTCGACGCGCACGACTTCTTCACGCCGCAGACTGTGGAGGCGGACGTTTATATCTTCCGCTGGACACTCATGAATTGGCCTGACGAGTCGGTTGTGTCGATCCTGCAGCAGCTGGTTCCTGTTATGCGTCCGGGCGTTAAGGTCCTGGTCAACGAAAATCTGTGTCCGGAAAGTGGCTCGCTGCCGTTGGCTGCAGAACGGTACATTCGGTGGATGGATATGTTGATGCTCGGAGTGTACAAGTCCCGCATCAGGGACGAAGACGAGTGGGCCTCATTGTTTAAACAGGCCGACAAGAGGTTTTCCTCCGTTCGGTGTTCGACGGTCCCGGGTTCAGCGTTGGGAATTGTGGAGGCAACATGGGAGGGAGGTCAGGGTGATCTTTAAAGGCAAGGTCCATATAGAAGGTTGGTATCAAGATATTACACTCCCACGCGATAATAGGATTGAAGTTAGTCCTAATAGATGAACTACGGACGAGATAGGCCTTCGCTGGCTTGAAAACCTCTTTATTCCGACTACTACTAGCCGTATAACTGGAAGATATCGTCTTTTAATTCTTGACGGACATGGCAGCCCCGTCTTCGCCGTTACCCCATTGGCTGAAGTTTTCGAGTTGTGAACATTACAGCTGTCTCATCAGAAAGTCGTAGACAAAATCGTACACTTCCAGTATGTGGACAGCTTCTAATGCCGGGTTGGAGCTGGAAATCAAGGAATGAAGCTCTTTTCATGTCCTGCTCTCTTCTGACTGCCGCTGGTAACCACCTATTTTCGCGAAGCGCATGACTTCGCAAATAAGCCAATATCGGACCAAAGCTTTGTAGAAATGAGGTTAACCCGTGTCCCAATCATTCTCGATTCCACCAGGATTTGATTGACCTACGTTGTTGGGTAAATCTTAATGCTGCTTTTGAAATAGTTGTGCTGCATCAATTTTGCTGGAGGCATTTCGTAGTTGTGCAGATCGCAGGGGTGAGATTGGCGATACAATGCGTGCGTGGGCGGGTGTTGATACAGGTCAAACAAAGTTGTCAATCCCAGCCAACGAGCAGCAATATCCCAGACATGTTTGTCACTGAGACTGTCTGCTGGCAAACACTTCATGAAAACGCAAGACGGAGGGTGGGAAGCAGCAGGAATTGACTAGTGTGACACTAGCTGGTTCTCGAGGTGCTGAGTTGACCATGCCCAGTATTCGTCCGTAAGGAGCACAGCTGTGCATCATATCGGTGGACTTCTGATCGGGTCTGGATAAAGGTAGATCAGTTAACACTGTAAACTGAGCGCCTGCAAAAGCACTAAAGCTAACTAACAAGGATGCTTCTCATGATCGTGAGCCGGTATCGATTTAGCACGGCATAAAATCATCGACAACAGCGTCCAAAATGTAAGCAATCGATAATAGATCCCAGTGCCTTAAACACTTCAAACACAAGATCATCCGAAAGATTCGCAAGATCCGTATGGCCTTGTATATAAGACCTGAAATGAAAATATTGACCCAGAAGAGCTACTGGGTCAGGCTGTCAGCCCCCGCATCGTTGACTTACTCATTCTGTTGGCGATGATTCAGTGGTTCAGAGCATCGTACACACGCCTCGCTAAGCGCGTCCACGAAATCCAAGACCATGAGTTGATAACTTAAGGAGTAAAAGAATGAGCCACCTGGTTTAATATTTTCGCCCGTCATATTACAAAATTCACCCATCAAATGAAGCAATGTTCGGCTAATTCGAAGGATTAAATAGGCTATATTAAAGCTGTTTCTAGGTTACGACATCCACTGGATTATGAAGCAGTGGAGGTCCTATATTCATACTCCCAAATTCCACGGTTCTGATTGTTAGACCCAGCTGCGTCCAGAGAGTCTCCAATACTTAGATGTTGCACTCTATCTTAATCCCTCTTGCATGCCCTTTTTTTCGTTACCCTTGTCGCCTTGGTTTGGTTATAGCACCCTGCATGTATCTATTAGCGCATATTGGTCCACAGCGATTCAGACGCACACAGAGGGTAAAGATTGGAAAGGCCAAATTCAAATAAAGGAAAACGGTAGGGGGGTTGTAAGGACCCACTGAATTCTCTGGCTTAATATCATACAATATTAGTACTAAGCGTTGACCAGAAGGTGTCGTCAAGAAACCTGAATATATAAAACTAGATGTGAGTAAGAGTGGTGATCAGATATTAAATAGTTAGATAAAACTTAAATAATCTGGTTAACGTTAAATCATGATAGAGCGTGAATGAGCAGTTAAATGGTTTCGTATCTAAAATTCCCTTAGGAGTAGCGCATCCTATTATTATTTCTATTATCTAGTCCGCTGGATCGGCTATTATATAAAACTTTTTAATCTGTAATATACGGGTTCATACAAGCCCCTTTAATACGCGAAGTGTATGACCCTGTGGCGCAGTATATTAAAATAGTCCGAGAGACCGCACTTAAAATTATATTACGCCGGCTAACACCCACGATATAGCAAACTATTTTCCGTATATCGCGATATTAAGAACGTTCAGACATACACACTCACTATAATATATAACTAGCCAAATACTCTTATTCTTACGTATAAGACGCTTTTACCGTTATATTACTAATCTAATAAAAGTTTATAGTCCCTACGGGTGTAATACCGTGATAGACATAGCCCACATTCTACTCGTTTTTCCTGCGAACCTTACTCTTTACTCTTTAATATAAACTTCCTATAGAGCCTACTTATTCTATTTTAATATATAAACGATGCAGCTCTTCCTTTATAAGAAACTACTAATATACGTAATAAGAAGTAATCCTATAACTATATCTTCCCCATAACGAGCATTAAGAATAGGCTAAAATAATACTATTTATCTAGACTACTACTACTCCTATCTTCCGCTTAATATGTAGAGTATTACTCTAGTAAGTCCGCGTGAGTTCTTTATATTTATTAACACCTACAGAAAAGCAGTATTACTATAGTGATTCCCGCGAACCAGCTCCCGTAGTCTATAATATCTATTACAGGGGTAATAAATAGTATTAACTAAAGAATAATATTAGTAAATAATACGGCTAATTATTAAATATTAGGAACACGAATAAATAAGATCTTTCTCTTAAAGTATAGGATATATTTACCGGCTCTATATATATAATGGAATCTAAGTAACTGGTAAGAAAGAATAAAAAGAAAAGTATAATATAATATAACTAGCTTATTATAGAAAATCTACTAGTTGTAAGAAAATAAAGAGAAATAAAATTATAATTCCTAGATCCTAAGATTAAAATAATTTTAACTTAGGCCTAGCCTAATCTGAAGCTCTTACTTAATTTATTATCTTACCTTATTACTAAACCGAATCGTCTAATATTAAAACGCGAGAAACACGAGATCTTATTTCCGCCTTTTAACTATATATTTAACTAATACAGCCGGTTAATAACAGATATATATACTATATATCATATCTCTTCAGCTTAGCCAGGATTATTCCCACCACCTAAAGTCTAATATAATTAATAATATTATTTTCTCTCTATTTTACCTATAAAACCGAGGTCCTATCTAACGCTCTTATTAGAACTTCTTAATATTTACTAGAAGGACTATATATAGCAGCATTAAATCTATAAATCCCTCCTACTAAACCCGCAGTATTAGTTAGAGACTATTAATATTATTTTTACTATAACTAGTTATAATTAAGCTTAAAAAGAAAGTAATAAAATATTTAGCTAGTAGAAATAGTATCAGTAATATATCTATAATTATGATCCTTAAATCTAGCTTTTACGAGATACTACTAATGTGCATGACACGGTGAATGGGAGGCCAGAAACAGCTCCTTTTGACGCTGTTTTAAGCCGCTTGCTCACTGCGTGCGGTCTTCGCGTCACGTGTGCCAAAGCCCACGGCCGGTCTGTTTACTGCCACCCATGCTTCGTGTTGGTCGTGCCTGGTGCCTGTACCCATTGATCGACCGATGTCCATTCGTGCCGCAGCCGCCGCAGTGACCCATCCTCGCTCACCCTCAATCATCCTCCTGGCGGCGGGGAGCCAAAATGGCTCCTCTGTTGACTGTTCTGCGTCCCCGAGTTACTATAAATATTACCATGGCTGCCGACGGATAGTCCTCCCTCGCTCTCTAGCAACTCTTCCAGCCCCAAGCCTGGGTATCCATCGGGTGACTTGTTCCCAGTAAAATAATATTAGCATTGGCCATTCCCTCGTGCTTCAACTCGTCTTCACCCCTCACCCCTTCTCGATCGCACACCGCGTTCCACTGCCATGCCTCCTCCTCCGTGTCCTGTTCTGTCCGACGATGAGAGTGACACTAGCTCGAACGACGTCTCCGACTCCGATTCCTCCGCTGCACCCAGCAACGTCGATAGCAGTGAAACTGAGCCAGACTCTGATAATGAATCCGAATCGGACGATGAGTCCGAAGATGAACTGGCACTGGAGGATGACGAGGAGCAGCTTTCACCTGAATACTACCTGCAAGAGGCCGAGGCTCTTGATGTCCTCCAGCTCCGACAGAAACGCTATAGCCCGAAAACTCAAGAGAGGTTGGATGAGACGCAAGATTTCTGGGATAGGTAGAACATCACTGCAACATCCCCGCGTACAGTAGTTGGGTTGCTGATTGTTCTAGGTTCTGTAATGGCGCAAAGCGCGATCCGGTGAAATGTCTGTCATGTCTCTCCGATACCGAGGAGACCGTCCGCTTTCTCAAGGCTCTCTTTTCCTGGCGGTGTGACCAGCGACGGGGAAAGGATGGACGTCGCACCCCGGGGTTGAAATCCAAAAGCTCACTCGACGCATTCTGGAAATGGTGGCATCTGATCTACAAGGCCGAGGTTGGACATGGCCTTAGCAAAGATATTCAAGTTAAGATCCGTGATGTGAGATCCTAATTGAGTATAAATATCGACAATTGTACGCGACTGACGTTCCATAGGTGCTCGCGATAGTTGCGACGGAGAAGAAACTTTCCCTCAAAAAACGCCCGAAAGCGACCATGTTTGTCGAGGATGTAGCTGAGTTTGCCCGAGTGATCCTGTCCACGACAGAGATGACTTTTACTTGTGGTTGGTATCGGATACAACTCCTCCTTTTCTGCCAGCTGGCCGCTATTACCGGCAACCGTCCGGGGGCGCTACTGAAACTCCGCTTCCGGGATCTCAAATTGACATTGATTCGGGATCCAAACGGAGGACGTCCTCGACTTTTCATTTACCTGAGACCGGAATTTACAAAATCATTTCTTGGTGAAAAAGAATCGTAAGTAACATCTACTCGCTAAGCCATTCCTTACGCTTGCCTTGCCCCATTCAGTTACACACGTCTCTGTGTTCTTTTGCTTATTATTTTTCAACCAGAGACGCGTTTCCAATTCCGGAAATCATCTTTGATCCCACGTTGGTACTCAGTCCTCACGTCTTTCTGCTAGGCATTCTGTTTAGGATTGGCGCGTTCAAAAGTCTGTCCAACGATAGCCCTGTCATGGACTGCCCTGAGAAATTATACCGTCTTCGGGTCCTACATGGTCTTGGTGAACAGGAATTAAAGCTAAAAGACGAAATCCTCGATCAGCATGTGTTTTGCCAGGCTTTGCGAGAGGCGGATGGGATTCGATTCGCACTGGAAAAGCCACTTACCCGGGGATGGCTGGGCTACAGAATGAAAAGGGGTGGTGAGATTACTGGCTTTGCGGAAGTCGCGAAGCCATATTGCCTCCGATACGGCGCTGCAAAAGCGTTTAACGATAGTCGTGAGTGACACTACATTAAGAGTGCATTAAGAGAACTTTGGGCTAATGCTGTCCCCTCAATCAGCGGATGTATCAAATGAACTGCAGAATGTCATGCTGCAGCACGCAAGCATTGATACTTTTGTGCGGCACTACAGTGTCGGTATCCACGTGGATGCGCAGGCCATTGTCCGGGGTTTGCCCGCTGAGAAACAACTCATGCGGTTTGCCTGCTCGATGAGTCGGTCCATCGACCCTCGCAGGCCCTACCGGCTTGAGCGTTCAAGCTGTATCAACGATGTCCCCCGCGTACGTGCCCTGGAAGACACGAAACAGGCGAGAAAGCGCATTCGTGACGTTAAGATGCGCAACTATAAAGATGCAGAAGCCGCATTTCAGCGAGAGTTCGGTGAGGATCCGCAAGGTACGACTCTTTCCAGAGCCGTCCGCAAGCGAAGGAAGGCTCAGGAGAAAAGCCTAAAAAAGTTACGTCAAAAATTCGATCATGCAGACGAACAGTATGATCGCGCAGTGAAGCATCTACGAAACGAGAAGAGGCGGCAAAAGCACCGTTTGATTCGTGAGAACCTGGAGCGGTACAAGAATGAGCAGCCAGTGATCGACAGCGAGCGGCAACTGTCTGGAAAGGTTATCGATGAAGAAGTCATGGGTGCGTTGCAGCGAACTGGCTACATGACACCGCAGCATATGACGCTCATTGACAGTATCCTTACTATGCCGGGTACAACGGTCACGAAAGAATATGAACGCCGCATCGCCGCAATTAATGCAGTGATTGCAGTCTGTGATGCGGAAGAGGGTACTCCCTCGCGGCCTGGTGTGCCGCAAAAACGCTCTGTCGATGCTGTCGATACACCACCTGCTTCTCTTCTACCTAAGAGACAAAAGTCTACCGCTTCAGATGAGAGTGACGACAGGTTTTCTCAGGCCATCGCTTATGTTTGTGTCAAATCTCGAAAAGAGAGACCAAAAATATGTTTTATATGCCTTGGCAATGCTAAACAGCCAGAAAGTGAACGCCTGAAAATGTACAAAAATCCCGGGTCCCTCAGCCGACACTTCGTCAACAAACATATCAAGCCGTTCCCCAGTGACATGCACCGTGAGTGCAAAATTTGCGGGAAAAAGCTGATGTCAAAATCGGCACTCCTGAACCATGCACAAGGAATGCATGGAGTTGTCTCCTGCTTACCTTTGCCGGATCTTGGTCTACCCCTCCCATAAATGCTTGAAATTTCTTGGCTAAATATAGTTTGCAATACGAGGCCACACGTGAACAGCATACTGATATTTGATTATATAAATCTTGATTTTGAGAAAAGTCCGCAATGACCACACGTTGCCCAGATATTTAACGACCCATAATATTAAAATCAAAGCAGTAATATGAACGACAAATTATAGCACTAGCTGCGCCGAATCTTGAGACGGCGAGCATGGGGAATCTGTTATCGTAGGAGAGGAGGAGAACATTTATAGGATAGAGCCCAAGATATCCAGGGTCTCGCTCACGTGCAGCACCCGACTATTATCATGATGTTGAGGAGCGTCAAATACGCGCCGTCTTAGCGCCTACGTATTGCTCAAAGTATAAAGACCATGGTTTTCCATCTGGAGGAAAACCGTGGTCTTCTGTCTGTTCAAAAAATGAAAAGTTCCCTTTACATGCTTAGTTCTTTCTTGTTTGAGAGAATTATGCCTTATAAAAGCTCGCGTTCCTGGTCCTTTTCCCAGACAGTACAAGCGCATTCACATTATCACGCACCCCCAAAGAGCAAGGGCGACCACTCGCAATGGCTGCTATAAACCCAACACGATCTAATTGCTCCTCCTCAAAGAGAAGACTGATACGTCAAAAACAATGCCGTCGCAAAACAAGTTTGATGAGAAAGGCTTGCGAATATAGTAAGATGTGCGAAGCGGATGTATGTGTGGGCATTCGCATCCGGGAGACGGGTCAGGTACATATTTTGTCTGCAGATGCTTCTGGGTTTTGGGCTTTTCTTGCTTCGCAATTAGTATGTGGCAGAGACTTCCGCCGGGGAAAGAAAGCTGACCTGTTAGGGCTCCTGCTACCCAACGCCAATGGTGATTACAGACCAAGATTTCGAGAAGACAAGAACCGCGCAATGAGGGTTTCAAAATGGAGATATTGCGGGTCAGGCTGTCCATCAATATATATATATACGTCATTAATCTTCATATTCTCTGTTATATTCCATAGATGTCTTGGAAGAAAACCGTTGCTGCGTGATTTTGATCCTATATACACAATGCTAGTACATACCTTGACAACAGCTCTATCTGATAGACCATGTCTCCCCCTCCTTCCAAGCTTTTATAGGCAGCTCTGCGTTCTTGAGAGAGCCTTTTGTAGGGCGGACCATGGTTCTTCGTTGTATGTCTACAATAAATCAATACATTGAAGACCACTGCAAAGGTCTAGCTCTTTTGGTCAATCACTCAGATCGTCTGAGTTCAGAAGAGATGTCTTCGTCATGCGACAATGTCGTCTAAATAAAATATATCTTCTATCCCAGCGCCCGTTCCTCCATGGCTACTTGGCCAGTTGGCACCAGTACGGGTCCTACGACAGCTTCACTTGGTTGGCGTCTGCCACTGTATTTATTGCTATAGTCCTCACGGCGATGCAAGTTGGCCTGGCGGCAAGGTCTCTTGGGAGCAATGACACTTTCCAATCCATATCATATGGGTTCACTGTCTTCTCAATTTTGGGTCCTCTTATCGCTATTGGGCTTACTCTCTTGGCATTTTTCTACATGTTTCTGGATAACTGGGTCGCAACGGTGGCCTATAAAAGGAAGAGGTTCTACGCCATTGAGCAGGAAATGGAGTTGTCCTAAGCAAAATGCGATATAGCACTTGGCCATGTATTTCCAGAAATAGAGAACTATTATGAATGTACCTCTTTCATTGCACCAAGACACAGGTCGGCCCCGCAGTCCCTCTCCCTCCTTGCGCGCGACCGATCTCTCATCAGCAGCATCTGATTTCCTTCCTTGAATAGATACGACACCAATTGATACGCGCTTTCCGTGAAGGAGATGAACATGGCGATAATGACAAAGTTAAAACAAGGCAGTCGAGGCTTGCAAATACATAATCAACGGAGTAAAAGCATAGTTGTGGGTTCAATGAAAGCCTTGAAGCACCGCTTCCGCTGCGTGCGAGCCCTGACATACCCCACAGCTAAGAGAGCAGAAAACATCGTTATTGATAATTCTATCCCGCGAAAGCCTCAAAGGAAGCAGGGCAGATAATCCGACGCCCGCCAAGATATCTAGGGTAGAACCCGTGGAGACACGGACTGCCTAGGCAATATGTCCAATAATAGTCTGCCTTGGAAAGATTTTGAAGAGGGCATGGGAGCTTTTTGAGCTCCAGCTTGCGTGTAGTGAATTCCCTGCGAGCTTTGCATTCACGAATACAATCCGGAAACAAGCCATGTTGCACCAGCTGTTCTGATTGGCCCTTCTTTGATCCTGATTGCTCCAGCGGTTCGCTCTTCGGTAAAGTGACGTCAGTAGCGTTCTCTTCTGACTTGAAATTAGTTTGTATATAAACCTATAATGGAAGATATCGACTGACCATAGAGCAGAGACGAGCCATCAGGCTTAGTTTCGGCCGACCCAAGGAAGAAGCTCATAGTGACGGTCCAATTAGCTTTGTGATATCCTTCCACTGATTTGTGGGTTCTAGGCTGGATAGAAGGAAACGAGGTGGATTGATATACCTTGGTTTGCACCACGGTTTTGATGCAGGCGCGTAGGCCACGGCGCCACTGTTTCACAAACTCCACGGTCCATGATTTTGCCTCGATCTACTGTAATCCCCTGGTCATGGTAGTGGCGTGTCAGCGAATTGGACACGGATTTGTTGTCAACTATTTACGTACGACTAACTACGGACATTCGAACATCGACTGGTAGCCATACATAGAGAGAAAAGCAAAATAGTAATAGCCACGTGCTCCAAGTGGAAGAAAGATTTGGTTTTCTAAAACTAAGAGCTATGATAATCTTACGCAGAGTATTTGCTTCGAGCCTGATTCTACAAGCATTGCAAGACCTAACGTAGCACCAGCTGCTAGGTCTAAAAATTATTCCAATCGCTTTCTTATAGGATCCTCGCTTCACAATCACGAACCTTAGCATTAGACTCAATATCGCTAATCTCGTGTATTATAGTTGAAATTGATTAGTTCGTGACTTGGTGCAGGACAGGCTTTTGTATGATAGGTTGCGCTTGCACGAAATTATGATGTCCCATGTGGGGTTGTTGATCGAGCGGATCCGACTGCATGAGGCGGAGATAAGAAATATGACCAACGACAGTTTTGCATTGTAAAGCACTGCGAATGCCTGGCTGGCATCCCTGTTGGGCTTTCCTAGTTGCTTTCCCCAACTGTGTTTGCAGGCAGCCCGTAATACTTGCACAAGCGGTTACCTATGATAACTCCCTTCAACTTTTGCCTGAACAACGCCTATTCTGCGGCGACGGCGAATTGCTGGATCCGGTCTGGCGCTCCTAATCGGGGAAAGCGCTTCACTGCCGCTTGGCATCGTAGGTGGTCTCCTCCCCTCGCCCGCCTCTCCTCGTTGCATTCCCATCCTTTGACGCCGTGTCGACTCAGACCAATTTGAGCCATTTTGCCATTGGGCCGGTCACTCCGTGCTCTGCACTTCGCCACCCCCTTTTACTGCAGTGAGTCAGGATCATTTCGCGTCGTTCCTTGAGCCGTCCTTTAATTGATCTTTTCTTTTAGCTGAACAGGATAATGCAACGGAATCCGACGCGATCGCGAAATTGCGCAGACGTCCTACTGTGTTAACTTACACCACAGTTTTAATGGGTAACATTTGCGGGGCAAGATTGAAAAAGGGCGATATGTGGCATAGATGGTTTGGCTCGTGACATGGGAGGTTGGCGGGCTGAGATCGCGATGAGCGATACAATGACAGTCTCTTGAGGTCTTCGAGCCACTGGCCGAGCTGAGCTAAGCCACGCTTGATAGCCAGACGCTCGATCCGCCGCTTCACCAATCATGGACGTTAGCTCAAGGATGCTGTGACGCCTGGAGCTCGATCGCCGATATCGCACCACATGATCGAGGTGTCCTCGCAGCCACCAGCGAAGCCCCGACATATCCATGTACGGGATAGCAGCGCGACCTAGATTCAGGGAGCCTTTCGACGTTGACGAGGACGACACACGTGCACAGATGAACCAACTGTCGATTTCGATGGACTTCCTTTGCGATCAGATTCACTTTTAACACGGTTGGCGACCGAACAAGGCGATTCCCGCGACCCACGCTGGGCGGCCGGCGCAGTTGTGATGGCGGAGCGGAGTGTTGAAGACGACCCTCTAAAACATTCAATGACGTTAAGTAGGGCTTCGATTCTGACTGAGCTCAAGATAGGATTACAAGTTTCGTCTATTTACCATGAGGGCTGTCAAGATGACGGATACGGTCGAGGACAGGCGCGCCGAATGGCATGATTGACAGTTAACAGAATTTCCAGTACGAGTGATTCCTGTTCCTTTCGAGTCATTTTATGGTGGTCAGTGCGCGGTTCTTGAAAAGTATAAGCCATTTAGTTAGGTCGTTGATCTTATTCAGCACCAGCTATTTCTTCGTAGGACTCTAATGACATTCCTATCCAACGTTCGTATTATTTCGTAGGACTTGAACTATCGACTATTCTCAAAAAGCACCAACCACATCACCATATGTTTCTGCAACAGAAAGTCTTGTCGTCCTTGGAAACCTGAAAATATTAAGTCACTCGAGTTTATCGCCCTTAGTCTTTGCCCTGATAAATTGAGATGAAAATGGCATAAATCTATAATATTCTACTATACTAGCCTGCACTTTCTAACACATTATCGGTGTCAACTCCAGCCACCTACCAGCACCAACAGCTTATTTTTCCCCCCAAGACAGGGACAGGATCAGCTTTTTGGCTCTGTCACAATTTTTGTGCTCCCTTGCGTCTCGGCGGGGGGATGAGTCAGACAGATCACCGCGTCCAGATACAATTTTCCGTTCCGGCAAGTACCCGCTGCCGATGGAATATAAGAGCACTGTTATCCCCCGGCTTGGCTAGTAAACACATTGCTCACCCATTTCAACTCCGATATAACTGCATCCTTTCATCATTAGAAAATAGAATATAAGCACCAATTTACGATCAAAATCCATGTTTCGTTCCGTTCTTCGGCCCTCCCCAAAGTACTGCTCCCGACTTCCTATCGTTCGGTACTTGCATCGAGTCACTGCGGACTTCTCTAGCCATGACACCCAAGGAAATTTGGTGACTACAAAGGTTCCCGTTGTGGTTGGAGATCCGGGGGAAGCTTATGTCTTGATTTTCCCCGAAATTGGGAGGGCTCTCTGTGCCGCAAGTCACGCATCAGCTGTTGCAAGTGTTGGAGACAAGTGTAAACTTATGTTTTCACATGCCTCTCGATCTTTCGGGGTTGGTAAGTTGTTATATACAAATTGAATATTAAAGGGATTCTAACATGTTCAATACAAGACTTGTTTAGCTATCCTCGTCTTTATGTCCCCAGCATTGCCCCATATCAAACAGACTCAGACGTCAGCTCTGCTACTTTATTTCTGAGTGGCAAAATGCATGAAATTACTCTTGATGGAACCCCTGATGGTAAATTCAGAGCCCTACATTTATCCTTATAAATGCTAATTTTTAATGCTTATTAGCACAATTTGCTAATCACTCACACTCTACCGGTAAGAACCTCGCGAGTGTATTGGATCAACTGAAGCATATGTCAAATCAACCTGGTTACCCCTAACAGCCATATATTTTCAATGTTTACTTTAAGGGAGACGTATGGAATATTGTATTTAGGGATCTTAGCATTAAAGCTCTTTTTCAATAGATCGGGTGACGCTAATCTAACCGCATTAAGCGAGAACGTGATAAAAATCTACGAAGCAGACGTCTAAACGCGGAGAACGATTGCTCCATTTCATCCTATAGATAAGTGGTACAATTAAGTACAGGTAGGGAGACTTAGTTGTCCAAATCCTCGTTCCCAGCAGACCTATCATAGCTTCATCATCCCACTCTCATCCGACAGTACTGTACCGGAAGCACCATCAATCTATTCCCCAAGCCCCATGTTTTGAGAGGCACGGATCCCGGCGAAATGCAATGCTCCCAGTACGTTGACGACGAGTAAATTAATACTCGATAGCGGCGCTCTTAAAATCCATGATGTCCGGAGTCATCTGCAAAAGCGGCCTTGCCACAGACTTGTAGTACTCTGAGAGTTGTTTGGTAGTCCACTGGTTTGTAACGACAGCGACGTGCGCTTCTGCGAGCCCTTTGTTATGCGTATCGTTGCCAAATGGCTCAACTTGGAGGTAGTAACCGTTGATCTTTAAGAACATGTCGGCTGCCACCAGTGCAGTACGTTTATTTCCATCCTGGTAGGCGTGATTTTTCATTACTCTCTCCGAGAGATTTGCAGCAAGCTCGAACAAATCCTCCACCCGACCGTAGTGTTTCATGTTGATTGGCGAATGGATTGCAGACTCCAGTAGGCTTTGCTGCGTTGGAACAGCAGTTGGGGCGACCCATCTCATGTGAAGTCGCTCGATTTGGCGTAGTGTTAAAAATCGGAACGTGGGCATTGTAAATAATTGAATAGCTGCAAAATTGTACTTGGAAATAAACAGAAGGATCTCACAGATTTTGGGACAATATTACACAAAGATATCATGGGGATGAGACAGTTATTATATACTATTTTCCAGTGTATATACATTGTAAACCGATTAGAAGGCTAATTGCCTATTTACCTTCTTGCGAAAAAAAAGATATCCCTAATTTTCGAGTCGTCCAAAGCAATTGAATCCTTACATGACGCACAGGCCCGTCAATGCGCGCTTTTAGTGTTACTGAATACAGACTTTTTTAGGAATTAAGGTGCCACGTACTTTTTTTTTTCAGCTATGCTTGGCTCCCTCACTGCATAGGAGATCATCCAGGGAAGCGCTTTCTTGGTTTGAAATCAGGCAGTTTGTATCTGTACTCCATAAGACAGAGCCATCACACCGATCAAATGACGCCAAAGCACGGTCCTCTAGGTAGTCTAGACACTTCCTGGGGAAAGATCGTCCAATGGTAGAGGCTCGACCCCATTGGGAAAGAGGCGCCCGTCGACTGAGGTGAGTATAGTAGGATATATCGTGTGATTATGTACAAGATTGCATAACTTGCCATATTTACGGGGCACTGCACCATGCATTAATAAAAAAGACCCGCATATATGTACCAGACTTTCCAGAAGGGAGGTGATAGAGACACCTCACCCGCTCTTAACACAACCCCACATGATAGCACGTGACTAAATTTGTTTAGTCAGGCACCGCTGGCCTTGTGAAGTGGGGATCAGCCACCTCGCTCAGGGGGATTAGGGATTCCAGCCGTTCCACTTGTACGAGGCCTAACCGATGTATGCAGGCGGTTGAACAACCTCACAAGAGTACACCTATAGGTCCGTATAATTGATATACTGAGTGCTTAATTCTATCTAATATGCCTGCCTCACAGGCTCTTCAAGCGATCTGCTTGTGGGTCCGGAGTAGCGATATTCCGGCCGGACCAATCAGAGCTTCTCTATCTGAACTCCCCATATCACCTTGCTTAACTAACTAACTTACTGCCTGAATGTCTCCCTTAAGATATAATTAAACTATTCTTTCACTAATACCACACTCATTATCCTATCTATGTCGAAATTGTACCGCCGCCAAAGGTATTCCCGTTCGCATAAATCTAAAAGTTTCTTGGCTTCATAGAGCTTGCATCGAAACTGCAGTATCTTGACCAGCTCAGAATCAGACTTTGCTTTCACAAATATCTTCGGAGGGAGGCCAATCATTGCGGACGTGCCATTCCTATACCGAACGATAAAGATTATTTCAGGATCCAAGGTCAATTTAAGTCCACAATATGACTCAAATCTAGTAATTTCATTGAGCCTATTTAGTGCCATATCTGTTCAACTGTTAGGGCTACAAATTTGTTAATACACTGTAATGTTTAGTCACTACTTACTAGGAATGCCTAAGAGCCTTTGAAATGACGCTTAGGAGATAGAATAGCACAACAAAGGTAGTGGGACTGAGATACGTGACACTATCCAGTAAATATATCCTATTAAAGCATAGTTAGAAAGATACATCTCGAGTTGAGTAAAAGTCTTACCCAAGTGATAATACTACCAGAAAGGCATCCAAAGGGAAACAGTGGCAAAGGAATATTCCCCAAATAGCAGCCAGGTAGTAGAGGAAGCATATATCGAACAGAATCGATAAAATGTAGTCCATCTGGTCACTACAGTTTCCAAATAAACCTATAACTAATGGGAGTAGGCAGTCTTCTTATAACCGCTCAGAGCGTTTGATCTAAGAAGTAAACAACAGTATTTACCATCCTGGCAAGACTAGGTCAAGAATATAAATGAGCTCATCCAGTGTTCCGCTTCGGGAAAAAGAGCCTCGGTACCCGTAGTAACTCCCTTCAACTGTCCATTTCTCCAGAAACTTGCCGTCATTCGAATAAACAGGGTAGAAATTCTCCAACACCGCATCAAGCCTCTTATTATCACCGCCAGGTAATTGCCGCACCACCACACGCCTTTCCAGATGAACAGCAATTTGCGCAAATTTAGCATCATAGGAAGAGCTAAACCATGCATCTTGAATAATCTTTTCCAACATCCTGCGGACAGCTTTCCCAACAACGCCATCCAATGTATCTCTGCGACACATTTTCATCAGAATCACATAGACCTCTGCATAGGAAAGGCCGTCATCCTTCTTATATATCCTCATGCTTATGTCTCTTAGAGTCTGAGGTACGAGACTTAAGGCATAAGAGCCATTGCAGAAGCCTTTGTGGATGATGATGGCATCTAAGATTGAGTAAGCTCATGGTCTCGTAAGAATACTTGTTACTTACTTGTGGGGATGTCATTTACGTAGTAGATACCACTAGTCACATTGTTATAGCCTTCCTCTTCGAGGGCAGTAGGAGTATGCGTTGGGATTGATGAGACAGTCGACATTTCTTGGTCACAAAAGAATAAGCCAGGGAATCTATCAATTCGATTTTACAACGGAGAGCATTACAGCTTATGGGGTTTTTAAACAAGTTAAAGTCCATAGTAAAGGATATAGTACTCCTCAGACTGCTACTATGACCGTGTTACAGTAAACTTTCGTCAACTAGTTTCCACCCCTGGTAAACACTTCTAATGCTAGTAAGAACTCTAGCATATTGAAAACGGCCGCTGATAGTCACTATTTCTTCTTCTGGTTGAAGAGGTTCGACAAAGAGTAAAGTTCCATGTACTCCGTCCAATTGCGTACCTATAGAGAATGGATCAGATACTCTATCTTCTTGCGGTGCTTAGATTGTTCATCAAGTAGCGTGACAGAGTGCGAACACTCACCAGTGGTCTCGTTTCCCTCTAGCTGATGTAATGCCTCATGGAATTCAATCGAATGTGCGGTTATAGAGAGTGAATCTGGGGATGTGACATCAGGGTGTTTGGAGTCGTGAATCGCTGGCGTGCTAGAGGAAGGAGAGTATAGATGTGCTTTCTCTAATTCAGCCATTACCCCAGCCTGCTGGTGTGAGACTGGCCCGCGGTTGCAAGTACTAAGATGTGGTGTTGTTGGCGACTGGTACCCAATAATGTTGGCTGTAGCCTTGTCAGGCTCCGTTGGCCGCTGGCTGCTCTCATTCTCAGTGAGGGGCGTCAAGAGCACAGGATCAAGGCACTGTTTGACCGAGTAAAACCAGCTCATACATAACACGCTTATGCAAGACATCCTTTGCTGAGAGAATGTATGAATGGAATTGAGAAAAATCCCACAAGAAAACGATACAAAGGCTAGAAAAGCTTTACCTTTTGTACATGGGTTATCATAAACAAGTTTCAGTAAATAATATAACAAAATATCTAGAGCACTGGTGAATGAACTCAAATTAGGTCCTCAGGTCTATCGTATTTCGTAGAACTGTTGAGTCTTTTGCCATGAATGAAATGGGATGATTGGAAACTAATGCAACAAGGATGGTGTTCATCTGCCCGGGCAGATGAACACCATCCTTGTTGCATTAGTGTGGTTGGATTCTGTGTGTTTCTAAAATTAGGATTTGATTGTGGTAGCACACACCCCGCTTTCTGACCACCAAAGTCAGGGAGCGCTTCTCATGTCGTTATTCTGTAATCATACTTCTCAACATCTCCTACAAGATGAGCGGAATAGATGCAGATATACGCGACACTCTCGAAGGCCTAGAGCGACTTGTCCGTGGAGCTGGGGAAGATGTACGTACTAGCTTTATTATTCTCATCCACAAAAGCTGATATTATCACTAGGTGGTGGCAGATCATATCCAGCGGATCATACAAGCATCAGATCAAGTTACCGCTTTACATGAAGTTTTTTCAAAGTTTTTTCAGAGGGCGAAAAAGCCAAACGAATCACAGACTGAACGTCATAACTTCTTCACCAATTTCTCATCGACAGAGGGGAATTTATCTTCAAAACAGATCACCGATCTTGTTTCGATCACGAAAGGTTGGAAAATTGATAACGAGCAAGTCTATTTCCTAAGATCCTTTGCCCAACTTTGGGAAAGGCATCCCGCATTATTCTGGCATGGACCCCCCGATAATGACGCAACAAGACGCTGTATTGAAGATCTCGAGTATATACGACAGATAGACCCATCCAAGAGGAAGGTCCTTCTCGTTATGCTTTCCGAGGATGTCAGTCTTGAACAGAAGCGCAATTGTACATGCCCTAATGGGAAGCACGAACAAAGGGGTGATGACCTCCAATCTATACGAGCGCCTCATCTTAGGACATCTATCAAGAAACTACACCAAAAACTTTATCCTGGTATCAGTGGGCAACAGAAACGTATCAAGAAGGCCCGAATATCTCAGGACTCACTTTCAGGATGGAAATGGAAACTGCTAAAAAATTTTCCTTTGATATTATCACTAGTGAACGCCAATGTCAAAAGGTCAATACTTCACCCAATATCTGTTTTGGATTCAGACGGCTGACTCAGTAAAGGTATGAGGTGAAGCGCTGGAAGAACTTAGAAGTCGATGCAATCAATGCCTATATGGAAACGCTGCCTCAGTTTGGCATCCTTGATTACCTTGAAAAGGCCTGGGATTCTGTCGTTGCGTTCTATCGTGGTAGTCACCAACAACGCGTTCAAGCCTCAGATCGTTTATTAATTCCCACCAACGCCCAAGGTAACAGCCTTCATTCACTGAACAATATCCAGTCAGCTAATGTTAGATTATAATTATAAGATTTGCAGCCAATGGCCACTCAACTGAATGATCAATCATCACTCCCTACCGGGGTCAACCAAATTCTTGAAATACCCCTAATAGATAGTCCTAAGGACAGAAAAAAGAAAAGACAAGAATATCGGCAAAGACCTTCCCGTAAAAGGCAATGCATGCAAAAAACGCCAGCATGCGATATTGGGCCTCAGTCAGACGTGCAAGACAAACTGGAGGGAGTTTCGCTTCCAAATGAACAATTTCTACCTATGCTAAGTCAACCAAACAACGGGGTATCTCAAACAACCATTCTCGACACGAGCGCTTGTGAGAACGTCGGTAATGATGTTCATCAAAACGACGGTCATGTCGAGTCATTAGTCCCTACGTTAGCATCCTTACACAAGATCTCAGAGCTTTGGAGTAACCATCCGCAAGATGCTCTGTCCAACATGGAGGATATGAATCTCTCTTCTGAGCAAGAAGGGCTCACTCTTGAGAATCTTGGTTACCCCGAGTCCTTGGTCACAGCACTTGACTGTCTTCATAGTACCCCTCTTTCCCCAAATGCCTTAATAGAGGCTTCGCGAACGTTCTTTAACCCAGAAGCGTGAATTGTCTCCGGAAATAAGTCTGAAGCCATCCAAGGGAAAGTCCAGTTTGATAAATTATGTATTCCCGGTTGTAAATATTCAACTGAACCCAGAGCTAGGTAAATTACTGAATTGTTGCTTGGCAATATAACCTTATTTTGCCCCTTCCTTTCCATACTAATATATATATATATAGGCTTTAATGACGCGTTTTAAAAAGCTATGCTTTAATAATCGTCAATTTGTGCGCTAAATTAGGAACAGGGGATGATACCATAACAAATACTACTCATTCGATAGTCACGTAAGGAAGGAAAAGGAAACAGCATCTTTTTTCAACCTCTCCAATGTAAGAAAGCAGATTGCCTCCAGGTACAACAATTATTTCACCTTCTCTCCATTTATCAATGAGCGCGGAAGCTCCACGAGCGCCAGATTTATTTTTGACCTCAATGCGTGTATCCTTTTCCAGCTCTGTTAAGGGTATAAGAATCGCGAAGAAGCAGCCATCGAGCGTAAAATCGCCCCCTTCAAGCATAACAGCGCTTATGTGCAGCCGTTTGACGCGGGGAGGTGAGTCGGCGGGTAAGAAATGTCTCTTCAGACCGGTTTCTAAAACCTTTCTGGGTTAGATAGGAACATAAATGTTTCTATTAAGCTCTCTTACATGTGTAAGATGGGTTTTATCAAATAGCTCTGCGACTATTACGCAGGAAGGTGGTGTTGGGATAACGGCGAGAACTTTCGAGTTCTCCTTTCGACGCGCATGTTGAGGGTTGATGTCTGTTGAGGCTTTGCTCACAGCCTCTTTGAATTGGTCGTCAGTTTTGATAAAGGTAAAAAGCTGGCTAGGATTTCCTTCGGACATTGCTCTGTTCTTATTGTTTTTTTATTTTCAGATCAAATGTGGGCGCACTGAGTGTGAATGTTGGGCGGAATAAGGGCGGTGGGGTGACTAATGGCAGAAAACAAAGGGAATCCCGCTTATTAAAAGGAGGGGTCAAAATTTTCCTACGTCAAAAGGGAGGTGCCACATGACTAACCGTGTAACCACTCAATATTTTCTCCCAATATTGCCTCAAATTGGGCAGAACTGCACTAGTCATAGTATGTACCGCTAAATGCCTAGCTTATAGGCAAATAAAGCCAGATTACCCTTTTAAGTCAATTAGAATGAGCAGTACTTCAAAACCGTGAATTTATATCCAAAATACCAAGGCACAGAATCATGCGCTTCTAAATCAAGTTACATTTACACCCCTAACCCATAAGTATCTAACGACGGTCTAGAGCAGCTAGGATAGATCAGATATATGCCAGACTAATCGTTAACTAGTTAGTTAGTTAACTAGTTAGTTAGTTAGCTAGTTAACTAACTAGTTGTTTGTTTCTCAAACGGAGCCTTGAGAATAAGAAATTTAAACAGTCAAGTTCGGGAGTGGCTTTAATCGCCTATGGTAGAAGGTAAGTGCAAAAAACATGTATTTGAAGATATAATTTTTTCTAGAAAAAGAAAAAGGAAAGAAACAACTTTTCTCCCGTTTCCTGTTATTTTTCTTGCCGACTTTGACAACACAAAACCATAGTACACATTAGACCACTGACTGTCCCAGCAATGCGAGCTTCATGTAAACTGGCGACCTTGCAAAATCCTGTCCACCTGTTCTATCATATCATTGTCTAGTGTTTCACCCACACTTGTGATGGGCGTCATCGTATCTCCACAGGGTACACTATATGCCCATTTTATGAATAGTTCATAATTTTTTCTGCTATTTTCCCTGAAATCATAAAATTTGCTCTTGGATATGAGGAGGAATTCCCCGTTATGATATGCCTGGATAATCCTTGCTTTGGACCGAAATATTGAAATCACCAAGATCTAGGAGTAAAACGATTAGTATATATTTGATATTTAACAGACCCCATGTGGGTAATCATAGAATGTCGATAGACTTACAGGGAAGAGGTAGTGTTGGATGTGTTTGACCTGTACCATTCTCCACTTCATATATGCCACAATGGCTATGAGTTCACTGCGGGAGAGATGGTCTTGAGGATCGGTATAATTGGAAATTCGAAAGATACAGTGAGAAAGATTGGTAGACTTTACTTCAACATCACTGTGTGTTTGCCATTCATAAGGGACATCAGGTGTGTGTTCCCCAGTCCCGACAGCTGGCCTCACCATGAGGTACCTAATCATAAAGTAAGATCAGCAAGATTCTGAATCCTGCTGGTATAAAAGGTTGGAATCAATAACTTACTTCCAGTAGGCAAAAGGCGTTTCGGTATTGATTTTGAAACAGGCTTCTGAAAGCCGATTCGAGAGACTTAAAAAGGTAATGTTAATACGACGTGATTCCTCGATATAGCCTTCTGTCCATTCAGAAAACTGCACTTTGTCCCAGTCAATATTTGGAATTTCTGAAAGAGGCTTATAAAACCTGGTATCCTTAGTTGGTGTGGATGATTCAAGATCGAAATTTGACAGCTGGATACCAAATGTTTTGAGGTCGTGATCGGCAACAAAGGCCTGCTTGGTGATCCTTATTTTTTGCCATATTTGAACAAGCTGACGACAAATGACGTTTGTTTTCTCTAGGCGGCTGATGATATCTTCACGCAGATTTGAGTTCTGGTTTCCAGGGAAGAACATATCTGAGGCGGGTGTAATTATTTCTGGTGCTATCTCTTGTTCTTTGTTTATATAGGATATTATGGACACAAGGCGAATGATTCAAATAAAAAAGACTAAGTTGAGGTTTGAAGGAGAACCATAAGCTATAGAATGATGGGTTCACTCAGTAAATCAGGTAGAGGTGATAGAGGAACATCGACGGCCGAACGGTGCTACTTATATAGCAAGGATAGTGGAGGGAGCCCCTTACAAACGGAAGAATATTCTTCCGTTCCGAGGTGCAAGCCATAAAACTTGTAAACAGGAACTTGATCATAAAGCAGGCAAATTTGTGGTAGCCTATTACACCAAGCTGTATAATACAAGTAAGTTACTACCAACAATTAATATAACTATAAATATGACCATTACTCATTATAATTCTCAAACTAGGTATATTTTGTATATTTTCATTTGTACCTAAACAATATTAAATAGGAGATATTGGTATTCAGAGATAGTGTATGTTTTTGTTTGATTATAACGTATACCTTGCCAGTCCATTTAGGTCATTAGTTTGATTTATACCATGTCGGAATTAACATCTGTAATCATGAACTAGCGTCCACCAAACCATGATAGGGTACGTTATTGTGACAAAGAATTCGCGTAGGTTGAAAGACAAATTATTACATTGCTATAGACTATAAAAGAAGGAGCTATGGCACAACCTGTTTTGGTGCTTAGAGGATGCTAATGCAGCAAGGATGGTGTTTACTTGCCCGGGCAGGCGAACACCATCCTTGCTGCATTAGCATCGAGCTTAGACTGCTATAGTAATAGTAGTATTATTAAGCGGTATCTAACTATCTATCTAGATAATGAATGCCGAATCAAGCCGGTTTAGCAACAAAGCTGATGTAGAATGGGAATCGAGCTGGATATCCTGGTGGCCCATTAATTTATAAAATAGCCCAATACTCCACGGGACCAGCAATTATACTTCAACATTATAAAAGAAATTTCCTTTGAAAAATATTCAGGTTCACTCAGAGATTTCAATCAATACCCAACATCCATACTTCAAGACACGCCATGTCTGAGACGCCGTTGCCGTTGCCTCTTATGATCGACAGCCCGGAACTCTGGAATCGATTCGCAGACATGCATAATGTCCAAGGGTTGACCATATATCAACTTGAGCACTATAACTCTGCGTCAAAGATAGGAGATTCTCAATATCTTGCTCTTAGAGCTCTCTGGAGTACTGAGCGCCGTGACCGGTTCCACCCACAGGAATGGGGTCTTCGAGGCGTGGGTACCGCTTTAGAAAAGCTACGTGGTATCCCTCGCTGGAATGACTTTCTCAAAAAAGTCGGAGCCATGGTCCCTGTTTCCACAATACTCCCTACTCCTGATCTTGGTATATTTACACTCATTTGGTACTATCAACAAGCCATAATGTGGATTGAAGGCTCATCAGACAGCGAGGACAACGTTTGCTTCTCGCCACCATCATCAAGAACACGATTTAAATTAGCTGGTCAAGAAGACGTATTTCAACAAACACCAACCCGCACCCGCATGAGCTCTCTTACGCAGAAATTCATGGATATTAGCCTTCAAGAGAGCCCGCACAATATACAAGAAAAGGACGAAGAGCCAGCAGACAACTGGACCGCAGATCCAGATTACCGGGATGAAGAGGACGCTTATCCTCCAGTATCGGATGAGAACATTGTCAATAACTACCTTGTCTCTTTTGCGAGTGCAACTACCATTCTAATTGATGGGGTAAAAGCCCACTGGTCGGCAGAGCGAAAGGCGTATAAAGTCGGGAGAAGAGATGGTGGAAAATTCATTAAACTATACGAGGCGCGAACCGACGGACATTTGTTCATACCCAATAACGAGAAAACCGACCTCATCCTCGAGGTAAAGCCAATGATGCGGGAGAGTTTGCATCGAGTAAGGATGCAAGAAACTGCGCAAATGGCGGCATGGATCCACACAGAACGAGATAATTACGATGACAATGTGCCCAACAACTACCGGTTTGTTTCGTCAATCTTTCGATCTATAAAATTGATTGGAACTGATAATATGCATAGGTTCCAGCGCATTTTGCTCTCTCAAAACCGACATGAGATTTACCTTATCATTGCGACATATGATACAGATTATGTTGAGTACCTCACAAACCCGAACCGAAATTCTAAGCATGGGCCATTCTTAAAGATGAACGAATATGGTCCATGGGATATTGGTAACCGCGATCACGTTGAGCATATTGCTTCTATAATACTCTGTATCACCTTACAAGCTAGCTGCGGCATTAAGACTTCGTGATGAGACAGGGCTTAGTCTTTGAACGCTGCAAATGTGAACAATCCGTGGCAGCATGGTTCATTATTAAAGGTCAGGATATATGTAAAGTAGTTGAAATGTACCCTCCTTTATTGCGGAGCAAAACTATTTTATGAAAATAAATTGAAATTTCCCCTGTCGTGTCTCTTAACGAGCACAAACATGATTTTGCCGTATATTATTACACTCAGCCATCGGTTCTCTTTCTGCCTGGCATATTTCCATATGCTTTATGTTCCAGCCACAGTTCTTCGGACATAGAATCTAGACCTTTTCCTTATTCTCCAGAACATTCTCTACTTAGCACATACCAATACACTTGTGTAAGAACTTGAACCGAAAAAAAATCTAAGGAAGAATGCGACTCATAATCTATCCAGTCTAGTACCTTACTAAATTAGGCATCAAATGCCTTGCGCAGATTAGAGGAAAATATATAAGGCAGTGCATTCCCCCCCATACATTATATTGTTAATTCATAATTACTTCAGATGTATCTTTCTTATATACAATCGATCCACGGGTTGCTTTGGAATTTCAGTTTATTGGCTTCGCTTTTTGGTTTATCGGGTTAAGATTCCTTTTCACAGAGCCCGGCCCTATTCCTAAACGTTCTTTTGGAGTGAGGCTATCAAGCTCGACTATCCATCTCCTCCCCTAACCCAGGGGTCAGGACAGGCGTAAAGGCAAAAATAGTGAGGTTATTGAATTGCCATCATTGTCTTATTAATTTTTCCTGAAGTCGGTGTCAGTAAATAATTCCAGGATGGAGGCTCTATTAAAGACACTGACTGACATTGTTCCTCCGACCTAGGTCTTTTTCAATATGTCTTCCAAGCCCGAGATCGCGATTGTTGCCCAGCTTGTCTCAACCGACACCTGTAAGACACATTGGATTATCAGCTTCAGTCAATTGTCTACGTTTTCCGGTGCAAGCCTTGAGCAGAACAGGCTTCAGTGGATTAAAGACCGACCCGATAAAGTTCTGAATGCTATTGAGTTTGTTGTCACGGATAAATACACAGGAATTGAAGAGCTCAAATGTTCTCTCTGGCTTCCAGAGCATCTTATGGTGCTACAAGAACGGTGCACTTGTACGCAGTGGGTGTAAGTGCGATCATACGAGGAAAATAACTTTTGTTCTAACACGCTATAGCTGGGGTGTGCTCTGGCACTATGAAAGAAGAGGCTATATCGGGAAAGCCTCTACAGGAGGAGTTTCGATTGATAGACTATTGAATCAGATGATCGAGGCCCAGTCAGATGCACATATTAATGAATACATGGAATCTGCATTATTAAAGAGTGAGGACGGGAAGGCAGACAGTTATAATAGATCACTATAATCGCAAAGTGTTTAAACATGGCCCTGAGGTTATGTCTCTATGGTGCTCCATTCTTGTTGTTGGTGTGTTAGATTTATGCTTAGGTGAAGATTAGGAGTTTGTCGAAAAATCGTCGAGATTATTTTTAGCCAGAGCCCACTTCTCATTAGCCTAAATAAAAAAAGAAAAGAACTTTGATATTATCACCTGAAATTAATCGTACTTAACCCCTGTCCAGGGCTTGCATAAGAAATGACTGTGTACCAATTGGAAAGAACGCGTATGTACTTGATGCCCAGCTGTGGTGGAATGAGACGGTGTTTGTGTTCGGAGTGGCCTCTAAAGGAGATGGATGAACTCTGGAAAAGTCGTCGGCCGGTTGCGTTCCTTCTGTTGTCTCTCCCGTTCCTCTGCCTGCCTTTGGCGTTCCTCTGCCTGCCTTGAGGAAAAGCGTATTGTAGTCTGGAGAGCTATTCCCACTCATCTTTATCGTGAATAAGGGAAGAGACAGATGGGAAACCCCATGGCGATGTATTTGGTTGTTATCGAATGTCAGGCCGGGTCAGGTCAGGTCAGGTCAGGTGTTTTCAGTCGCCGTCCCAGCCTATCATGATCAATGGCTATGCGGGAACCGCCTCACCGCTTATGACCGGTAGTTAGTTAACTAAAGGGTGGTTAGTAAGACCCATTTACATCTCTCTTATGTTTGCATAAATCGAGGGCTTGGCTCCACGCGGGCGGCTCCGTGGAGACCCCTTTCCACATATTACCAGTTCAATGCTGTTTCTATATCACGCTCCACCTTGAATGGAAAATCGACAGATGCTACGATCAATTCTCGTCCCCACTCATATCGGTACCGTATACAGAGGCACGTTCAAGCCACGAAATACAATACTGATCACAAGAGTACCTAGATCCATTGGTGTGTAGCACCTTCTCTACGTTCAAATCCCGACGATAATCGCCTCCCTTCGTGAGCCACCGGCAACTGACAATCGAAATGAAATTCACTGAGACCATCATGTTGGTTATGGACGCACTCCAAGAAGCCCTGGCCAATGATTCACTCTGAGATTGACACAATCCCATCATGGTGCACAGTGTATTAGGCAAATCCGACGTGGCGGTAGCGATCTTCGTGTGCCACTCCGCGAAGATGGCTACTACACCTTTAAAATATCGCGGCAAATTCAAGCAAGCAGATGCATTTGCACTGGCTTTGATAGCAGCACTGAGATATTTTGACGTGTTGACACCTCTACTTGAGCGTTTGACATCCCACATGCGCTTTTGCCGTTCAGAGCCAGCCTGGCTATTTCCAGCGAAGAAACTTGTAAGGTAGTCGATACCTATACCATTTTAGTTAGCCATAATAGTAAGAAAATGCAGCGACAAACTTACTTCATGGCATAGAAAGACCCCGGCACCTTTCCAGCTCGCAACGTTTGAACAACCCATTCTGTAGTTCCAGATAAAAGGCGATTTCTCGAGATAGGATATTGCAGGTATGATATCATTTATTTCGATAGCGTATTCATTTGAATGACAATGGATGCTTTTCTTTAGATACTTAACATTGCATTATTATTGTTTGCGGAGAGCCATACCACTGTTAGAGAACCCAGCCCGATTAAGTCTGGCAGAGAAGCCAGATACAGTGTCAGAAATCTATGATTCATGGCGTTATAATGCATTATATCTTATAAGAAATATTTGTACGGCCAGCCGCTGTAAGTTCGTTTAAATAATAACTTTTGGTTATACTACTAACCAGCTGTCGCAAATCATCAGTGGCAAACCTTAATTTTGTCGATCTATCGTGCTTTGCCTTTTTAAGTAACCCGAGCTAAGCTGAAAATAGTGAACAGCTGCCAATGGACCTACGAACTAAGCCTAGTATAGTGTGGTAGACTTAAATGACAAATAGGATACCGCAGAGTAGAAAACAAAACAAAAGAAAAGAGACGGAACTAACTAATTCTGATCCTCGGATGTCGTCTGCCTGACATTAATCTTGCTCATGCTGAGAGTCCAACAAGCGTGGTTCGCTCTCGACGGGGACAGGTTGACTACTTTCCAATATAGCAATGCGGTCATCCTTTTCGTCCATAAGTGCTCGGTATTTTTTCTCCATTTGGGATTCTAGGTCGAGGATAAGGTCTGTGATCTGTCGGGAGCGGTCTCCAAGCTCGAGCTCGCTATCCTCTTGGAGAAGCATCATATCGACAAGACTATCCACAAGATAAAACTTTCTTCGGGTATAATCAAGCTCCAGTGCAGTCTCATGTAGTCGCTTTTGTTCTGATTTGAGGGCTTCTCCGGTCATGAAGCAGGCGGTTTGAGATAATGAGATCTCTTGACGTAGGCTGGCGATGGTTGTAGCCATGCCCCGGTTCGAATTTCGTTCAATAGCCAGTGCTTGATCAGCCATAGCACGGCATATACTTTCTTTTCCAAGCCTTTGAGCGAGTCTGTCTCTGGACGTGGTAAGCTCCTCGATGAATTGGCGTTGATGCTCTATTTCACTCTGCATGCCCCGAATGGTGCTGCTATTGATCTGCCGGAGGTATTGGATATGGCCACGGTGGAGAAGGCAAGACATTTCGTGGGTTGACATGTTGGTGCTTGGATGTCTGAACGCATGGGGTATCAGTTCATTCTGCTCTGTAATTAGCTTTGATCAAAATCCCATATAGTTCATAATACCCTTTGCGACTGATCTTCGCTGGAAGTGAGTATGGGTCCTGGGGTACCGGACATATTGATGCCCTTCTGCGGAGGTAAATGAGAAAGAGAGAAGACGGTCCAGTGGTTGAGCCATCGATCCTCTTATAAAGTATAGAAAAGCCCGAGCGCTTATATGATGTCAACTAAATATAGCATCTAACGCGGGTTGCCGCTAATAATAGAGTCTGCATACAACTAACCTAAATCTACCAAAGCAGCCTTAGTCTACATAATTAGCTTGATGATCAGCATAAATTGGCCGCTGAGACTCTTCTAGGGCTATGTATTATTCCTTTGCAATCGTTTAAATTTCATAAACTGATGAATTTCCAACTGGAACTAAAAAGTAAAACGCTTGGAAACAGTCAATATAGCTTACAGCGGCCTTATTCTGATGCCCTGTACCATGTAGTTCTGGAGGAAACAGTCCTGGTGTGAATTTGGGCAGCCAAGGGGAGCGAAGCAACCGTCCAGGGGATGAAAACCGCTAAATCCAGCATAGTGACCGGCAAGTCTCTTCAGACAGAAGGGACAATACGGTTTAAGTGACTGGGTTGCTAGACGTTCACGGGCAGTTTCTCCATCATGGTCACTGGTCCTAAGAGCAACCCCATGGAAGAAACTGTTAAAACAACTGTAGCAATAGGGGTGACCACAGCCTAGAACCAGATCAACAATTTTGCAATAGCAAATTTTACACTCGTAGTACTCCGTGAGAGAATGATCTGCATAGCTTTAGTAACTATACATTGATAGACATGTTTGTGCCTTACCATTGTTGGTGGTGTCACCGTTACCAGTAGAAGAACGGAGCGGGTTTGTTGGGTCAGGTGTACAGGAGTTATCTGGTCCACTGTCACCAAGAATGATGGGGTTCTCTGTGGTGATGTGAGTTGAAACCCTGGATTAAATATCAATGTTACAACATACCGATTGTATCGCCTAGGTGTGCACCACTTCTGCTCTCCAAGTCTTCGAACGCGTCAACATCAATTGGATGTTCTTAAACAAGTTAGCAAGACAATACAATTCAAGATGATAACAGAGTCCCACCAATAGTATTTCCAGGACGAGCGTCATGAGCTGGAAGCCCTCTTACTTGCTGCCGTTCGTTTTGGTCATTGAGAGGAGGAAGAACCGGTGATTCTAAGAGAATAGGAGCAAGAAATCCAGGCTGTACGTATGATGGCAGCACCTCAATATACAGGTAGGCGGACGGCATGGCGATGAGAAGAAAACGCACGAAATGTTTGCAGCTTGGATGGTCTTTCCAAACCTTGGGCATCTCAGCCAGCATTATATACCCAATTCCTACCAGAGCCAACCCGCCAAAGGCTACCCCTGAAGGCCTATTTTTGTTATATCGCCTAGGTACCCCTGTTAAATTAGAATCGCCCGGTGTAAGAAGCTACTTTTGATAGCCATTTGACTGTCCCCATCTGGATCATGATGCATATTGTGAGTCACTGTTGTGCATAAGATGAGGAGAGTGCGCACCCTGAGAACTATAATTGGAAGTCCCATAGCAAGTCTTTGGCTGAGAGATCACCATGCGATAAGCTAGCCTCTCATGATTTATTAGAGCGTTACAAAACACCCAGGGAGATGCGTCATCTATGCATGTGAGCCTCTTGTAGGGATTCAGCTTCGCCTCCTCGCCACTACCATCTGTTATTGATATCCAATGGATAATTCTCGGCACAAAGGTCTAGCCCCTCCAATACCCTCGCTTTGTGGCATATCGTGTTTTAGAAAGCGAAAGGGGCATTGCTCATGATAGCTGTGGCATGATGCGTGCTCACCCTGCATGGCCAGGCAGCCATGAGGGAATATTATGTTGGATAGTAGTTTGATATTCTGTCTATACACCCTACGCTTCTTGAGCAGGCACTTTATAGGATGCCAACTGAGCAATAAAAATTCCGAATATAGGTATGAAAGTGTAAGATGGCGGTTATAACTATAAAACAGCAGATGAATGCATTCCTACTCAGTAACACATGATGCACTCGCCGAAGGAATGTTCCTTCATCTGATGGAGATACATTGAGAAAATCTTTATGAGGGCCAACGAACCCTGCCTCGGAAACTTAAAAGGTCACATGTGCAGAATACCCTGCTCGCTCGTTACAGAATACCTTCATTTGAGGTGACTGATTGAGAGGCTTTTAAGATATGTAGAACTTGGGTAGCCCACAAATACCCCGAAGCGTTTGTCGTGGGCGTAGACCTTGCTCCTATAAAACCGCTCAATAAGCTGTCCAACTGCGGATTTTACGCACTTTTCGATTATGAAAGCCACTGGGCCTTGGGCGAGGAATCGTGGGACCTCATCCGACTGCAGATGGGCTGTGGCCAGCATCCCAAGAGCTATATTTCGTGTGTAAGAAGGCCACAATTTTGGACCGGAGATGGCCTTTGGTGCTTTTAAGTGGGATTGCCTCGGCGTGCAATAATCCCCGGTTGTATTCAGCCAAGTACGGCCCATGCCTAATATTTGAATGTTGGAAGTGTGCCCACCGATGTGATTGCTGCACTCGCCTGCATTGGTTCGTGGGCCGGACCAGAGCGCCAAACCGCTTACAGACGAACACAAAAGTTCATTGAGCCAACATAGCCTCCGAGGCACCCTCCCAATGTCATAATCTCTTTTCACTCAAATTGTTGCCAGATTCTTCCTCGAAGGCGGCGCGCAACTTGTGCAATTTGCAAACCCCCACTTTGCCTACTCCCATCGTTGCCGTCCAAGCTATTAATAATGTCTATCGACTTGAACGCTACCGGACACAAGAAAGAATACTACCCACATGAAGAGCATATTTTGATTTATTTCAAGCGTTGGGATCTCTCTTGGATTCACATCGCGGAGGAGTTTAATTCACGAGTTGATATCAACCGACGACGGACGCCTGCAGCTTTGGAGAGCAAATGGCGACAGTTGAAGCGAGACTTTCCTCTCCTATCTCTTACATTCACTGCGCATCTTGCTGAAAACACAGTGCCTACCCTGAACACAGTGTGGCCGTCAAGTGAGCGCTCAAACTTGGCCGATCCGCCGCTATATGTATGGAATCACTCTTGAGCTAAAATTATTCTGCTTATCGAGGCTGATCGTTTAGACCCTCCGAATTCGGTACAACAGCAACCAACATCCGTTAGTCGATATCTTGATGAAAGGCCTGGATGACGCTGTCTTCGTTGCAGTGCCACTTGGGTTCGGTCAAGTCGATTTAGCCGTCATTGCTTCGGAGACCAACCGTATTCATGGAAAATACAAGCCGCTCAGTTTTGAGCAGTTCAGTGACGATGATCCCATGATGTACCGTCCGAATAATGTTGGAGAGACGTTTGATGACTTGAGAGCTCGCATTGGTGGCAGTATCTATGAGCATTATCGCCGAGAATTCCTCAGGACATACAGCACACAGACGACTATTCCTTCCTCGCAGATCAGAAATGTGTGGGCTTGGTTTGCCAGCAGAATTGGATACTTAAACAGGAGGCTTGGAACCGATGCTACGAATGTTTGGACAGCTTTGTCATCCTTTTGAGGAACTTGCTGACATTTAACAGTTCTCCTTAAGAGGGATCTTCGTTCCTGCGGCCCTACCGGCCCTGAAGTGTCTGTTGTTGCTCGCCGAAGTGTCATCTGGCACGTCCGTTCTCGAAGCTACATCTCCCACGCTCATAGATAAACGACTAGCGGTCTACGATAAACGAATTGATGATACTCTTGCTGCCATCGCGATGGAAATGGACCAGGAGTCTCTTGCCAAGCTGGCTGTTACTACGTGGAGCTTCGATACATCGCAGGTTCCTACCGCATCTGCCTCATTATTCAAGTTCCTTTCAGATTTGACAGAAAGCACGATACCTATGCCCTCACTAATTTATCGTCATTGCCGTGAGGTGCAAAACAAACCATACAGTGACCAAGATTCCAGGAGACATCTAGATTTCTTGATAGGACTACGTGGTGAGTGGAAATGAGCATTCGGATTGTAGAAATGCAAAGATTAATAATGAGCATTCAAGTGAATATTCTGGCTATATTCCGTGTTGTGAATCGAGGCTCGATCTTATAGACGATAGAGCTTCGTATACGGAATTTATTCCGGATCGAATCAGATTGATTGGAAATCAATCTGATATCCGTCTTGTATATAAAGCCTCATGTTTTTCAGATGTGAACAGAACAATCAACCTTCCTCTGAATTACAACAGGCTATGAGCCCGGGAGCGACCTCTCGGGTAATATCTCTAGTCACTCAGAGTCTTTGAATAAATATATCTCCATTCGAACTCCACAGTTATTATCGTTCCTCGTGAAGCCCCACCACGAATTCCCCATTCAGTTCATCCTCAATCTCATCCTCCGACAAGGTCGCAGAAATCGAGCCGCTTTCGGGAAGCAGTAATTATGCTTTCTGGAAGCGGATCATGACCTCCCATTTGACAGCAAGACAAGTGTGGCCTGTCGTTTCGGGCGAATTGACATGTCCGGACTGTCAGTTCAAATAACGTATTTCACAAGCGAGCCGCCATCCCAAAACGAGCCGCCACCTCCACCCAATTTCTGCCTGCGGGCCAAATACTAGAGGCCTTATCAACAAAATAATTGCATTTCTATCCAAAAATTCATTAGGAACTCGATTAGGACATTGTAATCGTCTATGTCCTAGAATATGACAATCGCTGCAGCGCGGGCGCGCTCGTACGCGTGGCCTGTCTGCAGAAAGTGCACGATCTAGGGGAAGCGTATTCTGAGCTTCAGAGGCCTCATTCCTGCACTGGAATCGCCTTTCACCCTCTTGAATAGCTGATCCCTCTGTAGTTTCTTGCTGCCTAGTAGAGAGTTTCTTTTTTCGAGCTTTCTTTTCATTTCGACGCGGTTCGTGGTATCGTCGTGGGACAAGAACGTCTATCTGTACGAGTTGCTAGATGAGGGATCTCTGTCTTTGCTGGCACAGTTTAGATAGCTCGACGGACTTCTCCTTGGGGTACCATTGGTAAAGACTCTATCTACCCTAAGTTAACTGAAACGTAGAAGTTGCCCCTGCCTGCAGGGGCAAGTAGACCTATATCCCATCTTGAGGCGCTAAGATGATACGTTATTATGCAATTCCAATATAATTCACAGGCTTCTGTGGTGCCCAAAAGCCTCCCTTCTCGTCATGTGGCTGGTAATCAGCTTCGTATAAATCGATTCCGTTTGATGCCACAACGTAGCGTCTGACCGTGTCCCGGGTAGCCGGATCAGAGGAAACTGTCGGGCTGGTTAACTAGGATTCAGTGCCTCGGTGGCCATCATACCAGTCAGAAGCAATCTTCCATGGCACAGAGCCATTTCTCTGCTCAGGATTCCCTCGAGATCTGGTTTTCCGTAGAACACTGTCCCGCGGCGAGAGATGCGAACTTTCTCCCCTTCGTGGTATTCCTCTTGTGATTTATTGATAACATAGAGAGAATAGCTCAAAGTCTAGCCTAGAGTAAGTCATAATAAGATCAGAATGGCGAAAGAGTCCCCCTACCATTGATTTCTCGTCTTCATCTAAGAGTTTGTCCATCCAATTGACAATCCAATCCTCATGATCTAAACGAGGTCAGCTCAGCTCTTATGTAGGAGGAATACCCACATTCTTCTTGAAGCTTCCATATCAGTAACATTCTTTTGCGTTGAGTTGCTGGCCGGCTGGTACTTTGAGAATCACGTGTCGGGAGCTCCCCTTCGACAAATTCTTTGACATAGGGTAACTGTGCAGCGATCCCAATTCCAGTGGCAACCGCGACGACAGACGCATACTCCCGCATATTGAGAGGTTGGCCGTATGGGCCGTCAATTAAAATCCGGAGATGTTTGTAAGGGCTAGTATATAGAGCCCTACTGAACCCTGCTTCGACTTTGGCAAGGAGAGATATACTAATTACCTTGCCATCTGGATCACTTTCCCACCAAACGACAGTAAAAGGGTGTGATTCCGCAAATGATAGTGGTCGGAGACCAGGTGTTGTCACATAAACGTACTGGCCTGCACGCGCTTTCCAAGGACGAGGAGGCCGAAATGTTAACTCGACCGCATCCTTGTGTGTGATAACATCAGAGACTGCGAACGGCTGACCAGCCATGATGTTACGGAACATCTGGTAGAGCACACTAATAGCTGAATTGAGCACGAACAGCCCAACAGAGATGATCAAACAAAACCCGTCGAAACCAAAACGCTGTTTCAAATGTAGCCACACAGCAACCGCCATGAAAAGGCTCAGGAGGCAGTGCAATTTCGTGAACAGTTCGTAGCACCAACGACGGGCCCAAGGCAGCATTATCAAAAACAAAATTAGGAGGGCAACGCCTGCCTGTGTGACAATTTATAAGTCTTCCATCGGATAATCAAAGTGCAAATACTGACCATAAAACCATACCGTTGATAAACACTATGGAAATCAAATCGGTGAGTTGTCAGAGAGAACGCGACGTGGATAATAAATTGAAGAGTAGCCATTATCCCAAAAAGACGATGAAGGTGCTGATATGTAGACAAAGAAATCCCAATTATTTGAGCTCCTAGGCTGAATTGTGGGATGACAAGAAGTGGAATGAAGTGTAGGACAGCTAAGCTAGCTGCCCTTGACCTAGCGGTTGGCAACCCAGATACTCCTATTATGTTGCATGCGAAAGTTCCAGAAAAGTAAATTGTGCGAAGGATGGCATCAAATCGAGTGATTGGGCCCCAGAATCGTCGCCGCTGGAATAAATATGGGAGAAATACGTGTTTTGAGAACCAGTAGATGAGATGGGGATTGATAACATATCGAATAACTCGAACTATGTACCTTTGGATAAGCAGAATAGCCACCAGACCGGCTGCAATGTAGGCATAAATCATTAGAACATCCATGTCTAAAGAAGGTTAGGCGTGGTAGGATGTGAAATTCTGACAGAATGGAAGTGGGTGGCTTGATTTATGTTCCCAAATGACCACGGTTTGGAGTTACACATTATCGTGGCTCTCTTTTACATCTTTTGTGGACCAATAAAAAAGCAAAAATATAACGGTATTTAGGAATAAATCCTTGCTGGATTAGGCCGTTATATGCACATATTACATATATATCAATAGTCACAATTTATAACTACACGGCTTTTGATATCGACTGATATACCCATAAGGATCTGGACCGAGGGATAGGACATCCAACCTTCCCGAACGTATAATTGATAAAATAATTACTAGATTTCCAACTCTCCTGGGGCCATCCACCATCTCTGCGTTTGCTCATTAAACGCCGGCATGCTGATCGGCTCATTAGCTGTTTTGGTGGCATCAGGTAGGAGGAGGTCATTGCGGAACGAGGCTTCCGTGGAGCCAAAAAAAACAACTTTATTCTGCCCCAACATGGCTGAGACACCATTCATGTTGAAGGCAACCAGACAGAGAGAGTTCCCTGATCCATGAGCATTGGCATACCAGGAACCACGAAGTTCGGTCAGTAGTTCCCGCAGTTGGTCCCGACAGGAATGACGAAGGCAGGTTATCTCTCTCTTCTCCACGTCATAAAATGTGAGGTAGCCAGGTGGTTGTATCACCTGCGCGCTAAACTGGGCGAGAAAAGCACCAGGTGAGAGGTTGACTGTACATGTGCAATGCTCTGGACGTTCGTCTTTGATGAGCCCAACATGTGATTGCGAATTTCTCCGCAAGGTCGACAATAGTTGGTAGCCAGGGCTAGCTAGGTCGGTCGAGTCTCCAGGGCCTGCTCGTATTAAGGGCACGTCCGGTGTGCTTGGTCTCGGATAATTGTCGACTACGTCATCGAGGAGGTCTGAGGGCATGGGGGCTATAGATGATTGGCTATTGAACGGGTTGAGAACCATACTGGTATCGATGGTCATATCTTGCAGGGGTAGACTGGGCGGCCTGTCATGGGGTACTAAGGCGGTTGACAGCGGCATTGGGTCTGGTGTATATTCCGCAGCGACGTTTTCGCAGGTATCGACCGCGGCATCTACGCCCCAACTGGATCTGTCCATGTCGTGATCGTGGGCTCCATCACCGAAGAACGCAATAAACATGTCTTGCTTAACGGCAAAACTTGTCAGGTTTTCACGAGGGGTTTCGTCCCTCGCCTCATAAATGTTGTTGAGGAAAAGGTAATGTTGGTCGGCAAAGAACGATTCCGCATCCGTTATTCCACATCGCATTTGGAGTGACCATTCAATGACCTCGTCAGTCGTACAGCAAGGCTTTTGTGCGAGTAGTGGACGATGTTTGAATTGTGTCAGAGTTTCACAAATCCTTGATGCCTCCTTAAAAAGGATGGCCTCCGGATACTCAAAGAGATCTGCAGGCCGGAGCCGTTTTAAGAACTGGTGGACAGCCACAAATTCAGGTGGGTATTTGACGGTCTCGGGCCCAGCGGGGTGGCGAACACTATGGCTGTCAAAACGGCGTTTTCGAACCCTCGTGACAGGATTTCGGCCTCTCTTGGGGCTCACAAAACCTAGCTTTCTAGCCAGGTCGTTGAAGCGTTTCCACAGCTCATGGGTGTCAGGTTGTTGTCGGGACCCGGGATATCGATGCAGGCCCAGAGGTCGAGAGTTAGTCAAGCCAAAAAAGTGGCGCATCGCAAAGAGGCAGATTTGACGATATGCGGACCAAAACCCGTTGTCACTGTTCTGGATCGCGGTATCTGTAAAAGTATTCTCGGAAACCTGGATTTGACACCGGTTGTTGCTAGGATGGACATAACGGCTTCTCATCCCCTCCCTTACAGTGCCCTTAAGCTGTGGAGGTAGGTAGAGTTTCAATACCTGCATTATCAGTTTCAAGTATTTGGCATTCTCAAGGAAGGTTTTCAACGACGGGATTATGCGTGGAAACTCTATTGCTGCCTGATGTAATTGTGATCGTGTGTGTACGTCGGTTATACTAGAGAAGACTAGTTGCTCCCGAAAGACGTAGTCCACGTAGCTGCGATCTGACTTAGAGAGCTTTGGAAAGCGACCTTGTAGATGTTCCACGGTTCCCGAGTCCAACCACTGAGGGTGCTCTAGTGTAAGTCGCATCCAAGCGTTATATATAGAAGTGAGATTCTCGGCCAGTTCCTGTCTGTATTTTAGTCAATGTCCTGGAGATCATTCAAAGCTTCCAAACCTCAACACAGTGCTCCCGAACCAGATGTGTTCCCATCTGCCACTGGGGCCACAGCCCCGGAAATGGAAGAAGATCGTCTAGCCTATCTCGTACAAGCTGGTATAGACTATTGTTTGGATTATAGAGCTGTCGGAAGTCATTGCATTTGCTTTCGGACCACCTTGCTAGCCAACCGTTGGCTGACTTTTGATCGCCTTGCTTCTGATAGTAGCGGATATTTCTGTATATCTCCCCATCACTATATTCGCAAGAACTGCTGTCACCCTCACGCAGCCGCCTTCGCGCCTCCGCTGTGAGTTTGGAAGAATCGAAGAGCTTGATAACCCACCATTGGTCGTTAGGCTGCAGCCATTCCCAAGCCGCAGTGATTCGATGCTGTCCTTGAAGACAACATATCTTCCAATTATCTGGCAAATTGATCTCCGTGGGTTTGTCTTTATCGAAGCCCGGGAGAGAGCTCAAAGATAGCAATTGATGCAGATCTCCAGGGGAAATCTCAGCAGGTATCCAACTGAGGGGGTCATCGCGGCGGCATCCCTCTTTCTGAAAGCGATGTAACAGACGCCGAACATTGGCCGCAATTGGTGCACGGGTGCCGTACACATTCTCGTCTTCAAATACTAGACTGTCCAATGTGCGCACTATAATAGGGCCGACAAGGGCATTATTACACACGCGGGAAATACTAAAAGGCTCTTGGTTCCTTAAGTTTGGCATATTGGAAGAAACTTTAAAATTCAAATGATATCTTATGAGACAATAAAGTCGCGGTGGCAAGCGTCATAATGAACTTAAAGACGCGGAAAGGCATACGAAAGCCGATCACCTACGCGGAGCCATGAGTCTAAAGACAACCAAAAACTGTGGCCTTAGCATGTGCGAATTACATGCCCACGCGTTGAGGGCTTTCTGGAGCAATCATGACCGTACATGTGCGAAGATTCGACATATACGATGTTAACGCGTGTGCAAGTAATACGCAGACGCAAGGCCACGATTCTAGAGTAATCATGGTCGCGCGTGTGCGAAGGTTCCACGCATGTGATTTTAACGCCGGTGCTATGCTTTTGCATACGCATAGCCACGATTCTAGAGCAATCATGGCCATGCGTATGAAAAGTTTCGGCACATGGCATGTTAACGCGCGTGAACGTGATTCGCACACGCAGAGCCACGATTCTAGAGGAACCATGGCCATGCGTGTGAAAAGTTTCGGCACATGGCATGTTAACGCGCGTGAACGTGATTCGCACACGCAGGGCCACGATTCTATAATAATTATGATCGGACGTGTGCCACAGTTCCGAACCGTGGCTCCGCACATGCGATCGGGTCGCCCATTCCAGAACAAGTTTCCACGAGAATATATCAGCATTAGAGGAAATAGTAGCCTTGCATAAGTGAAGATCAAGTGCGGGTTCCTCCATACAAGCAAAATTACTTGTTCCTCACCTTTGTCCTTGCATCATTCAAGAGCATTCCATATTTATTTTAGTAGTTGGCCGCTCCGTTTCTAACTACCAAAAATCCACAATATTCTAATTATTTGTCACCGGTGCTGGCGCCAGCCAGCAACCTCGGACCGCTGGCTGACCGCAGGAGGTCCGAAGCCGGGGTTGACACGTCAGCGGACTAGAACCCCGCTCAGTATATTTAGTATCAGAACCCTCGATCGCTTGGGGAGACAAGCGATTAGTTCTATTCAATATACACGGTGCTCTTGACCCCTTGTATCTAGACCCTAGATCTCATAGCGCTCCGCAGTCGTATCGCAGGCGTTCCGCCCTTTCGGTACATACATCTAAGGGAACCAAGTGCCTCGCTTAAGAAGTGCTAGGCTACCCCTTACATTATTGGGCCATTCCTTTCCTTATGGTAATTGAAAGCCACGATGGAGCTGCAGAAACCAGAGAACCGAAAATCGTCGTTCCCTCGAACCAATGCGTTTTACAAGCCAGCTTCTAAGAGGGGGTTACATGCAACAGACGAAAATATCGATCGCAAGAAAGCTGAAAACAAACTTCAAAAATCTATCTCCCATCGGGAAGATGACCTCGAAAAGAGGTCTAGCGACCCCTGGCAGGATTTCCAGAGATTGTTCAAGTCAGACTTAGGCGGTCGAGGCTTTGTGGTTCACACAAAAGACAACACTTTCTCAACACTATTCGTAAGGGAGTTCAAAGTCCAGGGCAAGGGATGGCTGTTAAGGCTTCGAATGGCCTCTCACAAAAACATTGTTTCTCTCCAAAAGGCTTTCTACCATGATGGTGGCCTATTCCTGTTCTATGAGCTCATGGATGTGTGTCTCTCTCAGGTCTTCGCAACACCTTTTGGCCGGCTGAAACCCTACGAGGTGGCAGCCTTTTGCCAAGAGGTTCTCTCTGGTTTGGTGTATATGCATCAAACGCTGCGGTTGGCGCACGGTGAGCTTAGTTCCTCGACTGTGTTGCTGTCAATGGACGGAGCTGTAAAGATCGGTATGCCATTATAAAAGCTCTCAATTCTGGTCAGAGCAATTTGGTTTCCAGCTGACAGGCTCCAGCCGATATAGGAAGGTGTATGTTAGGAGACGTGGACAAAAGGTCTGTACAAGAAGACGTTCGGTCACTCGGTCAAATGATTATAGAATGTTTGGAGCCCATCACATTCCTACGCAAAGAGGAATCTTTGGTCCAAAGCTCGTGGGATCCCATGCTTCGTCAGTTTGTTGAACAAACCAAGACGAAGACAGCTGAAGAGCTCCTCCAGGTAGGTTTATAGCATCTTGTTCATCGGGCGATAACTGACCTTAGCAGAATGACTTTCTCAACCTATCTCCTGGACCTAATTGTCTCAAACCTTACGTCCGGCTAGCTAGGGATTCTATGGTCAACCATGTTGAAATGATTCAGTGACCAATGGTCAGTGTTGTGAAAGCACAGGTTTACAATAAAGACCTTGCAGGCAGCGGTTATTTTTCAATATATTCCTGAGCCAGGCTGAACATCGATACTGGGGCGCGTGTCTCAGACGAATAGTGAAATCATCATCAACGAAGTCGACAATAGACTGCCATTTTGTGTTTTCGAGCAATTTCTCTGATACATCATCCCCGAGGTGGCCCGGACCAGGTATCTTTTGTAGCGGCTAAGTGAAATTATATTTATAGTATCATGAGCAGATATCAATCATCGTAGGCTATAATGTCTCCTCCAGTTTCCGTTTTCTAGCCGCTATTGGCTGAGTGTTTACTTGATCCTGGCAATCAAATACCAATATCCACTTCCTTCTCCCCCACGGGTATTCGTGGCAAATGTGTTCCCGTAAATCAGCTTGTCGAGGGTGGATTATAGCACGAAGGGTCTCTAGAGATAATGGATCAAATGCTTCGACTCCCCACTCCTCTGCTTCGTCAAGTTCAATACCACGACACCCGATAGAACGAATAGTACTTCTATTTGTTTCCAAAAATTCTTTCATGATCTCCGGGTGTATTGTCAAGTCAGACATGTCAAGGTGTTCAATACTTAGAGTACTCCCGGAAAGGGTTCTTATGAAACAACCGCATCCGTAAAAACTCAGGTCTTCAGCACGCTCAACTAGCTTTTGCAGATTTCCAGATATCATGCTGAGATCAAGGTAACCTTGAGGCCTGTAGCAGGTATGACCCAAGACCATGTGGTTATTTAGCTCGATACGTTTCAAGCTGATACCGTGTTTGGCAGCTGTCTGGACGGCAGAAGACACGACGTGAATATGGTGCATAATAGACGCATCGTCAGCTATTGCTTCAAACATCAGAATATCTTGCAAGTGGCGTGCTTTCTCAATGGTGTCATCCATTTCGATGGAAAGGTTGGCTAGTCGAGGAAGCCTAGAAAGAGCGGCTGGCAAACTCCTGAAGTCAACCCCAGAGCTTGTGATGATACGCTGCTCTTCACAGAGAGCGCGAGCAGAATCGTATAGTTCCGTATAGGGTAGTTTCCTATAAAAACCAGCGCCAGCTCCCTCGTACCTATTTGGTGGTAGGATATCCTTGAATTTCTCAAATTCAAGTATTTCTGCCTATATATTAGAGCCAGCTCACTTGAATACAATAGAGTGAATTATCACCTGGATTGAGAAGCACTGGGGCCCTGTAAACAAATCTAACAACATGAAAACGAAATTCAGAATAGATCAGACGCTGGAGTGCATCAAAGCTGTCTCTAGAGAATTCAAAGGCGACTGAGCGAAATACTAATGGTAGAGAGATCTCGCGAAACAATCTGCAGACGCACGAAAATCTGGTAGTCGCTTGGGATGGAAGAAAGTCCAGCACGATATAGAGAATCTCAGTTGGAAGAAGGTCTAAACGGGGCAGGTAGTGATTTGTAGCCATTGGGAAGTCTTGCAGGAGACGTAAAATGTCAAGTAAGGTATAATGTCTCAGCCTTTTGGTGTCGTATTTTGGATTTCCTGGGTAGCAAGATATATAGGCTCTGACGTGAAAAGTCGTGCTGAAAGGGCGCTCGGACGCCTGGGTTCCGCAGCGGCGCCTAAATGAGTCTTGGAACGTCCTTCGGAGATCGTTAGTGGACCCGAATTCGCACTATCCCATCTAATCTAGCCCTCCAGCCAATAAGTCTAAGAACAGTCAAGTCTCTACGGCGTGCAGTGAAGGTATCTAGGATCGGGCAGATACATCCTGAGTCCCCTATGAATCAGGCGAGGGCCTCCGAGTATCAGCTTTATTGGCCAAATAGAATCAGGGCCAGCCAAGTTGAAAATCGACACTGCAGGTCGCGCCATAGGCATATAGTGGAGTTATTTTAGCTGGTAATACAAGATGGATCGAGGCCAACTAAACACAGAGATCCTTTCTTGAACCCTCTTTCAAAGTAACTTTTTTTTAAGCGAAGTGAGTTTCCAAATAGGTTCGGGAAAGATTTCTGTTCGCGAAGTTGTGAAACTAATTAAAAATTCTCCCAGTAAAGCACTTTATTTACTTGCCTCGAGATTTCAAACCCTGCCATCGTAGAGGAACTAAGCCTTGAGTAAACAGAGATACTCATAACGAAAAGCCACTTCCGCATCGACCGGAAACAGGATAGCATCGATACACGTAAAGGAGGAGAACATATGAATATGTGGGATCTGCTAAACAGATCTGGTAATCACTCTAAGAGATTGCAAAGCATCAGGTCTATAGTAGCATTACCACCTGTCGCTATCTCCTTGGCCAGGTATACCTTCCTCAGCGTCCGCAAACACCGCGCTCCCGAGCTAATATGGAGAAATGGGTGCTATCTCGGTCAGATGAGTCATTACAACGAACGTCGGACTTACTTTAAGAATGAATTCAAAGCTGTCTCCTTGGTAAACTTCGGCAAATATCTTTGCCAAATGAGATGAGAAATTCTGGCAAGGCGTGTCGTCTTTCAAGTGCAAGAGCTCGCGGGCAAGACGTTGTACAGCCTGGATATCCCGAGATAATCCTTGAGGATCAGGCTTTTGCATCATTGAATTCCCGATATTCGCTGAAGGTAAGATATTAGCGTTAGCTTTGGCTTTCTGCTCTGTGTCGTACCTATTTTCACGCCACCTTTTTTGGTTATAACTATATTCATTGGATCTATTGAACCGTGGTGAATTCCAAGGACATTGTGGATATATTCTAATCCTTCGAGAACCTATACCTTGGTCAGCTTTCAGTCAAAAATAGTAGTGATGAGCATTCAATTTGCCTTTTTGCATATTGCAGATACCTCTGCTTCACTAAGTTGGAAAGTAGCAGATATATTACTCAGTGATATACCCCATTCATCATAGAGCAGCAAGACCTCAGTTTCCGACTGGTGGATCTCCTTTATATTAACGAGGTTTTTGTGCGAAGTTGTACGCAATACAGTCGGCAAATCTGCATTAACTTTCTTGTATAAGATTGGTGACTCATCCCCAAATATTTCAACCCCATCCAAGCCGTGAAGCTGGCTAGAAGTGAATCGAAGGGCTGACATAGTAGATATCTGTGATCTCTGGGGGAGTGTCAAGTAGTGGTATTTCTTCTAAATGACCAGGGAAATATACTGGCGTTAGAGTAATGAAAGAATACCGAATAAATAATAAAGACTTAGGCCATGGTTTGTGATAAAGGGCCACAGTTTTGACCGCACCCACCTGATCAACATATTGCGTTTAGCCGCCTGTAGGCTTGTTTTATACATTGGAGCTAGATGTCTCGTGTAAGAACCCGCTGGGTGAAAGTTCGTGTATTGATGTGGGAACCTGGGAAATTTTGGCAAATTGAAATAGGCCGGTTGGAAGAGTAGGCCCAATGACTCAACGCCATAAGGCAATGCATTTTATTGGATCATAGTCCTATAAATGCGTTACCTGGTTTATAACAAAATCGCACACGATTACCCACCCAGTGAAGCAATAAACGTATAGATACAAATAAAACGCAAACATGTCCGCTAATACATATATCAAATATGCAGGTAGTAGTGGAATGTCGCCTAAGATGCAATATGGGAGGGCGTCTAGGGATGACTAGTCCCTAAACCCAATGCCACCGACAACGTGTCGCTTAAGTGGTCAATGCCCAGGGCCTATGATTAATAAGTCTCTCAAGTATCACCAACAGGGCTCCAGTCTAGTATACAGACCTGAAGAGTTTCCCTGAGCTCATGATATGACTCAATCGGTCGCAGATAATCAATTTCGGCGCACTATTGATCAATGAGAACCCAAAGGGTGTTCAGGAAAATTAGCCAAAAAAAATACCTTCACCATGAACTCAACGTCACTGTCTGTCCAAGAGAGAAACTTGATAATAAGATCCTTATCGAGGTCGGATCGTAAGAAGAACTGGCATACAGCAGTGCTGTTCCATTCACCCAGATCGGGATTCCAGAGATCCTTGTGATTATCGCGATATCTTTGGAGCCGGTTCCAAACAGCACCCGATGTGCGCCTGTAATTTGTTGGCCCAGACGAGTCACTGAGGAGCCCCCTTATAGAGGCACTCTTTCTAGTCAATAATGTAGCGATGGTATCGGGGCGAACTCCCCACATGCTGAGCACAATCGCAACAATGGTCTCTTCCTCAGACCACTGGACAGGACACATGTTGTCTTTTTTTCCAGCCTCACTGGATTACTGCTCTACGCTCTTCTCTTGAATGCCTTAAATACATCTACGGGAAGCAGAAACCGCAGCAATTACGAAGCTGCGTGAAGGGGTAAGGAGCCTTTGAACAAGGGTCTGACTTGTGCGGCGTAGTTATGTGATATCATTTGCTCCTAAGCGCGGCCATTGAACAAAGAAACCATCGCGAGGAACAAAGGCCTAGTGCAATCTAATTTACTGGGCCTGTTTGCCCGGAAGTGCCGCTAGCCAACCGATCTTTAGTTCATCGGTACGCCGCAGCAAAAAGTGGTCACGTTAGGCGCTAAGGCGGGCTACATGATCCATGAACAACAAAGTCATCCCGTGCTTTCCCTCTTTTGGTGGCAATATGACTCGTGGGAGGCGTGGAATAATGTCGCCCTGTCCATACCCCTCATTGCGCCTGAGAACTAATTGCAGTCCTTTTGTATTTTCACCCGAATAAGCGCGGACACCCATGCAGGATGCATCAAAAGCTTAGGCAGGCTAGAATAGAACGATAACACCATCTGTCCACGAATATCCCTAGCGGCAGCTATGTCTTCCGTTGTTCTGTGGCAATATATTATTATTCGCTTCTTTTACAAAATTAAATTTGTGACTATTGTTAGAATCATTTTCTGCTGACAAGACGGATAATTACTTAGGCGTACATAGCAGAATACTCGCTGGCGGCCTTTAACCAGTTTGTCTAAGTGTAGACACAAGAGGGCTTTCGGAACATAAGTGAATAGATAGATAATTGTTAATTGAGTACCAGGAGCCGTAAATTACTATTTCGCACCTGCTTAGTTGTACCTCACAGTGGCACGTACCTTAGGACTGATGCATTACTAATTTACTGGGCCACGGTATCGGAGAACCTTCGTGTGGCCCCATGGTCTTTCATTCTATGCCAACTTTTCCCTTTGCTCGAAAACCATGGTGGTGCAAAAAGCATGATGCTTCAATCATATAAGAATATTCAGATTTTCATTGTCCCCGAAATCCCACAGTCAGCAGAATGCCAAAGTGCGAGCATAGATCTTGGATTGACCTGGCCCAAGGGAGCGCTGCGCCCCAGATCAACTATGGGTCCAGGCTTGCACAATTGACAGAAGAGCTTCCTAATCCTTCAATTCAGCTGCCGCAGATTATTTTCTTTATGGGGCGACAACTGAAGAACCAGGCATTGCGCCAGCTGTGCGGGAGCAATTACCGGGGACACGGTCGCCATCACTTTATTAATCTGCGTCTAGATAATCGGACATGGCATTCCTTGCAGCCAAGGTTCTTTGCTGATTGTGACCCGTTAAACCGATTATTGTTGCCAGCATCTGAGAACCAACATGTCTGCCACCGGGAACAGGTTTTCCCCATAGAATTGCCACCAACAGAACACTCTTTTCATGACCTTATTCTGTCTCGAGTGTTGTTCCTTTTTGTGGATGTGATTTGTATATTCGCGGATGATATCGGCGGTCCTGACAAAGTTTGTGATCTTTTGATGACGTGGGCGAAAATCGGCTCAGCCTCTACTCTGCCACAAATTAGACCCAGTGTCATTATTGTTGTCGGTGATGAAGTCCAAAGCCCAGCAAACTCATCCCTGGCCAAGGAACGTTTTCTTTCTAGCCTGATACAGGCTTGTGAAGTTCCTATTTTTACAGTTTTCAGCGATATCCAAATATCTCGCCTGCGCAGATCCGGCTTGTCTCCTGATGCACGCTATATGAGACTCGGAAACGACATGACGCATGCACTCCGCAGTGCGCGCACCTACCGAGACCGTCAGCACGCCTTATTCTCCGCAACGCACCTGAACGCCCTCTTTGAGCTTTCGCTAAGGCATTCCACCACTGCCTTGCTGTTGCCTTTCAACTTTGTTCACGCATCAAGGCAGCAAAATCCTCTCGATGGGTCATTTGTACCTCACTTGATTGAATTTCTCACCCTTGGGAATAGAAGCCGTGCTCCGTACGATGATGTTGCATCATACATTGCTTCTGCGCTACTGATGGATGCCTACCCTCCAGGCATGCATGGTTTGTGTCCTCAATATCCACCTTGCCTATTTTCTGCGCTAATATTATCAAGGGTTCTCTCCATCTATGATGTTCCACACCTTATATCATGAAGCATGCTACGCTGCATTGCGGCATTGCTATAGCACAGAAATATTTGCAGACGTGCAGTGCCGTAAAATAGAAAGGTATTTCAGCGCACATTTCGAAAAGATGGCAAAGAAATCTATTTCATCGTCTGAGATTCATAAACAAAATCTGGAACGCCAAAGCAAATTCTGGGGCTGGGTGCGGTCCAACAAAACCTGCTTGTGGTGTATACGCCGAAACCCAGAGCATCCCCAAAGTTGCGGTCACACAATTTGTGATACGTGTGCAGAGATATTCGGTGAGCCCTCTCCACACGTGGAGTGCGAGTATTTCGTTCGCCTCTGTATTCTGTGTGGTGAAGAAAAAGGCCTGACTGTCAGGCTAAAGCCTTCTACTGCTGCTCCTCGTGTTTTGAGTATAGATGGTGGAGGTCCTCGCGGTGTTATTCCACTGGAGAACCTGGCGATAGTCCAGGAGCTCCTTGGCCCAGATCTCCCTATTAATGACCTTTTCGAGCTTAAAGTTGGTACTAGCTCGGGTGGTCTTATTGTTCTCACTCTCACAATCCTTGACATGCATATTTCGCAATGCAAGACTCTCTTTTGCGCACTGGCAAGGAAGATCTTTGATCCCGCACGAAGAAAGCGATATCTGAGTTTCTGGCTGGCAGACGGAGCATATGACACAATTTCATTTGAAAACACTCTCAAAGAGCACTTTGGAGAATCTAGACGATTATTCGATGCCCCAAAGAAGCTTATATCCTCGGGTAAAGTTGCTGTCACAGCAACTTCTATAAGAGATGGAGCACCGTACATTTTTGCAAACTACAATGGAGCCGCGCCACATCGGCTAGAGCCAGGTATATGAGACTCGCGTGGTTTTTTGAATATTGCTGACTATTCTAGCATACGGAAGAATCAGACCGGATCTTGAAAGTGAGCCATTTGTCTGGCAAGCGTAGGTTTACGCTCCGGAGCATGCCCACAACTGACAGCTAATCTGAACTAGTGCTCAAGCTACTGCAGCAGCTCCACCGTATGTACACAACATTACTTGTGGAACATGGTTGGCTAAAATCTGACAGGCTTTTCCCAACAATCGATATACCTGGATTAGGCACCTTTCAGGATGGTGGGATGAGACGGCACAATAACCCCGTTAATTTGGCATTGTCCGAAGCTCGTCATCTGTGGCCGAATACTGCCAATCCTGATATCCTTGTGTCTTTGGGAACAGGCTCAGAGGCTGCAAATACATCCCCAAGAGCGTCACGCTTTCGCAATGTCCTCGTCGACGGATGGGTACCCAGAGTATACCGCTCCCTGAAGTCGTCTTTCGATGGCCAAGCTGCGTGGAGAGAGCTCGTGGGGCTTCTTGACGACAGCGTGCGTGAAGGTTACTTTAGGTTTGATTCATCTTTTCCTGATGGCCTGCCAGCGATGGACAATACTGAATGCATGGATGGTTTATCTGAACAAGTTCGAAAGCACCTGGGAGATCCAAATAGCCATCAGGATGCTGTAACAGCTTTGCTTACTGCATGCTTGTTCTTCCGGCTAGATGCCATACCAGAGTACCGAGCAGGTCTGATTCAATGCACTGGCACGATTAGATGCCGCGCTCCTGCACAACCCTTGATCACACGCCTTTCTATGATCGAACCGGGAAGAATGGAGTTCTTCAAAGATAATATTAACCTCGGACTAATCCTTTCTACGGAGAATATCTGCCAAGTCTGCCATCGATACTCATTACCTATTCGTTTTGTCGTCCGTAACCTCGAGGAAGTCATCACGTTATCTCTAAGGCTCGGTACTGCAAGGCGACGGTTGAGTGCATTTCCCAACAAAGTACAATGGTTCATTGACCAACAGCAACTGAATTGTCCTTTTGGCTCTGGAAATCACAACATTCCCTTACAGGTAGATTGCCCCGCCTGTAGTACAAGCGCTATGACTCGAGGAAACAAAGGAAGATATATTTGACAAATTTTGATACCTCCACTGAATCCCAAATGTTTCCTTACTTCAATACACTCCCCAACAGTTCATAGCACCGTTTCAACATAGAGTTGGATTGATTTAGCGTTTCCCTCAATTCGTGGTTTTGTTGACGCAGACTTTCAATTAAAGCTTGGTTCTCCACAAGGAGTAAGCGCGCTCTGTGTAGCTCGGCGATTAAATCTATTGTAGATCTTTCGTAAGGCAAAAGGCTTGAGTTCGCCTGTCCGCTGTTAGGCAATCTCTCTTTTTGCTTCAATGATTTGGCTTACATTGTCCACTGCCTGCTCCGATGTATGATCTTCGCTTTTTTCAATCGCCTGCATCGCAAGTCAAAACACGAGATGTGCTAAACCGAATCTTGAGTATCTGGTTCTGCAAAATAATAGTGGCCTTTGAGCAACCGGTGGCTGTTATATATTTAGCTTTGTACTATTTTCTTTTGTCTTACCCCGCACGAGGCCAAGAGCGTCAGGGATGTTATCGCCCAGTAAGCCATAGTCTCTTTGTGGAACTAACCGTGGCCCTTCCACATATAAGAGCGCTCTTTGTGGAACATTTTATCCTCTATACTTTCTCCTATCTAACTGACACAATGGAAGCTCAATTCACGGACGAAGAGCTGAGACAACTGCTTCAAAGCCTTGACAATCTACCTCCATCGACCTCGCCATACGGCCTCGGTATCGATTGTTCCAGCCTTCCGATAGAGGGTCCTTATAGTGCCCCTTACGGCTATGCTCCTGCTGTTACAGGCAATGGAATCTCATCCCGCCTCGAGGAAGCCACCGGCGATGGCGCAGGCATAACAAATCCGGAAGACTTGCAATCTCGCGTCTATTATCTTGAGAAGGAGTAAGGAAAAGCCCTTTATCTTTTCTAACCTGCATGCCTGACTCCATCATAGGTTAATTTTCATGAAAACGTGAGTCGATGCGGTATAACTCTCAAACCCCATACTAAGTAGTCATTAGCATAGTGAAGCAGTTGAAGTCATATCTAGCACATTTGCAACCTTGGATGATGGAAGTTACTGAAGCACTCGACAAGTTGGGAGATGGACCGGAAACCCCAACAGGACCTGATTTTACTGCGGATGAGGAGATTTGAGATTCCAGCATGTGATAGACGTTTTGTTGCTGTAAGGTTGTATTGCATCATACTTACATACTAACCAGCCGGAATTTATCATTGTTGTCTCACATATGCTAGCAAACCAGAGGCATCTTATGGCATCCCTTTGTTCGTACTTTAAACTTAAAATCAGTACTTTTGCTTATTTACTTCGTAATCTCGGGGTTTGATTCAGGGCGCAGGCGGAGATCCTTGCGCTATCACTTACTAGGAAAAGCACGGGATAGGTACAAATTTTGAGTTTTTTGAACTGGGCGCTTAAATCACCCACTAGCTCACTCACACAACAGTTCTATGTACTACTACTACCTACTGACTGCGCTTTCTTGTAATCTATTCGCTCTCCATAAAGGATTGGTGGGATGACTTTGATACTTTGACCTTTTTGCACCCAGAATATCACCAGCAAACATGGATATCTGTTTGATCCTCAATAGCGTTGATGAGGACCCAAAGAAGTCAACCCCAGTTTCAACCGCTCATAGCCAGGATGGAAAAAAGGGTACCACACCCGACATTATAATAAGTATATTGTTGACCTTTTTGCACATTAGTCTCGTCCATACAGCTCAGTTCCTGTGAAGTGCACCCGTGCCAGAGACCATCCAAGAAGCCCTTTGTGCCACAGGAAGATTCGGCAATATTATATCTGTCCGATCGTCTCTTCAGCTCCCAACTAAAGGCCATGCGTCTCGCGTTCGGAAGAGGCAGCACAGCCACCAATGCTCGACGGGATGCACTCTACGGATATCAACCGGAATTATCCTGTCTGTCGTGCCAATCGCTGATGCAAAGTTATCATATAATGAAGAAGCAGTGGGTGACATGTCTGTTGAATTCTATTAGCCCACGATATTGACTGCTATAGGTACCACGGAACCCGGTGGAAACTGGACTATCAACATGGAGATGATACAATCGAGGTATTAGTCCCACCGCCTCAGTTTATCTACTCGGGGGATACGTTCGCGTTGCCGATGATATGTTCAACAGGTGGCAGACCAAGGAGCTTGTCTGCAAGAGTCGTTTTCAATGATATTGCCGAGACACACTGGAATTGTGAAAAGATCTATATTTCTCGAGAGAATTTCTACGTTTTTCCCCCTCAAAGAATCGAAAAGTGTGGCACCTGGCATGTTTACATTTTTGCAAAAGGGTTTGATGGGTGCTTAAAGTTCAGCTTCCGATGCGAAGCCCGTCGTCATGACTAATCAGGTTGGCATGAACCATATATTCGTAGAGAACGGTAATAGACGTGCATTTCGTTCTTTGCCTTTTTCGCTTCGAGACAAGGGTAGTATTCGGCAAGTAACATTGCCGATCAACTGTAGGCGCTAGTATTACGAGGCGTCTATCGAAAGACCACAACCCTCAGAACTAAAACCGTGGCCTCCCCAACAATCTATAAAGCACTTCAATGCTCAAGTAGAATAATCAGCATCACACAGTCTACACACAAGAACTTCAGATTGCAAACTAAAGCAGCATGGGTGAGGCCGAGGTTTCTTCTACATTCCCTTTCCAAATTATTGAACGGCCAAACCTCCTTGGAACACTTGGTCTAGGTAGGTGTGATCCTAATCTATGGTGACACTCCTAACACTCATTAGGCCGCCATCCCATCACCAACGAAGAGGTATTTATTAAAGGATGCTTCTTTTCTAATTTAGCAGATGAAGCAAATCTTCTCAATGCGTTATCAGGCGGTATTGGGATACCTTTCCTTCATTGGTGTGGCTCTGTCGATGGGACAGACGTCATGGTGACCGACACGTATGGTCCGTCTTTAGAGGATCTTTTCTCTCAATCAGGTCGCTATTTCAGTCTGCAAACCCTTCTCAAATTTGCGGACCAGCTACTTTCTCGTGTTGAGTTCATTCATTCTAGAAACATTATACACGGCGACCTCAGTCCGTGGTCGTTCTCTATTGGCAATCCAGGGTGGCAAAACCAACAAATTCTCCTTGTGGATTTTGCGACCAAAACCACTTCGAATACTTCCACCCTTGATGACATCCACGCTGTAGGACAGATATTGATGTACTTCTACAGCGGGGCGAGCTCATGGGAGCTCTTTCAACAACAAAAGGATTGTGAAAAAGGCACCGCACCAGCATTCGCCAGGTACTGCAGAGCAGTTCAGTCCTGTCGAAAAATCAACTATGACATGCTAAGAAGCATCTTTCGGGATGCGTATGAGGACCTCGCCCTCAATCTCGCGGTTGCGTTAGATCTGCATGGCCCGAGAGCTATTACGTACGGTGCCCTAACGTGTATGAGGTCGTCGCCCGGGACAAATACTGGCTGTGTTTTTAATTCACTCAACATGGAACTCTCACGTGCCGGTAGACTGTTGGAGGACACTGGTCCCTTATCTAAGCCGAAATCAGTCGACCTTCTCGCATCGCTTGACAGGATCACCGAGCTTTATTCAGTCCTTCTACAACGGGATCGAGCAATCGAAAGGGGGGGACAAATCACAAACTCTTACGCACTCCCTAACCGCCTCTGGAGAGACCTACGTTGGTTTCTAGAGTGTCCACGAGAAGAGCCTGAATGCTGTCGGATTGCAGTTGTTGGAAAATGCTATAAGTTTATAGGTGCCTTATATGAAGCGATTCCGTCCTACAGAGTTTATTGGGCAGGCTATCTGCTCACAATTTCACGGATTCGAAGAGAGCTTGAGCCACCATGCAGCAAGTCTCCGTGGACTCAGAACATATACTATTGGCAAAGTATATACGACAATTTGCAGTCCTGAAGGCAGGAAGTTCAGTCGCATGTACTAAGTACTAGTTTACTGTTTAATATGTCGTCAAGTTCGGATTTTGAAATAATTTGCCATTTAGCCCTGTGGTCTGTGGAAGGCTACTTCAGCGGGTCTTGAAAGCTATGGGTGAATAGATATATACACCACTGTGGAGTTCTATTTAACTGGGTGATTGTTTGTTTATATAGCGGGATGTTGGTAAAATAAATGTGTGGCTGGGGCATTGTTCCTCCGTTCCGCTCCAGCCCAGTTATTCCGTCCCGGCGGTGGGTAAGCGGAACGCTACAGATAAGTGTCGGTGACGGCGGAAAGACCATGGTTGCGCTTGGTCTTTGGATGCCAAAGCGTGGTGCCTTGAAAATTTTAGGCAGGCTATACCCAGTTTGTTCTAGGGCCGATTGGGACTTACAATGCCCAATTCTTAAAAGAATCTGGCATGATACCAATCCTCCTTTGGAACAGACTAGTCATATCAATATATACTGTCGCAATGACTGTGGCCCGACAAGACTCCCTGCGGATACAAGCACATTTTAAAGCTGAGCCGATTCAAAATACAGTATGAAACCTCCGTTCAATAGTCTGCTGACACCTGCGCATCTAGTGGCTTTTGCTTTTCTCCGGCTGTATTTACCTACGCGGCTGACCAAGTGTTGACGTGGCTGGCCCAGCCTTGCCGTGCTAATACCCCGCCATATGCTCGCGGATTAAACTCATATCATTCTCCAGCTTCATTCCGCTAACGCTGGTGTTAAGGAAGTTTCCTACTTTCACTGACCGACCGATCTGCTCGTCAAAAAATGGATTCACACGCTACAAACAAGTAGAGACTATCAAACTTTTCTGAGAGCCCTTCCCCTTTGGACACTCTCCGACGTTGATTACTTGCTGAATCCAACTCTATTCTCTTGAGACCCCTACGTTGTAGGCCGCCTCACTCTTCTGTGAAATCTCCAGAGATGACTACCGAGCCAAGAACTCATAACGACTACACTGTGGGATGGATCTGTGCGCTGTCTAAGGAGTTAATCGCAGCAGTGGCGATGCTCGATGAAACGCACCCGGTTCTCCCTAGACAACCAAACGACCACAACTCCTATACCCTTGGGCGTGTTGGCGGACATAACGTAGTCATAGCCTGTTTACCAAAGGGTGAAATCGGCAACAACAACGCAGCAACAGTTGCAACTCGCATGACCTCAACATTCCCATCGATCAGATTTGGCTTCATGGTCGGTATCGGTGGAGGTGTTCCCAAATCTGTCAGACTTGGCGATGTTGTGGTCAGCACCCCGGTGGATGGGTTTGGCGGAGTTGTACAATGGGATTTTGGGAAAACGCAACAAGGTGGCACGTTCCAACGAACAGGCGCATTGAACTGTCCTCCTACGGAGCTGCTGACCGCCGTGACGAAATTGGAGCAGGAACATGCGATGAGAGGCTCCAGGATACCTCAGTATCTTGCGGAGCTGGAGAAGAACTGGCCTAGGCTAGCGCTGAAGTATACAAGGTCGCTGTCATTGAACGACGTGCTCTTCCGACCAGATTGCATTCACGTCCAAAGCTCTGACGTTCATGGCGACGGCACTTCCGACAATGCGGTGGAGGAGACTGATGAGGAAGATGACGATGAGGAAGACAGAAATCCTTGCATCAACTGTGATCAGACAAAAATAATCCGCAGAAAACCGCGCGATATGCGCGTGCATTACGGCCTGATCGCATCTGGCAACCAAGTAGTCAAAGATGCAGCGTCCCGCGATGAGATCAATTCAAGGCTTGGTGGCAAGGTGCGTTGCTTTGAAATGGAGGCAGCAGGGCTCATGAACGACTTTCCGTGTATCGTTATCCGAGGTATTTGCGACTACGCGGATGCACATAAGAACAAGAAATGGCAGGAGCACGCAGCGGCTGTTGCTGCAGCATTTGCGAAGGAACTCCTGTTATTAATGCCGACGTATGAAGTGGAACAGATGCCTACAATTCGGAGTAAGATTCCATCAACATTTTAAATTTTTACTTGATCTCTTCATTGAGTGGCGCCAGTTGGTTTTCTTTTAGCGTCCGCAGTTGGAAGCTGAACGATCATTGGCTGTAATTAGCCAACAAAATAACACAGTGATGTTTGATGCCTCTTCATTTCTAACGGGCTGTAGTTTTGCTAGGAATTGAGAGTCAACTCGAAGGAGTATCAAATACTGTCAACGAACTTCGTTCTCGTCAACGAGACCAAGAGCATCAGGCCATTATTGATTGGCTAACACCGGTGAATTATGCTTCTCAGCAAAATGACTTTATTTCCCGACGACAGGAAGGAACTGGTGAATGGTTACTGCAATCAAATGAATTTCGGCAGTGGCTCAAACAAAGCAAGCAGACGATTTTCTGCCCAGGTATGCCGGGAGCGGGAAAGACAATGATGGCATCTATTGTTATCCACCACCTCCACAATACATTTCAACATGACCCTAAAATCGGCATTGCATACGTCTATTGTAACTTCAGGCAACAACATGAGCAAAAGTCCACCGATCTTGTCCTAAGTATGTTGAAGCAGTTAGTCCAGGAACAGCCTTCTCTGCCTGAAAGCGTGCGGGACCTTTATAGTCATCATGGACTCAAACGAACCCGCCCTTCCCGTGATGAAATCTTAAGGGCGCTACACTCCGTTGTCACCTCTTATTCAAGGGTTTTCATTATAGTTGATGCACTAGATGAATGTCAGGCTTCTAATGAAGGTCGCAAGATGTTCCTATCCGACGTCTTCAGCCTGCAGGCCAAGACTACTGGGGTGAATCTTTTCGCAACTTCGCGGTTCATCCAGGATATCGAAAATCAGTTCCAGGGAAGTTCAAGAATCGAGATCCGCGCCACCGATACGGACGTGGCGAAATACCTCGATGGGAAGCTGCAAAATTTCCGATCACTAGTTTCGAAGAATATTCCTCTCCGGGAGGAGATCAAGAGCAGGATCGCGAAGGCGGTGGACGGAATGTAGGTAGCATTCCATAACTATGACAATGTTCACTGACATCGACCAGGTTTCTACTTGCTCAGCTCTATGTCGATTCGCTGGCATCTAAGCCAACACCAAAAGCGATAAAAAAGGCATTACAAAATTTGGAGATAGAATCTGGAGGGTTAAATGATGATAAAAGAACCAAGGCATTGGATCGCGCCTATATGCAAGCTATGGAACGAATTGATGCTCAGGCGGAAGAACTCCAAGAACTTGCCAAACATGTCCTCTCATGGATCACCTGCGCCAAGAGGGCTCTAACCTCTTCACAGCTCCAACACGCCCTAGCTGTTGAGCTAGATGAGCCTGAACTTGATACAGAGAATATCCCGGAAATTGAAGATATGGTCTCTGTATGTGCAGGCTTAGTTATTATAGATGAGGAAAGTGACATCATCCGCTTGGTGCATTATACAACACAGGAATACTTTGAGCGTACCTGGGAGACCTGGTTCCCTGGCGCCCACTCTGATATTACGGAGCGATGTGTCACCTACCTGTCATTTGAAGTCTTTGGAACTGGATGCAGCCCGACAACAGACGCCTTGATTCAGCGATTAGAGTCGAATGTTCTTTATCGTTATGCTGCACGGTACTGGGGACACCACGCCGGGAAATCTTCGATTGAAGGGGGAACTCTGATTTTGAACCTGCTTCACAGCGGGGCCAAGGTATCTGCCTGCAGCCAGGCTATGATGTATAATGGATATTTTGGTGGTGGAAGTCGGATGTCAGGTTTGCACCTCACAGCTTATTTCGGGCTTTGGAGATCCATGTCAGCTCTGCTGGATCAGAATGCCGATATTGAAGCGAAGGATAACTACGGCAGGGCCCCGCTCTTACTGGCAGCCGATAATGGCCATGAGGCGGTAGTCAAGCTACTGCTGGATAAGAATGCCGGTATTGAAGCGAAGGATCGCGACGGCTGGACCCCGCTCTTACTAGCAGCCAGGAATGGCCATGAGGCGGTAGTGAAGCTACTGCTGGATAAGAATGCCGATATTGAAGCGAAGGATAACTACGGCTGGACCCCGCTCTTACTAGCAGCCAGGTTTGGCCATGAGGCGGTAGTGAAGCTACTGCTGGATAAGAATGCCGATATTGAAGCGAAGGATCGCGATGGCAGGACCCCGCTCTCACAGGCAGCCGGCTGGACCCCGCTCTCCAGGAATGGCTGTGAGGCGGTAGTCAAGCTACTGCTGGATAAGAATGCCGATATTGAAGCGAAGGATCGAGACGGCTGGACCCCGCTCTTACTAGCAGCCAGGAATGGCCATGAGGCGGTAGTGAAGCTACTGCTGGATAAGAATGCCGATATTGAAGCGAAGAATCGCGACGGCTGGATCCCGCTCTTACTAGCAGCCAGGAATGGCCATGAGGCGGTAGTGAAGCTACTGCTGGATAAGAATGCCGATATTGAAGCGAAGGATAGCTACGGCTGGACCCCGCTCTCACTGGCAGCCAGGTTTGGCCATGAGGCGGTAGTGAAGCTACTGCTGGATAAGAATGCCGATATTGAAGCGAAGGATAGCTACGGCAGGACCCCGCTCTCACGGGCAGCCAGGAATGGCCATGAGGCGGTAGTGAAGCTACTGCTGAATAACCATGCCAATATTGAAGCGAAGGATCGCGATGGCAGGACCCCGCTGTCACGGGCAGCCGGCTGGACCCCGCTCTCCAGGAATGGCTGTGAGGCGGTAGTGAAGCTACTGCTGGATAAGAATGCTGATATTGAAGCGAAGAATCGCGACGGCAGGACCCCGCTCTTATTGGCAGCTAATAATGGCTATGAGGCGGTAGTGAAGCTACTGCTGGATAAGAATGCCGATATTGAAGCGAAGGATCGCGATGGCAGGACCCCGCTCTTACGGGCAGCCAGGAATGGCTATGAGGCGGTAGTGAAGCTACTGCTGGATAAGAATGCCGATATTGAAGGGAAGGATCGCGATGGCAGGACCCCGCTCTCACGGGCAGCCAGGAATGGCCATGAGGCGGTAGTGAAGCTACTGCTGGATAAGAATGCCGATATTGAAGCGAAGGATAACTACGGCAGGACCCCGCTCTCACGGGCAGCCGGGAATGGCCATGAGGCGGTGGTGAAACTCATCCAACAGGTAGCATCTTTGAGACTGCCAGTGAATAGTTGATTTCTAGTCTCTATGCAAAAAGAGGGCCTGGGATGACTGGCAGCTTTATATTTCATACATCGCTTTCGGCATATTCACGAAATATGACATGGATTCTAGAGAAATATTACATTCGATTGGCAATATGCCTTTGTAAAGCGTCGCCACTCTTAGTAATTAACAGTATTGATATAATTAATTCGGCTGGCGGTGTGCTTGAATTCCAGACTTCGAATAGGAAGCAATTGAGTGGATGGGTGTATGTAACTCCTGCCATCCTTTGCCGCCTACGTCATTCAATATAGCAACGCTCGATGGCAACCGTCACAGCTGCTTTCCTATCCTAGCCTAGAGTGCATTCGAGTTCCGGCCTACTGTGCGAATTGGGCTGTGCAACGGCGACAGTTTCCCCTGCGTCTACCTTATGCTACCACCTTCAACAGATGCCAGGGACCCACCCTGGACCTCGTTCTGGATCTCACCCTGCCGGTCTTTATTTTGTCCCTTGCTCAGTTAAAACAGGATCTTTAGATAACGGCTCGAGGAGCGCGACGAAAGTTGGGCATCTTCTTAGGGCAGGAGAAGGCAGCTTTATAGACCACGCACCATGATGCCAAGCGGCAGCGAAGCGCTTTCCCGGATTAGGAGCGCTAAACCAGATGTCCAGATCCCAGTAATTCGCCGTCACCGAAGAGCATCTAGATACCTTTGGGTCCGATTCCAATATATGCTTGGAATCTAATATTGAACAGCCAGCATGCCTATATTACGAATTTTAAGACCATTTGCTTTTTCCCATACTTAGGTAATTATTTTGTAGAGAGTTCGGACGATAATGGCTAGGCTTTCATACAATGCTTTGAAGATGACAAAAAGAATAGATTGAGCCATAAATATGCGCAAGCTACAGCATACAGTTAAATACAAAATCTGAAATATCCCGCGTACATGTCATATCAACCCTTGTGTCTCATGTATTCAAACAAGAGCTGGTGTTTGAGGGAGGTCCAGTAACGGTGGCTTTGAAATAGTAAACAGGCGGCCTGGACTCCGGTTTCGTCGAGAAGATTTAGTATATTGGTCCTTGTTGGCGCTTTGCTGTTTGTCATTGCTAAAGCTCTCCGGTGTCCATTGATCGGTCTTTGGCCAGTGCTCCAGCTACTCATGTTAATTACAGCTCTGGATTGAAAATCATAGATACTTACTACTTCTTCAAACAGTGGGACCCAATCATCGGTAGGATGGGAGTTGTATGTGGAATACCGAACAGATCCGTGCCGGCCTTTTGTTTTGCTAGAGACAACCACATAAACACGGCGCTCCCGTCCAGTATCCACACCATCTAGATATAAGTCGTTAAGACGCTTGAAAGAGCCAGCTCGAGCTCGACGAAATCTTTCGCGGTCTGCCTTGGTTTTCTTTTTTGTGTCAAATGTCGGGCCACGTGATTTGCGTTTCTCTCTCCAGGAGAGTGAGCGTTGGCTCTGTGGCGGCATGTTCAGGAGTCAGTGAGTTTGATAATAGTAAATTGAAACTTGATTTCAGAATCTTACTCCCAATATGTACGGAAGAAAAGGCATGGAGGCCATGATTATAATATACTCAATCGTGGCCTTTCAAAATTCCTCTTACCGACCTTGGGCTGCGGCGGCAAATTATTATCAACTAAGCGCTGATAACGATCAATCCTATCCTCGGTCACTCTCTCCTTCTTCTCCCTTTAGTGTCCTCTATTTAAGGAACAACTTCTATACAGTCATTGCCCAGTTAATTTTAGAAGCGTAATTTTAGTAGAAAATACAGTATGCGAGTGATGGTGCTGTCTATGCTTTAAGCGCTGGTCTAATTATCCTTAAACTAAGGGCTCCCAATCTGGAACGCGAAGAAGATAACGAACTAAAATATGGAGGAATTAAAAGGGTAATTAGCGCCAGCCAGATCATACCAAATTTAGAAATTTTAATTTTCCAATGACTTTGATCTAACATAGATCTTATAGATACATTTTGGTTTTAATGAGCTATATAGCAATGCATGGACATAAAAGCCAAAAATAGAAATTGAGCCAGAACCACACGAGGCAGATACAAGAAATATGACAAATGATAAATGAAAGAATGTCAGACAAGATATACCAAGAAGCTTATAGAATAATAACTGCAGCAATAAATGTGACACTCAATGAAACAAAGGGAAAAAGCAAAGACACGTTTCCTGAAGATGTAGAATCCGGCAAAGAGACAGACCTCCTAACAGAATTTATGTTTGAACTTGCGGAGCAACCCACAGTGCGGGTTACAGTAGATACCTCGATAGGCTCTATGTTAATGCTCGGACTGGAGGGGCCACTTCTTAAACTGGAAGGGCCACTGCTCGGACTGGGAGGGCCACTGCTCGGACTGGAGGGGCCACTGCTCGGACTGGGACGGCCACTGCTCGGATTGGGATAGACACTGGACGGGTCGGTAGGTCTGCTACTAGCATCCCGGGGAACAGCGATAGGACTAGTACTGGAAAGAGTGTTAAGGCTGCTTATCTGGCTAGTCATAGATTCTGTGAGAGCCTCATTGATTGCATTTAGGAGGAAAGGTTGCATATCATCTCCTGGGTTGAGACCAAACACCATGCCTTCGTGGCAATGAGAGGACGGCGCATCTTGTTTGCAAAAGAACCACCTGGGCTCCAGCGAATTAACTGTGAGAATGAGACTAAGACCCGCTCGGTCATCGGGGTTAAGCTGGTTAAAACCAGTGTCGAATCCTTTCATTGGCGTGCAAGGCTCTTCCAGCGTTGATTCTGTTAAAGTATGGTTACGTTCATGAAATTCAAATATTATTTGGTCGCCAATATTCGCATTAAGTCGGTTTGGATTGAATGCTAGAGTGCTTTGAGATCCGACGTGTACATGGTGCATCACTTGCTCATTCGGTTTGTTTAAACTGACAGCGACCTCTTGATTTACCCTTCGTATTGTAAGAAAATATCTTGGCGTAGGAGACGCTGACTTACTCAACAGTCGCTGCTAGCACGCCAACAGGAAGAATACAGAAAGCTATTATTCTTCCTAGCATGCTGACGGTAGTAAAGAGAGTATAGCGAAAATTCACGAGGCACTTTAGTGCTTGCAAATGCCCCAGTCATAACACCCCAAAAAGCGCTTATTAAATATTATTCCTGGCCATAATTTCAGACCATGGCTCCCACCGGACCATGCTCCCGCCAGACCATGGTTCCTATTTAGCCATAATTCGCACTGGGCTACGGTTTCTAGTTCACTGTGTCTAGGGCTCAGTATAAATTCAAGACAACGTACGCTTCATCTACTCTTCCCAGCACAGTTCTCCTTACAATTGATCTTACTTTACTGTCTATGTGTTTTTGACTGCCGGTTCAGTCCTTACTACTCGGTGAGAAATTATTTACCAGACTCTTTAGTCTTTCGATCTATCTACGTATCTACCTTTCGTTCGACTTCTTTCTTTTCGCATTCATATTCCTTCCTAACTTAAAAAAAAAAAGCATAAAAAAATTGTTGTTACTACATTATGTCTCAAGATTTCGCTGTATCTAGGTTGGATGGTAGTGATGTCATCGATCAGCATGAGCCAGAGCACTCTGCGTCTGCTTTGGTTCGCACAGACCAGAACGGCCCTTCCTCCGTCACTGGACCTGTACCCCAAATTTGGATCAATCAGCCAAGCAATATGATCACCCAGTCAAGCAATCCGGTCAATCAGTCAAGCAATCTGTTCAATCAAGCAAGCAACCTGCCCAACCAGTCAAGCAATCCGGTCAATCAGTCGAGCAATTTGTTCAATCAGCCAAGCAACCTGCCCAACCAGTCAAGCAATCCGGTCAATCAGTCGAGCAATTTGTTTAATCAGCCAAGCAACCTGCCCAACCAGTCAAGTAATCCGGTCAATCAGCTATCTGATTCTGGTCCAAAAGCGGGTCTGAGACAGGATGACGATGATAATATTATGGCTAGCGAAATGAATGAAGATCAAAGGGTATCTATGCTAGAGGCTGTTGCTGCTGCACAAGATCCACAAACATTTATGACGCGTTTTCAGTCTGCGATACCTGATGGCTTTGGGATAAGCTTAAAGGACCTCAGAGTGATAATAGCTCCTGATAAATGGGTTAGGGATCAGGAGAAAGAGAAAATGGCTGTTGAGGCTACACAGAGTAAGTAGAAGGACGATATGCATTTGAATTTTGTTAACTAACTGTGGATATAGATTTAGAGTATGCCATGGATATTTTAGGAAATGAGCTTGGGGAAATTGAGAGAAGGGGATGGAAATACTTCCATGAAGATCCCCCAGTCGCCGAAGTGAAACGAGAACAGACTGGCCTCAGGAAGTATCATATTGAAAGTCATATGAAGGCCACGAAACACTTGGAGTTTCTTTACAAGTCCATGTTGAAAGGGGATTGGACCAAAGATCAAACTGTCAAAACACACCGCGAGGCTCTGGCTAAAATCAACATGCACCTAAATCAGCTGAACAAAGCCAACGGGTACAGAAGCGACCTAGGCTGTGTCGAACACTTCCGGCTGCTAGGGAACTGGAAAGTCATAGAGTCATCTAGGGGGAACAAAGAAGCTGAAAAGAGTGCGGAAGCCACAACTGCAGCTTTTTGTCGCGAACTTCAGTATCCCGACGGGTGGTCATCTTGCCCTCCGCGAAAGAGCTATCGCTACGAGCCCGTGCATGGGTATCAGTCTCTGCTGTGGTCCAGTCTAACGCCTTACTTCCATTCCTGGTGGGACAAAGCTCTTGCAGGTTCCGCGGACGCCACAAACCATTTTGGAAAAGTCTCCACCGATTTCGCTCAGGAACTACAATATATCAACCGTGCATATAATCAAGACCCCACAGCTAACTATGTGGATGTATTCAATATAGCCGACCATTTCTCAAAACTTGCGTACTACTATCGCACGGGAGATTGTATTAATTTTGAAGAAGAATATTCGTCTTTCATGGAGCTCTGCAGAATGAGAAACTACCCCGATGATTGGCCTTCTAAAATTCCTCTCTTAACGGGCAACTCCCAGATACAGACGGATCAGGCCCCAATGGGCAGTTCACAGGCACCGATGGGCCAGATTCCAATGGGTAGCTCACAGATGCAGATGGGTCAGCCCCCAATGGGCAGCTCGCAGGTACCAGCGGGCAGCTTTCAGCCCCCAATGGGTAACATGGGGGCTAACGCACAGGGTTCAACTGGTAGCTTACAGGCTTCCAGTAACTCCCAGGCCGTACAAGCTAGCAATCAGATACAGGGACGTCGAATGGTTGTCGCTATCAAGCCACATACCAGCAAAAGATCCATTGAGCCCGGAAAAACGTCCAGAGGAGAGAAGATCAAGTATATTCAACAACTTGGTCCAAGTCGTGCAAACTTTGTTGTTGAATCGACTGACGGATCAGTTCGCTTGGCTACGAGTGCATCCGCTGGCGGTAAGCTTGCGATAGAAGGCGCAGTTTCACAGGGCGTACCATACACTACGCAGAAGCCAGAGGAGATCAGCGAACTCAAAAGAAGAGTAAGGTCTGGTGGAATCTACGGCCTCACATTTGTGGCACTCGGTGAATGGGACACTAGCCGGAACAGGCTCCCTTTTACGGTAGTTGGGTTTTATCACACATCCTCAACTGAGCATGTAGAGGTCGCCATCTCTCGATCAAGCCTTGCAAAAGTCATATCACCATCGGAGGCTGAGCGATTGATAGGGGAAGGTGTTAGTGGTGCTCCAGACATAACTCTTAGAGATGCTTTAGAGAGTCGATTCCTTGGTATCTCTCCCCTCTTCTTCCCACAACGAGCAAACAATCGCCATCTCTCCCTTGAGAATCAGCCACCATCAGTTCCCTGGGGAGTACAGAATACCTTTGCAGCAGCTGGTCCTGGGCTCAATACGATCGCCTCACAGCCGATACTTACACAGCCCCAAGCTCCTCTCTGGGATGGTACATGGGGCCATACTAAACCCGGTGGCCAGATGTATGGCCCTCCTCAGCTTTCCTATGCACAGACATCAATGATGCCTCAATGGAACCACCCTCAAGAGCAGCAATCCATGTTCCAGAATCCGTATTTCAAACAGCCGTATTTTGGACAGCCTTATTTCCAGCAGCCTTCAACCTTCCAATCTCATTCTTATGGATCGCAACCGCCCATGCTTCAGCAGCCCATGCAGCCTTTGCAAGGCTACAATCAGCCAGCCATGACACAAGCTCAAACCATGCCAAGTCCGAGTGTCCATACTGATAGCGATGAGCTCTAATAGGCTTCCTCATGGCACCGTATTCAAGGTGCCTCGGCTTATTTACTCCTTTGCTGCTACGCATTTAATTGTTGTCCTGGGATAGAAGTTACTTTAGCAGAACTTTGCTCTACGATGCTTCATACAAAGTTGCGCAAGGTAGCATATACAGAGTGAGCAAGCAAGAGTAAAGGAATAGCATATTTGAGATAGCAATACATATGTCCAGATAATGATTTTATAATTCGTAGGTCGCAATAGGTTTTAAATTCTGTACCGGAAATATCATGACCTCCTTCTAATTCAAAAGCCCGCTACTAAGCGGAGGCAGCAAATGCATACCGTAGTCTGGCCTTAATCGCATCATTAAAAAATAGTTGGTAGGTGCTCCTTGATGTAGATGCCACTATAGAAAACCATGGCGTTATGGCCCCCCTTGTACGCTTGGCCTTTCTCATCAATTTAAATGTCAAGCTAATTGTCTTCTTTGGTTTCTTTAGATGCGACCTTCAATTTCGAAGTATTATCCTCAAAATGGATTCGAAAAATGGCCCCGAACCAGCAGAGACACGCCTCGATGGTAGTTTACTTGTTCAAGGTAAATCTGTTCATCCTGTTGGTATTCAAACCTAATTGCCAATAGAAGCATATGATCTGAAAGTTCGGATTCCGAAGCACCTTCCCCTCAGAGAGAATCCTGGTCCGTCCACATGCAAAACCCCTCTAGCATCTGGCATGGGTATCTCGAATGTTGATAGAGGGATGAGATAGCCCACAGAAAAACTTGGGTTACGACATCTGATGGCAACTCCGCAAATATACAATATTGCTTTATATTTTGTGATTAATTGCCCTGCGTGAATATTTTGTTCCGTATGTCAGCAACCTGAATTACCCACCTTATGTGAAAACAAGCGGTGTCTCAAAGAGGACACCTAACCAGACAAACGGTGAAGAACGGCACAACTCGGAATGGTTCAGGTAGTCTCGCACAGTTTAGAATGCATAAAGGCCTGTAACTAATACCAATGCCATAGTACGTTGTAACCAAAGTGTGATCTTTTGTATATTATCTAGATGAAGCTTATATCTAGGAGGCAAGTAAAAAACATCCTCGTAACCAGGGCAATCACAAGAACGATCCTCGGGTAATTTTGACGGCAGTTTGCGAGTCCCAAAGTGCTTCTGCAATGTATCTTTTCGTGTGTATTGATGGGCTAGAACTTATTTCAGAACTTATTCATGTTAGCTGCAGAGGCTGAGCCGAGCCAAATGTAGGGGGGGGTGGTAAGAAGCTACTGTTCATCACCTTTCTAGAGGCAAGGTGGAAATCGTAGTTTAAGTGCGAAAGCCCCTCAAGGGTACAGCATAGCATTTTCTATGTCACCCGCTAAGGTAGCCGCTGTTTCTTCTGTGTCGTACTCCAGTACACTTGTATGGAACCTTTACTCCTCCCAGGGAACTCCTGGTCAAATCGTTTAATTACTTCCGACCAGGAAAGGGATTCTTCCACCCTAAGCTGCACCAGAAGGCGATTCTCCTCTGCAGACCAAGGTAATCCTTTCCTTGAGGAGCAAGTACGTTTCCCATGGACAATCCCGGTGCCTGCGCTTGGTTGGTTAGGTGACGAAGTCGTGACTCCCTCCTCTCTCGGGATGCCCTTCGATGCTAATGTATCACTTGAGCGGGAGGGCATATTAAAGCATTGAGACAAAGCACCCTCAAACAGCCAGGACAAAAACTCTAGCCGCTCCTGGACTGGTAGAGAAGAAAAATGATCCCGTAGAACAGAAAACGACATTTTAACGGAGCTATTCGCTTGGGTCGTCAGACTGGTCTTATTCATGTGGCGGTTGTCCACGACAGAAGCCGCTTTGCTGATTCCGGACCGCTGACGCATGGGCTTCGGCCTTTGCAAACTCGTCCGCATGTTGTGGCCACGAACATTCTTATCCGACGAACGAAGAGGGGCCACAGCGCGCGAGGTCTCTTTTCTTCTTGATGGGCTCTGCTCAACATCTGCGGAGCGATAATCGTCCAGGATCGCTGGGTCAATTGTTGCATCGCACCACTCGCCGGCCAGACTAGAACTTCCAGTATTGCCAACATGAGAGTGCTGACTAGCAATGCAAACGAGCCTTGGATCACCCAAGTCAAAGTCGAGGGGATTCTGAGACTCCGGACCCAGATCTTCACATATACTGGGATGGTCCTCGCCTCCGGGGCTTGGTAAACCTTGCAGTTGCAGAATATCATCGAAGCCGGACGCCTCAACTCCGAGGCTAGCGCATGATGTCTGACCCCCCACAGTGGGTGGGTGCTGAGTGTTTATCTCCTGCGGCTGGCTGTCGTTCAAGCAAACCTCCATCGGCGGTCGGGGAGGGAGGGGATGTCTCTCAGATTTATAAGAACGAACATTTGGGTTCTCTGGAGCCGACGTGCTGGAATTGGAGGGAGGCGAGGTGGTGGAGATCGAGACAGGACTAGGATATTGACAAGTTTCGAGAAATTCCTGCCGAGGCTGTGCTTTGTCCTGGAAGGGATTCCACGGCCGGAAGGATTCTAGGCGAAAGCTATCAAGTGCCATATTATGCGGGGGAAAAAAGCCGGGGGGGAGGGGGCAGCTGAGTGAGTTCACGGCCTCTGGGGATTGGACCACTGGTATGAATACAGAAAACGGAATCGGGGCTATGGGTAAGGGGTAGTGGGCAGGGGAAAGGGAGAAAGTGGCAGATTATTTGGGGGGGAGGGGGCAATTTTACCATTTGGGTGGGATTGCAGCCCTTTTTATAGACCGCCAGGCGCAATCCCGTTTCCTTCACCGCGCAAAATACACGGAGCAGCTTCAGAAACAGGTCCCCTACATCCAAATTTGCGAGATTATGGAATTTTCGCACCCGCGGAGCTGAGACTCCTACCATCGTGGGTGGCTCCCGACCAACGATCTGTGTTCACGCATGTCGCTAGCGCTGTCCTCCAATCGCCAGACCGCGTGATTGTGAGGATCTTACACTATCCAGAATAGGGATTCACCTCACGGGGCGGCATCGACCTGGGTCAGGCGACCGTGCGGTATTTTCGCTATTGGCTCGCATTGCAGTTGCAAGCTGTCCAGATTCATCGATTGGGTAAGAATGGACCGGAGAGACCGATGATGACGACAGCTGTGAGGTCAAGGTGTTTGCGAGCAAGCGGCCGAGACTAGATCTGCGACGCCAAGGGCTGGACAATGTAACCTCCGATGGTTTTACCTCCGATAGGGACGAGGCGAATGAACCGGAGCACGTAGCATCGAGGAAGGCAATCGGGGAGACTTCGCAACAAGCGAAGTCATGAGGAAAACAGAGACCTTCAGCGGGAAGGCCTCAGCCACAGAAGGCAAATGACATAGTTTTTTAGCGAGATCCAAGGTGACTTGTTTCGGAAAGAAAACAGAGGGGGATTGACGCGCAATTACACGACGTCAAGGACACAGTATGGTGGAGGAATGGATCATCTGAGTGTTTCGGCTCCTAGGCGACTGGATAGCGGCATCTCCGGCGAAATGAAAGGGGCAGTGCATCGGGCTGAAAGCGAATGCGCAGGCCACGGTGGGGGTCGAAAAGGAAAGGGGTGGGGGGGGAAAGAAGGAGCAAAAAGAAGAGAAAGTGCGTCGACAAAGATGAGAAGCGGACGAGAGGTCTTTTATAGATGGCTGGCAGACGGGCAGAGCGGTAAAGCAGCCAGAGGCGGCGCTAAACCGTCATAGGGTACATAGTGGGGGCGCCATGCCCGAAGGGGCAGAGAGGATGCAGATTTGGGCAGGCGGTGGGACGGGAGCCGTTCTCGGCCCCCCGCTCACCGTGTCAACTAATACTTAGTAAAAATAGGATAATATATATATAAATATTATCTATCTTATCTACAAGCTTACTATAGTTATATTATAAATATAACTAGGGGTAAGTATTAATCAGGAAAAAAGAAAAAGTGTAATAACTCTTATTAGCGAAGCGCTAACGGAGCTATATAATATAATATAAAATTCTATAGCCGCCAGATAAAAGAATAGCTAGAAAGTATATCTAGATATAAATATTTTTATTAGTCTCGCCGAGACTTAAAGTTTATTTTAATAAAACGGTATATATAAGGTTAAGAAAACCTATATAATAATAATAGATACCTGAATATTACCGTTAGATATAATACGTTAGCGTATTAATTTAGATAAGTCACTAACTAATTAGGATTATAACGATATAAGAGGCTATAAATTTCTATTAAAATAATCTCTTTAATTTAGAATATAGCTCCTAACTTAAAGTTATAAATATACTAGACATTCTCCCGCACCGTCTATAAATTATATAAGAATAAATAAAACTAATAAAATAAAGATTTATTACGTCTACTCTATGTCAAGGTGCGGGCTGGCGGGGGTGGTAGAGCTGATGACAGGCAGGCGGGCAGGCAGGCTTCAGAGTAACGAATACTAGATTGCTACAGGGTCAAGCTATATACAGGCTGATAGACAAGACGTAGCTCGAAGAGCTACAACAGGATCTCGAGGCAGCGGGAAGATAGGAGGTGGTGCGGTCACGTGATCGAGCCAGTTAGTCATCCTTGGATCCGCACTGTGACAGTACGCCCCCCTTCTATGGCCGAGCTCCGTCAAGGCCGACGGGGGCCTGGCTTATCCGGGTATCTGCGGTGATAGTTACGGACGATCTGTTCTGCATGTTCCAAATATTCAGCCGGTTCCGCGGTTGGGTCCAGGTATCCTATCCATTTTACAACGTATATCAGGCGGGAACGGCCACGTCCCCGGCGGTCCCAAAAGGAGTCGAGGATATCTTCTATCTCCCATTCCTCGAGCCCTTCGACTTCCACATGTGGCGGGGGAGGTTGAACTTGGCCTGGTAGGGGGTTCGGGCTGGCCGGTATAAGTAGGCTAATGTTGAACACAGGATGGATCTTTATACTGGGCGGTAGTTCCAGGCGGTAGGTGTGTGGGCTAATAACTTTTTCGATTCGATATGGGCCTAGTGTGTTCCAGTCGAGCTTCTTACTAGGACGCAGGGTCTTGATATATCGGGCGTCTAACTATACCAGTTAATTCTCCCTAAATTTCCTGGCAGAGCGGCGTTTCCGGTTAGTCTATTCGGCGTATCGGGCTTGAGCGGCTGCCATTTCCGCGCGGGCGAATTTAGTAATAGCTTGTATTCTGGTAGCGAATTGTTCGGCGTCTCGGATAGTAGGTCGGTTCCGTACACGGCTATCTCCTGCGGGCGTTGGTTCAAAGCCCATACGGGGATGAAAACCGTAGTTTGCGAAGAACGGGGTGGTCTTGATAGTGTCTGAGTATGTGCCGTTTAGCGCGAACTCGGCTAGCGGGAGTTAGGTATTCCAGTCGTCTTATAGATAGTTTATATAGGCTCGTAGGTATTATTCTATCATGGCGTTTACACGTTTAGTCTGGCCATCTGTCTCGGGGTGGTATGCGGTCGATAACTTATTTATTATTCTAAGGCGTTTGGTTAGGTGTTTCCAGAAATCGGCGACGAACTGGGGACCTCTATCTAATATAACCGTTCGGGGTAGGCCGTGTAGTTTCTAGATATATTAGATATACATCGTTACTACATCCTGAGCGTTGGCTGTCGCGTTATAAGGGATTAGATATTTCATTTTAGTTAGTCTGTCTACTACCACGAGTATGATGTCGTAGTCCTGGCTTTTAGGTAGGTGGGTGATAAAGTCCATGGATATGTCTTGCTACGCGCGTTCGGGTACTGGTAGAGGCTTTAGAATACCCTGTTTCGCTTCTCGTGACGGGATAGTACGGCGGTATATATGGCAGTTCTGAACCTATTGGGCCACGTAGCGGTATATATTAGGCTAGTAGTATTCCCGGGATAGTAATTCGTAGGTTCGGTTTCTTCCAGGGTGTCCGGAAGCAGGCTTATCGTGGGCTAATTGGGTTAGGTCGGTCTTTAGCTGATCGTTGTCCGGAATCTAAAGACGGTTCTTATAGAATAAGAAATTATCTCGCCTCTCGCAGGCGGTCAGGGTGATTTTCGGGTAGCGGTCTTTACCCGTAGCTAGGACTTTCTGGATTTTACGGATTAGATCGTCTCTTTTGTAGGCATCTCTTAAGTTGGTCTGAATTTCGGGTGGTAGTTGTAGGTCTTGTTCATCCTTGAAACTAACTCTTCAGCGGGATCGGGTAACCGGGGCTATTAGGACGGGAGGTTTTTCTGGTGATTTCGACCGGGATTAATCTTCTAGTATTAGCTCTGGTCGAAAAGGCGGGCTGGCTGGTTCAGGCGGATCAGATGGATTGCCTGGTTCGGGCGGGTTTGTTGGTTCAGGCGGATCAGGTGGATTGCCTGATTCGGGCGGGTCAGGTAGATCGAGGTTTTCGCGTTTCAGGACGGTCTGGCTCTGGTGTAGCAGGCGCTTATCCCCCTCCTTAGGGAGGTCCTCTGACCTCCTGGTCAGGCTGTCGGGTTTTGTCCCGTATTTTCCGGGTTGGTAGATAATCTTAAAGTTAAAACGGGAGAGAAACTCAGACCACCGGGCTTGGCGGCGGTTTAGGAGCTTTGTAGATATGAAGTATTCCAGGTTACGATAATCAGAGATAACATGAATTAGAGACGGGAATCCTTTAAGTTCCGGGCGTCATTCCTCGAAGCAGCGAATAATAGCTAGTAGTTTCTTATTATAGATCTCGTAGTTGTATTCAGCGGGCGAATGTTTTTTAGAGAAGAAGGTAACTAGATATAGTATACTATTATCGCTATACTAGGATAATATTCTAGCGGACACGTAGTCGGACGCGTCAGTCTTCAGAATAACAGGTCGGGTCCAGTTAAATAATTATAATATAGGGGCCTCTGTGAAAGCCTTTCGTAGACTATCTATAGCCGCCTGGCAGGCGGGTATCTATTTTTATAGTGTGTCCTTCTTAGTCAGGGCAACTAGCGGTGCGGTAATTCTGGAGAAATCTCGGATAAATCGCCGGTAGAAGTTACTAAATTCTAGAAAAGCTTGCACGTCGGTCACATAGGTAGGTGTAGGCTAATTTACCATAGTCTTTATCTTATCTGGGTTTATTTGGATGCCGTCGCGGCTAATAATTAGATCTAGGAACTTTATCTCCGGTACTGCGAATTCGCATTTCGATAATTTACTATAGAGGCCCGCGTCTCGTAGTTTCGTAAGAACGCGGCGGACATGTTCTATATATTTAGAACGGATATAACTGTAAATCAAGATATCATTAAGATAGGCAGTACAGAAAACGTCAAGGTAATCGTGTAAAATATTATTAATATAATATTAGAAGGTCCCGGAGGCCTCTATTAGGCTAAACAGCATTACTAGAGATTTATAGAGCCCTATACGCGTGCGGAAGGCCGTCAGCTATTTCTGTCCTTTCTTAACACGGAGGTTATTAAATACGCTAATAATATTAATCTTAGTAAAGTAGTATATCCCCTTTAGATTATTTAGGGTCTCTTTCACGAGCGGGAGCGGGTAGCGGTCCTTAATAATAATTGTATTTAAGGTACGGTAATCCACGCAGAAACGTAGACCTCCATCAGATTTCTTAATAAATAAGACGGGGGATGCGGCAGGCGAGAAACTAAGGCGGATAAAATCCTTTTATAGATTCTCTAACAGCCACTCGCGGAGGGCTATTAACTCTTCTCTTAATATACTATAGAGCGGGCCGAACGGGAGTCTCTTTCCTGGTTCTAGGGTGATAGTGTGGTCGTAATCTCGGTGCGGTGGTAACTTCTTTGTTTTTTTAGGAGAGAAGACGTCTGCGAAATCTTTAAATTCCTTAAGTAGTTCGGGTTCAGGCTCATCCGGTATATCTCCAATAGTAAGATTGATTTGTTCCACAATTAGGGCGTAGATCTGGTCCCCTCGGCGGGCATATGCGGCGCAGGCGTTGAGTGAGACTTGGTGGATATCTTTATAACGTAGGGATACAGGGGCTTTCAGGTTCTCGGGTCGGGCTCGGGCCAGGACATCGTGTAGGGCTCGTATCTTTTCAGGGCGTCCTAGGACGTTGCAGTGTTTCTGGCAGTGCGGACTGGTAAACTAGAGGGTGTGTTCGGCGAAATTCACCCGCGGGTCATGTAATTTAAACCATAGTAGGCCAATTACTACCGGGAAGTGGGCTAATTATGTGACCAGGAATAGGACATCTTTCTTAATATGGTCGTAGATCTTTAGGGTTATATACGTATAATAGATAATCTTGCCGGCTTCGCTTTCTATATTATTAAAACCTACTAGTGGTTTAGGTTTCTTCAGGGGGTACAGGGTAAGACAGTAGGCCTTAGCCTAGCTATTATTCACCGCGCGGGATATAGAGCAGCCGGTATCTAACAGGGCGTAGCTAGCGATCTCACTTTCGCCTGGGTTTAATATTATAGTAATAATCAATAAGTCGTTCTTTCGGAGTTCCTCTTCGATTGGGATTCCTTTAGCGGCGGTCTCGGATATACGGTAGAATTACGCAGGTTCGTCCACCTAATCGCGGCTTAGGTCAGGCGGACTCCTTTTAACTGCTCGCTCGGGTCGGGTAAGTACAGGCATTTAGGTTGGAATTCCACTCGGGGCTGGGGGGCATGTAGTGGGGGCGATTGAGGTAGGTCCCCGGAGGTGCGGTAGGGAAGGGGCGTCGGGGGAGATAGTTTCCTGGGGGGGGACGTTGCTCGTAGGGGGTCAAGGTAGTTAGTGTAGTTAATCCGGCGGGCGCGGTTATCGGGCTTAGGGCAATCCCTAATAAGATGCTTATTAGAGCCGCATCGGAAGCACTCCCCACGGTCACGGCGGGTGGAGCCACGTGGGCTGGGCGGTCTGCGGCGGGATAGTGATAGGTCCATAGGTTCGGGATCAGGGGGAGTTAGCTGGTTCTTAGAGAGGTCTGGAAAAGCCTCTCGCAGATGGTTCTTAGATAGATCAGTAGGTGGTCGATTCTCCAGGTTTCTAGTTAATATGGGTCTCCATGGCCGGATACAGGCGTATTAAGTTCGGCGGTTCTCTAACTTTTATAAGAAGATGGTAAGATTAATATAGGAGCCGGCGGGGGGTTCGTGATACAGTAGTATGTTCTTTAGCTCTTAATTAATCGCGTGCTCTAGCAGTATTGCGAGGCCGTCTTCGGCTATCTCGCCTTCTATAACCAGACATTGGAACTCGGTAAAGAAGGTAGAAAACTCCTGGTTCTTTTATCTTAGAGCGAAGAGGGCGTTACGGGTATTACGGACGCGGTTAGGGTTACCGTAGGCTCTGTCCAGTATATCCAGGATGTCGGTATAGTCGTTCAGCTGGCAGACCCCGTCCTTGATGTACAGCAGGATCTGGGCGTAGGGCAGTCCTTTCAAACGGTTGATAACGTAGGCCATGCGAGTCTCGGGGGTCGGGAAACGGTCGCGGTTCACGGTCATCTTTTCCTTAATCTAAGAGGTAAAGCGGCGGAGGTCTGATCGGGCACCCTCAAACTTGTCAGGGTCGGGCAGGCGTTCGGAAAGACAGGCGGAGGCGGAAGATCCGGGATTAATCGACGCAGGCGCTCTTATCAGAGCAACTGGAGGTTCCTCAGTGACAGGTTCAGGGGTCTGGTCCGGGGTGCTGACTCCAGGAGTGGCAGCCTGAATGGCTTGATCGTGTTCTTTTATCAGAATCTTCTGGATAGCCGTGGCCTCGATTAATCGGGAGTTCAGGTTTTTATTCTGCTGGGCCTGGTAGGAGGCAACAGCTGCAGCAGCCGCTATGTCCTTCTGGAGGCGGTTTTATTCGGCATCCGCGTTAATAGCAAATCCGTAGATCTGCTCACAGTATAGATACCATTCCTCAGCGTGTTCGGCTACATGCTGGGCGAATTGTTCGGGGCCCTCAGGTAGGGATGGGGGTTTCGGGATTTCGGGCATGTCAAGTCAACACCAGCTCTATAAGGAGGAGCTACGTAGTATCAAGGTGCGGGCTGGCGGGGATGATAGAGCTGATAACAGGCAGGCGGGCAGGCAGGCTTCAGAGTAACGAATACTAGATTGCTACAGGATCAAGCTATATACAGGCTGATAGACAAGACGTAGCTCGAAGAGCTACAACAGGATCTCGAGGCAGCGGGAAGATAGGAGGTGGTGCGGTCACGTGATCGAGCCAGTTAGTCATCCTTGGATCCGCACCGTGACACTCTAATTATACTTACCTTGCGTAATAAATATTAAAGACTTATCTAAAATAAAGATTTATAACTAATACTAGAAGCGATAGCTAAATAAAATATATTAAATTATAAATTATCTTCTAACGTATTTTAAAAGACTTCTCTTTTAACAGGCTATTTATAAAGAAATTAAAAGTAATTGGGGACTTTTTATTTAAAAAAGAGTAATTAAAATTATTGGATTAGAGCGCTCTTTATAAGTTTAAATAATTTTAATATATTTATTATCTTTCTATTTTAGGGGTTTATTTTATAAATTAGCCAGTAGGTTCTATTTAAGGACTTTAAAGTTCTAGAGACTAGCGAGGATCCTAAAAGCTAGTTTAGACTTTCTATAGTCTACGATTTCTCTATATTATTATGCGTAGATTATAATATTATTTAATGATTTTCGTGTAAATATTTTATATAATGTCTATTAATATATATATTATATATTAACTATTATGCTAATAATATCTATAGATTATTTAGATAAGAAAAAATAGGGCTCTATATAAGGAATTTAACCCGATTAGAATAAATCTATTATGACTTTATACTATAGTTAGTAAGCCTTCTAGACTAGAATAACTATAAATAATTAATACTACGCTCTTAATTTTAAATCTTATTCTTTTAATCAGTATTATATATTTTGATAAAAAAATATTAGTATATTATTCTACTAGTAGATATTTAGGATTAAAATTTAAAATATATCTATAATAGACTAGCGTTAATTAATATTCTAAGAATTTCTTAATTTCTAGAATATCCAGGGCCGCTCTCATGAATATCTAGACTTGTACTATCTTTTAACAGAGAAAACCCAGAATAATATTAGTTATATTAATATAGCGCGGTAGTACAGTAATTCCTTATAAGAAAAAGATCGCGGGTATTAGAAAGAAAAATAGCTTCCCTAATTTGTTATTTTCGTGATAATAGTATTAAATTTTTTAGAGAGTATAACGGATAAAAGTGAACTCGGAGTAAAGTAACAAATAAGAAGGAGACCGCTAGTTAGAATATAGTTTATTAAGGTTACTTACTCAGGGCACTCAGTCTTCCGCTCACCCCGTGCTCAGTGATCGCCTCAGGCTGCTCAGGGCGTGCTCAGGGCGTGCTCAGGGCGTGCTCAGGTCTACTCAGTGAGCAAAAAGCGGCGAGGGGTGAGCACTAAAACGGAAAGGGAAAGCTGTCAACCTGGCGAGAAAATCAAGTACGTATGTAGTATCAGGTAGCGATCGAGTGTAAACGAGGGAGTGAAGACTTGTAAAGGGAAAAACAAACCACTCCGAGTAAATTTAAGAGAGACTTAAGTAGCATCTGCGACCGAGACTATAGATCCATCGGCAGTTTATACCGATTTTCCAATTCCCTTAATCCACTATACCTAGATGCGGAACAACATCGGAAGGCCCGAAAAGGAACGGAAGCAGATGATATAATCACCGGTCCTCCGTCCATATCTCCGGGCCAAAAGCCAAAACAGAACTCGGAATTGCCTTCGCTTTCATCACTTCCGTAATCCCCTCAAGGACCTAAGATGATGTTTTCCTTCCACGTCGGTCACCCCCCTCCACAGGACCAGGGGGCCAGGGAACCAAGACCGAAAAGGGCCAAGATCAGGATCGCCTGTAATGTATGCAAGGGTAGGAAAACGAAGTGCGACGGCGCTAGACCTAGTAAGAGAACCAATCGATTTTTCGTCGTGTGGGGAATACATTATGCCTACCTAACTACCCGATGCTCACCTTGCATTAGTCTGCGGGCCATGCTCTAGACGAAGACGGACTTCGCCTTCTACTGGTTGTATCTACCGCGAGGATGACGGCAGGGAGAACTCAGGATACACAAGTAAGCGCCCTAACGATGATGACGGAGCGAGCTTCTACAGTGCATTCGCCCCCTCCAGCGGTCTATTTGGCGCATCAAGTGGTGCGCATATCCCCCAGGATATTGGGACAGAGAGTGGCCTACCAAGCACCCTTACAAGCCAGACACAACAAGCCCTACCGAGAGCGCTGAAACGCCTACCGAAGGTGCAGAAGCAGAACTCCAGAAAAGATCCAGCGGGCCTGCAGTTTGTAATTCCTCCACGGAAACAAGCTGATCACTATATGTCTCTCTATTGGGATTATGTCGACAACGCCTACCCCTGGTTGGACAGACCCTCGATTGAGCGCGCATATGAGGCTCTGTGGGTCAAAGACGGTGAACCGGCTATGAATGAGATGGTCTTGCATTGCCTCCTGAATCTCATGTTCGCCACATCCTGTGTGGCCTATCAGAGCGAGCCTGCTCATGCTCGCTATCAGTCCTCGGTCGTATTCTTTGACAGGGCACAGGTGTTGATGTCATTTGAACTGATGAGCCTCTTTAACTTTGAAATAATACAGATACTCTTGCTGACGGCGGTATACCTCCTGCATGACAAAGAACCCCAGAGATGCTTCCGTATTATCGGAACAGCGATCCATATTGCTCAAGAGCTGGGGCTACATATCCCGGATACAACAAAGGCAATGGACAGCACGAAAGAGAGGGACCTTGCCCGCCAGGTCTGGAATGGATGTGTTGTCATGGATAGGTATGAGACGAGGCCTGAGATGGTAGAGTGTATAAGCTGAATACCGCCCTAGAATCTGCGCCATGACGTTCGGATGTCCCCTCAAAGTCTCTCGATCTGCCGCAGAACAAGGACTAAACTCCCTCGTTCTTGGTTCTGTGGAGTCCTCGAGTGGAACTGGGACCTCAAGCCTACCCTCAAAGGTGAACTTCTATATATCACTCTGCCGACTTCATCATATTATCGCCGAGGTCCTGGAGACTTTTTATATCTTTGATGAAAGCAAAAGCGAGAATGAATTTCAAAATGCCAACGACCAAGGACGAAAGTCCTCGTTACTTTTCGACAAATTCGCAAGCCTCTTTCGCATAGACTTCGCACTGAAGGAGTGGGCCTGCAGCCTGCACCCGTTCTTTCAAATGCCATCAGAGCTTCAGGATCCCACACCGACGAAACATATCACTCGCGAAGCAAATATACTACGTGCCCGGTTTGTACCTACCATTTCTTCGAGTTTCCAGTAAACTCTCAGGTTCTGACCTGGGCCGTGCAAAGGTATCTTTCAGTCCGACTCCTCCTTTTTAGGCTCTTGCTTCTACAAATGCACCAGGAAAGGACCGAGAATATCCAAGGAAACGGCCTATACTCAAATGACGAACAAGTCATTCCCCACGTGGTTTTCCAATGTCAAGTAAATTGCACGAAAGCGGCCACCGAGATGATACAATTCATCCTCCGGAACTCCCCAGAGCAGAAGCAAGCGTATATTTTACCATCCAATTGGTACACCGTCTCATGTGAGTTCTTATATATCTCCATTCAACTACTGTGCGAGGGCTAAATATTTCCAAGATGTTTACATGGCAGTAACGAATCTCCTCGCAGCCCAGTCCTCCCCTCAAATTGTGGAGTACTTCTCCGCGGATCACTTACATGGCGCTCTGGAACAGGCTCGAGGAATTATTAAAGACTATGAGAAGAATGCGCCGCTGGCCTCGAGATGCAGCTCTGTTCTTAAACTTATTGAACAGAATATTGGCAGGCTCGAGTCGGTAGCAGGCCTTGCTTCCTCCGAAGCATCACAAGTCGCCAGAGGTCATGATAACACAGTCATGGGCGATTATGTCTTGACCCATGAACCTCAAGCTACCTTGGCAGATGACGCGGCGATGATGGATACGTTTACTTTCGATTGGAACGAGTGGCCAATGTTTTTTGCACAGTTAGACGGCGATACCACCTCTGCAGATAGTTGGGGGGTGTAAACCTCGTCCAATGATCCAGGGCATGCACATTGTTGTCGTTCGGCTTGCGCTCAACTCATACCCAGATCCCGGAAAGGCTTTACTAATATACTATCGAATTTATACAATTTGAGATTTTGAATCTGATATCTTGAAATATGAGGAGCATCAACACTGCCCTCGATTAACATAAATTCGATCGAAGACAATGCAATTCCATGCTCATGCACATCCATTGTTACACAATATTACCATCACTTGAGACCGTCTGTCACATTATTGTCCAACCCCTTCAGAGCCATTCGATGCTCCTATCATGGTAGCCATTAGGAACGGGAGGTGTCAACCAGCGTGGCGTGACACTGGCATCGCTCAACTGGACCACAGGCTTCAAAAGTTCACTCCGACCCCATGGTCCATCCTTGAAGCTGGTAAGGAGCGACTTGGGACCAGATTCAAAGTACCGAGGGAAGACGCTCTTCCATCCATCCATGGCAACAAGAAGGATCCCGGTCACAAACTGCGAAGGCTCAATATGGCCCCATTTGAAGAGTTGGTTGCTCCTTTCTACAACTTCAGGCGAATAGAGCCTATTTCTGGTTCTAGCTTGATCGTATCGGCCTTCACCAACGAGATCGTCACGCGATATGAACCGCCATGTCGCGCCCGATCCCGGAGTGCCATCAACGCACCTAACGCGCCTACCAGGCCGGTGGTCGTATCAGCAATCGGACCTGTCGATCATACTGCCTGTGTCATAGCCACAGCAGATCTGACACGCAGCGACGAAACCTGTAACAAGGTCTGATTCCTGCCTCATAATAGATAGTTGTGGGATAAGAGATCACGGCCACAATCTGATCGGATAGTATAAGAATATCTAATAGTTCTGCTGAGACTCTGTAATATCCGGTGTTGAACCTTCCTACTATGACTCACTATACCGTCTTCGCTTGAAGCCTGGGATTTTGCAGAGGATAGATTCGCGACATGGGTACTGACCATTTACCTTAATAGGGAGTTTATCCAATTCGACAAAGAGTACAGTGGCAAATCGCAAGATTGTCTGAAGCAAGATACAGCAATGCAGTGAGCTCGGGCAGCTTGGCCACATTATCTAATTGCGGCAACCCATCTATGAGAGTGTAGTCAAGTCAGATTGTGTTAGATCGTATGGAATCGGGGACGTAGTAAAGTCCCTCCTTGTGGGCTTGCTCCGCATCTATACTGGGAGATGAATTGTATGCCCGCCACACAAGTGTAGCGAGCTCCGTCGTGGAAGGCCCCATGGAGTCAATCTGTAACGGGAGTAGCTGCAGATCTTTTGGCGTGCGTGAATTCGCAGCAATGACCCTTGTAATATCACCGGAAGGCGACAGAGTGCGAAGTCTCTTATTGTATACCATTGATTCAACATCGGCACATGCGTCCACAGATCCAGGTTGCGGAATATCGATCATTGGATGGCGGGAAGGAGACTCTTCTCCGCATGTTATTGTCTCAATCGCAGCCCACGGATCTGTTGCATTGGGCAGTGGAATATCGTTGGACTGTCCTAGGTAATTAGATCCTTCGTCATTAGGACTGATCCCAAGAAGCAGCGATATATGAGCGAAGCTTTAATAGGTTTGGTGTGGTGGTTCGTCTTGTGGCTGGATAGAGTCAACCGACGATCGCACAACTAGGTCGCCCAGAGAAATAAATTGCCCCCTAAGCCTATAAAGGTGCAAAGTATCTCAATTTCTGACTGCCGCGTGCTAACGAATCCGGTTGGGGGCTTCTGTAACTGGAAGATATTAACTCATAGGGCTTAGCAATTTCCAGCATTTGCAAAACTCACAACACTTTCCGGATTTCCCACTAGATTATAATTATCCTGCTTACCATGGGCGAAATCTACCTTCGCCCAGCGTTTTCCCATCGTACTTAATGCCAATTGCGTGATCGTAGCGGAGTTCAGGTGTGGTTGGAAACAGGGATCAACCCCGATTCCCGGAGACAGTATTACATTATGGTACGCGATGTAGGTACCATAATACCAGGACTTGTAGGTCTCCTCGAAGGGGCTTAGTCTAACAACGCCCTTGGGAATAGTAGCCTATGATTGCCAGTGAGAGGTGTCTTTTTGCGGACGGGTGTTGTATACCAGGTTCATTGACCAGCCCCCTATACCACGAAGGCAGGCCAACGAATGGCATCGCTCGCATACCCAGAAACGCTAGGTGTTTTGTCCTTGGTGAACCAAAATGGTAGCGGAGGGAATATCTATGTATGTACCATTTATTATGTTCACTAAGTAGGCACTACTGTAAAGCTGATCAATACTAGTAGAGAGTAAAATGCCCTATGAAAAATAAAAGTATGTGATACATGTTTGGACTAGTCTATATAAAGGCTCTAACGGCTTTAGCTGCAACACAATATAGAAGATAAGGATAATAATACAGTCTCGAAATGAAGTTTCCTGCCATTGAATCTCCAACCCCTGCTGGTCATCTTTCCAAGCAGTTAGATTCCGCCGCCGCGTGATCGCTTGTTTTACTTAGGCGCGTTTTTGTAAGTCTTGTGCAGGTCCTGGACAGCTTTGTCTGCGGCGGTCATGAAATCCACGATTCCTGTGAGCTTCTGTTTCCCTGCCGTGTGTGTTTCCGTTACAATACTATCAAGACTTCGGAATTCGAACAAAGGCACACTGCGCGGTGAGTTGTACATCTTCTCTGTCTTGGACCCGAGGCCTCCAATGGAACCGTCGATGCTCTTGTCGAAGGCGGAAAGCAAGTCTTTATTGGATCCGATGCCTTCAATCCAGGATTTGATGCTCATTTTGGCAGCAGGCTTGGCGGCCTCGTTTATGAACTCCAGTTTCTCGAACACTTTGTTGGGCACTGGCTTCTTCTCCGTCCCGGTGCAGAAGTCCTTGTCAAGCCTGCAAGCTGTCAGTTGGATAAGCGGAACAAGAAGGGGTGCGAAAATGCTTACTCAACATTGCCCTTGGTTGTCTTGTAGCATGCGAGCGTTTGAAAAAGAGGGAAAAGATCACCCGGGAGCTTTGACTTCACTTGGTTGAAAATGGTAACAAAATCATTTCGAGGCATGATGGTTGTACGCAGCTTAGGGCTCTCATCCCGCTTCAGAGGGACTCTCGCGGATTTGGCATATGACAAGACCAAGGAGCAAAATGCAAGCACGTCGTCAGAAGGCTTGGTCTTCTCGAAGCCTTTGATTGACTGGAAATATTCTTGAGTAACGAGGACAGAATAGTCCGATCCATAAATCCATCCATTGAGGACATGCTCCTTTTCTTCGTTATGAATCTTCATAAGGCTGTACAGAGCCTCGAGGGGCATTGGCACAGTGACCTGTGGGGACCATGGCAAAGCTTCCGGCTTACTGTTCGGAGTTGGGCTGGTGATTTTCCACGGGTTGCACTTGTTATTCGCAACCTGCACAATTTTTTTGGCTTCGTCGAGGGTCCATGGCTTCCATTTCATCTAATGACGTTGGTTAATAGGATAGGAGTCTGAATCTGAGTCGTTCAACGCTTACCAGATCATCCGCTGCTGCTTTACCGGCCTTTGCGAGATCTCCACTCCCGACTTTGATTTTTGTGCCATCAAAAATGTACTCAGCTTGCAGTTTTCCCGGGTCAACCCCGGTATCTGCCGTCAGCAGCCAGTTTGTGCCTTTGCGGTTATCAACAATCTCCTTCTTTGCCGCGTTGGTGTCGTCCAGGTTGCAGCCGTCGTGTTTAAAAACGAACATTGGACTCTCCAACTCGACTCCTATGCCAGCTGACCCATCGGAAGTAGGCCCATCGAGGAACACATTGATATCCTCGACTTGTTCCTTGGGCTTTGGGCTGCCGGGTCTACCTGCTACTCACAACATGCCGCAGCTTTTGTTTTGACACTCCTGCCCAACCTTAGGGTTCTCAGGTTACCCAAATGGTGGAAGCCAGTCGCTGCAACGGACAAGCTCCTCGACGCCATTATTCACAGATCCAGACTGGCGCGTCTCCCTCACCACAGGGCCAGCATTGCTCAAGTCACGAGATTTGAGGCATCTGTCTCGGGGTCAGCCGATGAAGGATTTGATCTGGATTGGGCGACCTCCTTCCTGGCACTGCCGCACGTCCGGTCTTTCCGGGGACCCAGCTGCATATGCACAGGCAACGGCCCCGGGACAGTCGCGTCTAAATATCTGCACAGTGGCTTCAACGCCCTCGAAGCAGTTCATTTTATGAGCGCTTCTATCGACGCAGTGGCCATGGAGGGCTTTCTTAAACATACCCCATGCCTCAAGACATTGAGGTACTCGCATTCAACAAAAGAAAATAGTGGCCCCCAGGATTGGGATCCCTGCCGATTGATTGCGGCAATCGAGCGCGAGGTCGGGAGCCACCTCGTGGAACTTTCTATCTCGATTGATGAACTACGTGGCTCGATCGTTCCCGGCAAAGTATCAATGCGCGGCTTTCACCGGCTGCAAAAGCTCGAGCTCCCTCTCGAAATTGCTATATGCAATCGTACTACCCCTGCATTAGCGGGCCAGGAATTGAGCTATTATGAGTTATTTCTCAGCGACCTAGTACCTGCCTCAGCCTCTCAGGTTTGCTTGATCTCGCAGGGAACGAACCACGATATGAAGGTTCTTAGTATGATGTTTAATGATTTTGCCTCCAAAAAGGATTCTCAGATGCCTGCTCTTAAAGAAATCTACCTGTTCTGCCCTGGCGATGCTGAGGATCCGTACAGGGAGGAATGTGCCAAGTTGGCCGCGCAGGCCAAGAAGGTAGGCGTGGTCTTTGATCTGGTGACACTGGCGGATCCATTGACTTGGGATGGGGAACAAAGCGAGCTTTGAAATTGGATTAATGGTAGTCGAGCTGGTTTGATGGCTTCTACCTCCTCTCTCGCGATAGTAATTTCACCCGGCTGGCCGTTCGCATTCGCGAGTCTGGGCTAATTGTGTACGGATTCGGACAACAAAAGACGACTAAACTCTTCGTCGCTGCCTGTGATAAATCTATTTACATCAAAACCCTGTGTATATAAATACTTTAGAAGCTCAAGAATAATTCACCAAAAATCTCTTCAAAATATAAATTGTACATGGTTGAATAGCTTCATTTGTTGCCTCGCTCGCTGGCTTCGGAGCGGGGCGTTAGTTAGTAGCGGGCGTTAGACGGTGACAGACGTTAAAGGAGAGGTGAGCCGCTCAGGGAAGCCCTGAGCTTGCCTGGGCGCTGACTGAGCGGTGATATTTGATGTGAAATCCTCACTGAGCAAGCCCCTGAGTACCCTCATGAAAGCGGCAGTACCCAAAGTGGGCAGTCTCAGTCTCTACGAAATCAAGTCCGTATAGGAACATACGTGCTTGACTTTCTACCCAGATAGACTGGTTTCCCATTTCTTATACATATTTGATAAATCCATGGACGTTGTCCGTCTTGATACGACCAGGCAGTAGAAGTAAATAATTATACGCCCTCCGCCCCCTCCTCCACAAAATATCTCCCTCCCCCTCCCCTTTCAAACCCCAAACCAACCCTGATCTGATACAGCGTCCGCTGCCTTACATTCCACATATATTTCACCTGCTCGTGCGATACATCGCGTATCCGTGGACGCGTGTGGTCCTCTCGCATCTGTCGGATCCCGCCGTAGATGAGGAAGCAGAGACAGCTGGCCAGGATAATAAGACCAATGAAGAGGCTGCCATTGACATTAGGCATTTTGTTTCTCTCTCTCTCTCTCTTTGTTTTGGGAGTATGAGTCTGACTGGTTCCTTGGTGTTGAGATTAGGGATAGTGACCTATGTAGGTAAGTGTTGGTTGCTAGATGTGTTTGTACTTTTTTCTTCTTCTTTTCTATCAAAGATAAGGAAACTCCAACTTACGGAGTGAAATATCAGCAGTGGATATTATACAGTGAACTGATCTCGTATTTTGAAGGTCGATAACAAATGCAGAGAAAGTATATATCACTGAGATGTAAAAATAATATACACGGGAATATTCCAGGAATTCGAAGTAGAATAACTAAGCCGGTACTTATACTACTCTCCCCTCTCAAATACTGCCTCCTCTTACCCCTGACTCCATCTTTCTCACTCGATTGAATAGATACTGAGGTTTACTCTGCAACTCCTAAAGTGATAGTATCACACTCCCTGACGTCATAGTCCGACGCAGCCAATGAGAGAGTAGTGTACTGTTGGTCTTACAGATCCATATGGATAAGGTAGTAAGCGGGCTAGTATTCGACCTGCATGTTTAAATTAATTCCAGTTGATCAGCGCTATCTATTCTAGTCCGCAGACAGGAAAAATCTATCCTGTTCCCACTCCCCACTGGTAGGATCTAACTTGCTGCGAGTAAACTGGAAGAAGACTTCTTTGCATCTTTTTTGTTGAAGTAGATATTCTATTCCCGCACCATATTTGTCGAGAGCATCTCCATGGAACCGGTATGCTGTCGTGATGCCAATATCATTCAAGCGTTGCTCTTCAGGTATGCGTCGGGACTCTGGCTCCTGCGGAGTGATGAAAAAGCGCTCTGCATTGATACCTGTTATCCTTGCCACTTCGTTGACAACGGGCTGTTTATGATCTAGCTCGCCGAAGACTAACCATTCCTGGGGTTTGTGGCTTTCAGGTATCAGGACAATGGCGGGGTCGATGGAACCGGCGTAAGACTGTGTCTGGATCTTTAGCTGTAACCCTTTCACATCCCCCTCTTCTAACCGAATAGCCATTTCGGCTAGTTGAATCCAGGAAGAACAGTTGAAGAAGGCCTGAACTTGCGGTGCTTGGTTGAGCAGGGAAAGTGCTTCTCGTCGAAGACTCGTGTCCCGGCATTTGACTGCCGCGTAATATAAAGGGAGGCCCGGGCCTGTTTCGAATGTAAATGGGAGACGACTGCCCGGTGGGACATGTGATGTAGGCGACAGTAGTACCGTCTTAGCATGTTCGATTAGATCCCGGAACTGGACTATGTGGTTGTCGAACGGAAGCTGGCGTTGAGAGAGGCAGGTTGAGACCATGACGGATGCGGCGATGTGGAAGGTTAGAAGGACTGAGGCTGTAGTATCAGTAGGATTGGGTTGTGGGTTTTTGTCCTGCAGCGTCGTAAACACGGTTCTCCATTCTTGTAGTTTCATACCCAAGGCGTGTTGCTGAGCGAAGAGCGCCTGGAGGTGCTCAGGCTTCTCCTCCACGCCAGCGTGGAAGTATCCATAGGCTGCCTTCGCAAGGATAATCGCCTCTGCATTCAACGAAACCATCGCATCTCGCAACTCCTCCATGCTGCGAATGCACAGCACATCTTTCCTATCCCACCAGTCTTGCACAGGACAAGGATATCCCATCGAAACTAGCGCACTCACCCCAAGTCGACCAAAAATCGGCCCAACCACCTCCTCAACCACCGTCCTCTCATAAGACCCTTTCCTTAACATCCCCCCGTTTCCCTTTACAAGCACAAGCCCAAGCAACTTCACCCCCTGCTCAAACAACTGCAACGCCTCCACCGCATGGCCCTGCATATTCTCCAGACAGATATACAGCACACAAGTAACCAGGCACAGGAACGCACTGGCTCGATTCTGCCCAATCCGGTCCTTCATCCCCGCCATCGATCGGAAATACCAGCCCATCGGCTCGCGGTGGTGTCTCGCCACGCTCTTCGTCATAGCTGGTCGCACCATGGCCGCACCCACGCCCTCGACTGGATGATCCGGGCTCTCGTAGAAAGCGCTGATCGCGACGATAGCGTCCCAGACGGCAGGCTCGGAGCGACATAGTTGTAGCACAATTCCGTGCCAGAAGCGGTTGTCCAGGGGGGAGCCTGCGATGACGAGGCTGGAATGTCGGAAGTAGTATTCGAAGGCGTGACGCTCGCGCCATGTGTGCCGTGTCGTGGTGTCGGAGAGCGATTTCTGGGCCGGATTATTGGGCGTTGGACATGTGCTTGTGAGAGAGTGGTGGGATCGTGGCATAGGTCGACTGTTGTTGTTGTTATTGTTATTGTAGCCTGGACATGTCCAGCCGGCGTGTTGGCAGCGGTGGCATTGTGGTTGGGTTTCGTCGCATTTGAGCTTGCGAGTTCTAAAGGATAGTAAGTAAGTTGGTGTTCAGCTAGGTTTCACGGAGAGATATGTTGATACTGCACTTACTTGCACGTTGTGCACCCTGTCCTGGTCTTAAGGAGCCTGGGAGGCGGGGAACTTCTCGGAGCCATGTAAGGTCAGGTGATCACGATTGTTTGGTTCTAAAAAAGAGATGAAATCATTGCACCTAGAATGTGAGAACCATGTGAAATTGACGCCGAATATGACCACTATTGCGGCCGTTTACAACCGTGTTTCCGCCCGTAACTCCCAGCTTCTAGCGGATTGACTTACGTACATGATCACCTGACGCACGCCCCCATCTGACACACGAATTTTACCTCAGCATCTCCATAGAAATGTGTCAACTGAAAATCGTATTCGGTATACACCAGCAATGCATTGGTCATTCAACGAATGTATGAGGGTCTAATCCCCTAAACTATCTATACATCTAGCTGCTTAAATCTCTCAATCTGAGTAGTTAGTTCGGTTCGGCCCTTTCCTAATCCAAGTTCGGAACCTACATTTGGAATCCCGAAGCGCGGAAGCCCCGGATATCGGCAACCCGACACCTCGGAATCCATGTAGTTTGTCCAGACCGTTCGTTTGATCAGAGCTATAGCCGGTTCTGTTGCAGGTGCCGCGTCAGCAGCGAGTCCGATGTGGATATTTCCTAATTAGGTCGCGGAAAGGCTCTTCCGAAATCCTCGGAGTATGAGCCATTGCCACGAGAGCATCACCGAGGCTGTCGAACGGATATTAGGTATCACTGGATCTTTAAATAGCCGGCAGGGAACGGGGGTTGTGCAGCAATGTAGAATCGTGGTCTCTCGGAAATTTCATCATGTCCTCCCCTATCAAAACTGTCGGTGTGATTGGCGCAGGCGTCATCGGCGCCAGTTGGACAGCTCTCTTCCTTGCAAAGGGAGTCAAAGTGATTATAACAGATCCAGCACCAGGCGCTGAGGCCAATGTCCTGAATTACCTGCGAGAGCATTGCTCTGCAGTCCCGAATGCTACAGTTCCAGTCGCTGCTTGCCTGGATAACTTCAAATTCGTCAAAAGCATAGACCCGTACCTTGACAGCCTGGACTTAATTCAAGAGGTTAGTTAACTAGCTGCCAGGTATTTGTGAAAGCCTTCCTACCTATCAGTCTTATATTAATACCGAGCTCTACAACAGAGTGGGCCAGAACGAGTAGACTTCAAACGCCGTCTATTCGCTCATCTCGACGCAAACACCCCCTCTAACGTCCTCATTGCTTCATCCTCCTCCGGTATCCCGGCCTCCCAGTTCGTCACGGAGTGCATGAATAACCCAGCCCGCATCCTTGTCGGCCATCCCTTCAACCCTCCACACCTAGTGCCCCTGGTTGAAATTGCCCCTCACCCAGGAACGAGCGAAGAATCAGTGGCACTCGCGTACCAGTTCTACCAAAGCCTAGACAAAGATCCAGTCGTTCTCAAGAAAGAGACGCCTGGATTCGTCGCCAACCGCTTACAGGCCGCTATCTGTGCCGAAGCATATAGCCTTATATCAAGGGGGATTGTGACCGCCGAAGAACTAGGTGTGTACCTGCCTCAATCCACGGGTTCCTTTAGTTCATTTTCTTTTTTACTAACTCACCCCCGCCAGATAAAACCGTAACATCCGGCCTCGGTCTACGTTGGGCCCTAACGGGGCCGATCATGACGAATACACTTGCCGGCGGAGGGAGCTTTGTGCATTTTATGGACCACCTTGGCCCGGCCGTGGCATCTTGGATAGACGACATGGAGAAGCATCGATTTGATATGGGCTCTCATGATCAGATTGACGATCTGAAGAAGAGGGTAGATAAGTGGGTGTCGCAGGTCGATTTGAAAAAGAATGGAGGGGAGCGCGATGCTCTTTTGGTGGATTTGGTGAGAAATAAGATAGATCAAGCGGGCAGGTCTTAACAGCTGCAGCTGATACTGTACACGTTAGTGCAATGCTTGTATTTCGGAGCATGCGATAGAGTATTATATCAAATACAACTAGAGATAGTAATAGAACTGATATATTGGAATAGACCATCCTGATATAGGTCGGGTAAGCGAGTTGGGTATCCCGCCATTGAATGAATAGTTCTTGATCATGAATATTTTCTATATTTTGAACTATCGAATATATCTGCTTCTATGTCATTACCTCCTCTCATGTAGTTTTCAGGCAACACCACGCCCTTCGAAGAGCTCGTCTCAAGGATAACCGAAAGCATGATCCTTCATGGACACTGTCCGCAGCTTACTGCGGCCTTTTCTAGGGAGACTCTAGACTTATTTATTCTTAATTATACGTCATGTGTTAAATGAATCAACCTATTTCGTGTTTGACTTTAATAACATTATTTCTTGTGCTAATATCTTGCTACTAATTCCAAGTTTGCATATAAAACAGCTGTCAATTTAGTTGAATATTAAGTGACGAGGTTTTCGACAATTTCTAATCGTCGACATCGCGAGGCTCATGCTCCTTCCAGTACTGTTCATACTCCTCTATGGACTGGTTGGGAATGATTTCATACCTAGTCAGAGGGGCGAAAGGAATCCCAAGCTGCTCCATCTTGTCCAGGCGAGCCCGCGTAACTGCGCGACTCTTGTTGATGCTGTAGACGCTGATCCGATGCGCGGATTGGGTAACGTGAAGTCCCCAGTTCCAGGAAGCGCGCACATCTAACGGCTGGGTGTTGATGGAATTGTCCCAGCAGCGACAGACAATCTCGACCCATCCCTCCACGTCGCAAGGCAAGTCAAACTCCCACGTCCGCCAGACCCAGCGGCCCTTCTTGGATAGGTTCTCCGGAGGAACAGCATACCAGCTGAATCCGCCATCTGCGGAGAGCTCAACGCGTTCTGGCCATCGTCCACCTCCCGAGTAGGCCCATCCTTTGCACTTTATTTTCCCGGTGTGGATGATAGCCTGCTTCGTCCAAGGGGACATGATAGCTGAGCTGACTGGCATCTCTTGGATTTGAATGCCATCGGTGGGTTTCTGATTATACTTGCCTATTTGCTGGTTGAAGTAGAGGTATTCCCTGCTTTGGACCGGGGCGAGAGAGGGATTTTCGATGGCCTTGATCCGATACAGCCATTTGACACTTCGCGCCCCGATGTATCCAAGCACCACAACCCGGAGGGGATATCCGTGGATTTTGGGCAGCGGCTCGCCGTTCATCTCCCAGGCCAAGATGACTTCATTTGCCTTGACCTTTGACCATGGCACACTGACCAGGTAGTTCATCACCTCCAGGTCCTTCACATATGTTTCTGCGCCGTAGAGTTCAAGGTGCTTTGCCGGAGCGACAAGTCCACCGCAGTCCTTAATAAGCTTCTTCAGACTGATCCCCCGATATCGTGCTGTGCCAATAGCACCTTCAGCCCACGGGGCCTGAGGAACTTCGTCTCCTTGACCAGCATACCGGGCGATCTGCTCAATACGGCGGGTTCCGGAGCATTGTATGGTGACAATTTTCTCCATCTGTGGGAACTTTGTCTCGTCTTGGAGGTCGTCGAGTGTGTAGGACTTCGGGGTATTAACCAGTCCGTCCAAGGAGAGGCTCCACTTGTCCTTCTCGATGAGTGGAATTCCGCCGTGATTTCGCACGAAATGAAGAGGATTCGGAGTGATCACCTTGGAAGTTACCAGTCGCTTCGGTGGCTCTCCGTTGTACGGAAACTGCAGCAAGTGAAGCATATCGGGATGCTTTTCTCGCAGAACGGTGCGCCACGAGTCCTCCGGAACGCTGGCGAGTTCTCCCCCAACGGCATGATGCCACTCCTTGAAATCATCACCAGGAAGAACGGGGTTGGTGCCGGGTATAGGTCCAAATTGGAAGTCAGGGCAGGGGTCAAACGTTTGGGACGTTAGGATCTTGTGCGCCTTTTCCTTTTTTTCGGGATAGTTTTCCCATTCGACATATCTGCAGGAATACGGAATAAGCTACTGAGGAAAGGGACAAAGCAAGGTCTCATAGCCAACTTACCCTTTCCAACCCTCCTTTTCTCTCTTGAAAAGCTTATCTCGGTTTCCAACAGAAGCTATGGCTTCTTCATCCTTCATCTTCTGTCCATCAGTTGGAGGATAAATGTGCGTGGTGTCACCAGAGCTTTGATCAAGGATAGGCAATTTGTTGCCGGACAGGCCTTGCTCGATCTTCCACTCATCTGGACGGTTGGTGGTGTCCATCCGAGCTGGTAAAACTTCCATCTTGGGAAGATAATCAAAGAGGAACAAAGGTTGTCAAAGTGGTAATGATTCAGATGGATTGTCTGTGTTGCTAAATTGCGGGATGAGTTGTGTGAAAAATATATCTTTTCATCCCAGGACTCTGCATGTTTTATAGGCACTTGAATTGCAGATCCTTTCATTACACCACGGCCCTCCACGGGACAAGGGTTCCGGTTTCAGTGATTTGTCGATCAACATTCCTCGTCGCATTCCAACACATGGCTGAGATGAAGTGGATTCGGCGCCATGGACCTGTGGATTTTGTAATGACGGCATACTTTCGCTATTTCCGGGGTCATCCGGAATGCTGGGGTTTCGATCATAAGCTTCACGCTCCGCTATGAGCAAGTCCAGGAATGCCACGGCCCGAATCAGATACACAACTTCCAGCCACCTTCTCAAGTTACCAAAACGCTATATCCAAAATATGTGACACCCATTAAGAGAGCAGTTCTCCTCTACAATGAGTCTGAATGCATCTATTTGTCGTCGTTGCTAAAGCATCCCCGCCGCCGCAACGCATGCCACAGATCTAAGCTCTCTCGGAATCACCACAGCATTCCAGCTATCCGAAAGGAGTAGCATATTGTGTGCGATCCACAGGTGGAGAGATTCGGGCCCTAAGAACGGCCCCGCTGTGTAAATTGATTCACAATGTAGCCGTCACTGATGATGTCTGGCTCACAACTGGGCTTGAACATCACCAATCAGAACCAAAGACAGCAGTGACCTCGTAAATCATTAATGTAGACGAGAGCCTAGATTCTATATATGAAGCTCCATCACATAGAGTAGTATGGAGTAAGTGCAGTAAAGTAATACCGATGTCAATCTATCCTTGCGTATCCAATACGAATGAATAATACACTCATCCAAGAATTACATACTTACAACAAATGCACCCCTAGACAAATGAAATGGAATCCCAAGAACGCAAGTATTTGCTTACTCACAGGAAATCCTGATATTTCCGTGTCCGATTAGTTGATCTATGAAGGAGCCAGGCTATAAAAAACAAGGAGCAATGTAGTGTGTATCCCACCAAAATCGATATAGTTCTTTTCTCGTGATAGCCGTGGAAAAGGAAAATCCCCCGGCGCCTTGCTGTTTCCGAAAATTTAATGTTTGAATACCAAAGCCGGTATACTTCATGCTCTATATTGACCAGGAGGCTCAGGCTTGTCTTAGATTAAACCACAACGTTTTTAGAGCGGATGCCAATGGCAAGGACCCACAAAGTTGTACAGTATACCAAATAACCTTATGATTATTGAAGAAACACTCGGGTGATACACAAGCGTATTCAACTGTGCTTTCCACTACACATTTCAAACAACCGCAAGAGGCTCAGCTCGTGCTGGCCGCACGACCTTAATCGCCATCCCCGCCCTGATATCTCCCCCTTCTTTCACCGTCGCCATAACGCCCGCCAAATGTTTGGTCACCCTCTGGCTTTGGTCGCGAACGGCGAACAGATCCTTAAGACCAGGTCGGCATTTGTCAATGCCCGGTCCAGGACTGCGCAAGCCGGTAAGCACAACAACAGCGCGATCCCTGGATCCTTTCGAGTCGACAAAATGTAGCTCCGTTCCTCGCGGGAGAACTGTCAAATCGATCCCTTCTGTCGTCACATTCTCCCCAATTTCGCCCGGAGAGAGGGGCTTCGCGCCCGGCAACTTGGTCGAGACTTGTCGGAGACTCTCGATCGGGACGAGATGAACCTGGCGTAGGTTGGTGGACTCGGGGTTGGCACGCCGGAGAGACTCATGCTGTACGTTTTTTCCGGCATGGCAGTCGCCCTGGACGCCTAGTCCGGGTACCAGAGTGATGGACGGGACAGGGGATTTTGATATGGTATGGGATGACGACTTGCCGACTGAAAGCACCTGAGGTTGACCCTCTAGCTTGGATAGGGTGCTTGTCTGGACGGAGGTCACTGTAGTTGTCGCCATCTTTGTTGATTGCTGCGCTGGAACTGCGGTCTTGCACGCTGTGTCTGTGATTGTTTGAGTCCGGTCTGCAGGTATGTTTGCTTCTCTGCAGCAACAGAGGGCTGACTATCGGAATAAAAACAGACAAGTCGAGGAGATCTAGTGAGGGGTTTCCTTGGCACGGTGTCTCTATGGTGCCAGCTTATGGGCCTAGTCAAGCACATCCAGCAGGGATTCGGCATAATATTGCTAATCGACGCATCTTAACTGGAAGGCTGTTTTGCAGGAGAGAACAGACCTCAGATTCTGCACTTATGATTCGCGAAATTGCTGTTCATGTGCCGCAGTAGCCGTTACATTCGCAGGGGGTTATAGTAACAAGCTTTACGGTCGAACGGAGAATATTATCCCATTAGAAGACATGGCTTGTTGTACGTGAGACATCGACGTTAACTGTAGGGTCATATAATATATCTAATGCTGGGTTGCCTACGCCCCAATTTAAATCTATAAGACAGCTGCACAAATGTTGGGTATAACAAGTCATGAGATAGCCTAGATAGGCATCATGCAGGGGTAGCTACGCCGCTCTATTTGCGATCAACGCTTCGCTGTCGTAGAAGTTAATGTATCATTGTCCCAGATATACCCTTTTACAAATTTACAAATATAGGACATCTAAACACCAGACACTGTTAGAAAGGGGACATTCTATACATTGCTACGTTTAAAAGCGGACCTCAGCCAAACAATGAACAAAACCATATGGACTATAGTTTTTTATTCCACGTTTTCTCGGCCTTCTTTTCTCTTTTCTTTTTTTTTTTTTTCCTTTTCTTTCTCATCATCGAAATAGCAGATGTTGTTAAGGCGTCCTCCTCTCCATATCCAGTGGCATCACCAAACATATCGTCAATTTCTTCCAGGATCTTTCTAATAGTATCTGGGGAGAATCAGGTGGGCCTAGATGCCTGCACGAACCAACAAAATTGTTTACAAAATGTAGGAGTCATAACTGACTTCTGTATCATATGGGAATAGTAAAATAATATTCTATAATTTGAGGTGAAATGAGTGATAGAGCATGTACCGGGGGATAAGGGTAAACACAGTAAATAAAGCATGCGTTAGGCCTAATCGCTCCTGTCCAGTGTTCCGACATAAGCGCAGATAGGCCTAATTCTTTACATTGCCTGTGGCAATGATCCGAATATTGCCTCTCACAACTGCTATCAAATAAACATCCGCTCGAAGCCGACTACCTTCCACTCTCCGGTTTCGGTATTCATCGTGAGATTACTAGGTTTGACGTTGCCAGTCTGAAAGTATCCCGACTCAACATTACCGCCACCAATTGGACGTTTCAGATGGTTGTCACCGTGTTTGACAGTGAAGTTTCCCAAGGGGATTTCCCAGCCGTTGCGCGTGGCAACAGTAGGACAGCCTGTAATGGTGAGATCCACGGCATTCAATTAGGATTCAATAGTAGTCTTACCAAAATATCTGGCCTCCGCCTCATCCTGTCTAAGATGTAGCTCGAAATAGCCACGGTAGTAGCCCTCAACCCATTTTAATGGTTCGTTTTCAGCCCAGGTGGCAGCCTCTTCTTGAGCACTCTTCATGTTCCCTTTGAAACCCGTGCTGGTGACGGCCGTGCCTGCAAACTCAACACCGATTGCCCCTTTGCCTGTAGCACTGTCATAGTCTTTCGTGCCGAGCCAGGTAACATCACCCACCTTTCCAAGTCAGTGCATGTAGTCGATTAAGTGGAAAAGGATTTGGAACAAACCCAATTAACGTGAGTATCACCGGCAATCATGATATTATTGCCTATGTTATTATCATACAGGTGCTTCAGCGTGCGGTTCTGGTTGGCTCGATAGCCCTATAGCATATTAGATGGATTCTGTCAGGGACGGCGGACGAGTATACTTACATCCCAGCCGTCTATATTATACCCGATGTCACCATTCTCCTCCAGACGGTTAAAAAGCACCTGGCTTCCCACAACACGCCACTTGGCACCACGATTATTAGATGCCGTAAGCTGCTTCTGGAGCCAGCTTTCCTGACGAGCCCCCATCATGCTTCGTCCGGTATCGTCGTGGATCTTCTTAATATAGTCGAGATTCCAGCCTAGTACATATTTAGAGTTCGATGTATAGGTGCAAACAGGCTCAGGCGACATACCGAGATCAGTGATGCTGCGATCATAATGCCGGGTATCCAACATGATCAAGTCCAATACGTCACCCATCTGGAAGGAACGCCAGATACGAAGGCCGTCGTCCATATCAACCTGACTAAGGACCATGAGAATCAGTTATCCACAGAGAGTTGATACATACCGCAGGGGCATCCATTCGAAATAGGCTCTAACAGCGTTCATCTTACGCTGATCAACGCTGATTCGGGGACTATCGTTCAAGAAAGAATCCTCAGTGTTATTCAAGTGGGTGAAACCATCCCGATAGCCATTGTCGGCAATTTCTATTATCTTAGCTTAATTAATGTCCTTGGGGTGTAAGTCACTTACCATGATCATCCCAGACTGGAATCCAGGCAAAGTTCTGGTGAGATGCAAGCAGGTCCAGGTCGGTCCGATACTAGAGTTCTATCAGCAGTGCAAGCAATCAAAATCCAGGAGACTTACCTGACCAAAACGGGTGCGGTAATCATGGAGACTGAAGATTTCACGCTCGGGACTATGCGCCCGCTCATGCTTTTCAATCTCGCCTTGTTTATATTCATAAATATAGTCACCGAGATGCACGACATAATCCACGGTGTCTTTTCTCACGACATTGCCATACGCGTTGAAATATCCATTGGCTGGCACAATTAGAAGAGTCGGGTCTAATGGGTGAATCCTCTCATACTGTAATTACTGCAGGAGTGGACAGCAAGCGTGATTTCTTCGGTTTTATCGCCTGCTCTCGGAGCAGTTTTTGTTCTCCCAACAGGGCTCATGACCTCCGAGTCGCATACTTTAAATTGGTACCAGTAACTGGTGAACGGCTTTAGTCCTTCGGCTTCAACCTGTATAATAATCAATACAACAGGCTGCTTCTCGGCAGAAAAAGGCATGGAACAATAAGTCACCTTGACAGTATAGTCGATATCGCTAGTGGTATAGGCCTGACCTTGATATACAACCTTTCCACAGTTTTCCTCAGCGAAAACTTTATATTCGACACATATGGGGTGGGGAGAAGCCTTTATATAAGGCTCTGTATCGTGATTATACAGTTCTACATTCCCGGACACCGTTATATTGCTATCATCGGACTTCGTCGAGGGAGCCACACGAGTCCAAAGGATCACACTGTCTGCATAGGGATCTCCTGACGCAACGCCGTGGGTAAAGCGCAACTGCTTGGGATCTGAGGGCGGTTCGTCACGCTTGGTAAAGCTTCGGCTCTGAAGTATATCAATGTTCACTCCCATGCCACTGTGGCGTAATGAGGGGCTGCGGTAGTTTAAGTTCGCGCTGTAACTTGCCGATGCCCCTATGGAGAGTGCAAACCATGAGAGAAACGTACTGGTGCAAAGCATGTTGATCGTCCGGTATTGTGTGCTTTGCCTCTGGCTATACTCATCGGAATAAGAGCACAACCACATTATTATATGTCGACCAGGGCTACTCTAGCCCAGCATATATCTGAAGCATTTGGGGCTCTGCCCACCTAGAAGGAGCCAGTGAGAAATAAGCATTGCACACGTGTCTACGAAGCAACATTAGGCCTCTGTCTCGTGCAAGCAAGATCCAAGCTGATTGAAGAGATACGAAAAGGATAATGATGATCCCACGTTCTAAATCTCAAAAAGAGCATTGAGTGCAGTTGCTATAGCGTAATGAGGCCAAGACCAGGGTGATGGTTTCGCAAATTAAAAGAAAGCAATTCTGTGGGACCTTCATTACAACGTCATAATATTATATAATGTACACGCCGGATGAAGCAAGGAGTACGAGTTGGTTAACCTGTTATAGGCCCCGTGCAGATCGTACTTGATTTAATTCGAGGGCTTGAAGTGCTCTTGCTGCCGAACATGCCGTAATGTGGGATGCTTTTCTCCAGCCAAGCATTGGCATGGCGGCTATTGAGCGATGAAAGGGACCAAAGACGGAGTGGGACTGCGTCTACGGTCTTCTTCTAGCCTGATAAACCTAAGCAGACGACAATACTAAATGATACACGTGCGACCTGGTTCCTCGTGTGTGGCGGAGGCTGGTAAAGGATGGGGTGGATTCTAATAGGTTGTCTTAGTCGCTGTGGAGCATCGGAATAATTGAGAGTCTACATTGGACATTGGCACATCCATATACTCCACACAATCCGGTCCATGGTCCAAGAAGAGAGCTTTTACAGATCGTGATCTGAAACACACTGTTACAAACTTAATCTCCAAAGCGAGATTCCGGACATGATGGGCTGCAACTAGCATATCTTCGGATAGAGTAGTGAAGCCCTCTGTTTGCCCAAAGGCTTTGGCGCAGAAACTCCGCACCGACCATTCATGGTTCGCATCATACCGCAAGCTACGTGGTCACACTGAAGAAGATAAATGTAAATGCGGTGCCAAGGAAACTGTATCCCATGTATTAATCGACTGCCCAAACCTACAATAACCCCGCCAGGAAATGCGGAAGAAGATTATGGCGGCCTTTAGTAATATATCACTAATAACTATTGTGAAGAACAGGCCAAGGTACAGAAGGTAAGTTAGGACATGCCGCGCAGAACGCTAGCAACCTAGGAGCAATACTAGATTTTATAGAAGCATTATAGAGATTTCAAAGTCGCGCGCCACGAGGGCGGTAGAACGGAACCCCAGGCACCGGCCAACACAGGCTTTGACGAGGCTCTAAGTTCGTCAGGAAAGCAATATTCTACGGTGAATGGATGTACATAGAGAGTAGAGATAGTGGTACCCTGCATATCGCCAAAAAAGGCGGGGGGGGGGGGGGGGCAGAGTATGAATACATACACACACACACACACACACACACACACACCCTGTAAATTAGCGTCTGATCCGTGATGACAATATCTGTTTGGTCCTTGGTTTGGGCTGCGGCCCGATACAAGCACATTTGAAAGCCGAGCCGATTCAAAATGCAGTATGTAACCCCTGTTCAATAGTCTGCTGACCCCTGCAAATCTAGTGTCTTTTCTCCGGTTGTGTTTATGCGGTTGACCAAGTGTTGACGTGGCTGGCCCAGCCTTGCCGTGCTGCAATGTGCTAATACCCCGCCACTGGGGTACATGGACAGACACAGCTTCTAATTGGAGCCAAAACCAGGTCGGCGAGAATGGTCTGCGGGCAATCAATACTCGGCCCACGTCCAGCAGGATCATTAAAATTGGGTACAAGTTAATGGCCATGTTTGTGCTTAGCGCCGAGGATTGTTTTTCTACTTACTACAGTTATCAATTCTAGCTTAACTAGAAAAAAACCGACACCAAGGCGTAATCCAAACGTCCTAGAACTTAGGTACATTTACCCGGCCATATACCACTTAAGAAATCACACTCGCCACTGTAACACTCCTGATCAAACTCGCACTATTTTATAGATATTAGTGATTAGGAATAAAGTATATTTAGATAATACGTACTCGAAATCTTTAAGACTTACACCTCTTTTTCATAGTTTCTAAAGAGGCTAATACGAGCCTAACAAGCATCATATAGAAAAAGAACAGGGTCTGTATTTTAGGTTACATAGTGAATAGGGATTCAATTAATTCAAATTCCTTTTAACTTGCTTCTTATTAAAAGTCTCAACTCGAGCAAGGGACAATGGCATCTACTTATATTCCCCTAGGCGTGCTTATAAAACGAAGCTTAGTATACTTTTTTCCATACTTTTAGTCTAGAACTCCGCCTAGTTTGCTCCTTAGGTCATTTAGCTAATTTACACGTTTCTTATCCTAAGCTATTTATTTCCTTCTTCTAAAGTTAGTCTAAAACTACCAGATTATAAATTTATTATGTATTTTTAATAAATTTAATATCTATGAACTTAGTCCTAATTTTTATAATAAAGATACGTGCGTCGCTAGATATAATTCTAAAACTGAATATGATCCGGGTTTTGGATCCAAATGGTCTAAGAAGTCCGGTTATCTACTTAATGTATGCTATTCAAAGTTTGTAAGTACATACTCTGCGGTTTAAGTGCAGTTGAGTCTTAGTCGACACGGGTCTCACTCCCGAGAGCGTACCTGGCTACCCATCCACCTGATTGCCTGTCTTCCAGTCTAAGCACCTACTACTAGGTCTAGATATACGTCCATTTAACACTTTTAACTAGGGGTTTTACGGCGTAACTAAGGAGTTTATAAGTGGCCCCTGCATTTCGAGATAACGGAAGTAAAAAGTTAATTAATCTTTCTATAACGCAGTGCGGTAATAAGACCGTTAAATACAAGATATACAGTAAGAATGGCTATCTCTCACAGGTTATAAGCTACTACGAAGGCTGGAGCACCTAGCGAGCCTATAACCAGTTCTAATCTAAGTAGATCCCACTCGGGATCTACAATCATATTAACTTTACTTTCGCTACTATTAATCCCGAAACCTACGAGGTACTGCCTGCTAATGACGTGGATATATCACTATATGAACGCCTAACGATCTTAAAATAATATAATCCGGACCTAAAGATTCTCATTACTTTAGATGATTAGACTTTTAATAACCCCGGTCTAATGGCCACTGTTTTCTTAGATATTACGGCGTCTGCGGAAAAGCAGAAGAAGTTTTTCAAATCCTTGGTCTCGTTTATATCCACGTATGATAGCTAACTAACTAATCTCCAATAATTTGATTAAAGGTCTTGATTATTTCTAACTCAGGCTATTTAGCTCATATTTATGCAGCCTCCAAGCTTTAAAATAAATAATAAAACTAATTAAAATAAATTTAGTAATACAGCACTGCCAAACCCTAGGATCCGCCTAAGCTGTGGTGACTGCTAGGATGTAGTTCGAGCCTCTGGCGATCAGTCCGACTAATCCTAGGAACGGGTAATACTTATCTGAAGAGCACCGTTGATCTTATATAATCAATAACTGCTTCTAAGAATCAAACCTGGGTTTTAATAAACTAATTTAATAATTAGAAGACCTCTAAACAGCTAAGGAAGAAGTAAAGCCAGATTAGTACGTATATCTTCCTGTGATAGAGTGTGGACGAATTATATTAATAGTTACTAAAGGTAACACATATATGATATACCTGCTATTTCCGAATGCATAATTTCAATTCCGATTCAGTCTCAGATTAAATTAATCACAGCCAGAGATTGCATATAACCTCGACATGCTTCCTGGAAATCCAAAAACGATGATAGTTCCGCTGGCGCCAAATGAAGTAATCGAACTGAAGACACGGTATATATAGAAGAAAATATAATGCCGAACAATACAGCAGGACCTAAAGCAGAGGCCCAACATACCCTTCCACATCGGAAGCCAACTTCATAAATACCTCACCAAACTCCCGCAGCAGCTCCTCTCTCATCGCACGACTAATCTGCTGATCGTCTGCCCACAGCATGACTTCCAGACCACCGTCTCGTCGGGGTGTAGAGACGACATGCGGCATCCGGGGCACGCTGTTGAACGCACGAGCCTCAAAGTGCGTAAGTTCCCCCGCGAACGGCTCTGACGACATAATGGGAATGTTCTGGTGCTGCGTGGAGCTGCCAAAGTATGTGTCTGCCGGCCAGGAGGTACTGCGCGCCACAATCTCGGACATATCGGCTGTGTCGTACCGCATGGACTGCGCGTGTTGGGTTTGGACCTGTTGAAGGAGGTCCTGTATTGTGGACTCCGGTCGTAGGCGGATGCGCACGGGGATGTGGGTAACGCAGGGTCCCAGGACGTCTGAGACCCTGTTCATGTGGAGGCCTCGGCCGTTGACCACGTCGCCAAAGACAACATCTCGCGTTCGGGTGTGGCGCGCGAGGAGGAGCGCCCAGGCGGCTTTGTGTATGGTTGCGACGGTGAAGGGCGCTGGTGTGGGTGGTGAGATGATTTGCACGGTTTGTGATGTGATTTGTGTGGATGGTGCGGTGGCGGTATCTCCATCCTTCGAGGAGGCCGGAGGATCGAGATAGGTCATTGAAGCACCGTCGAGCAAGCCACGCCAGTAGTTAAAAACGGCCAACTGGTTCTCCGCGCGCTTAGCCATGAAATCGGCGAAAGTGGGCGCTGGCTCCAGCGTGACACCGTTATAGGCGGCCGTGAGGTCCCGGATCAGCCGTGGGAGGCATACGCCGTCCAACTGAGCATGGGTGGATCGGAGAACCCAGGCATAGTCACGGTCGTTTTGGCGATTGCGAACGAGACTCAATTGGAGGTACGGAGCGCCGGGGGTTATTGCGCAGCGCGAGTCGTCGCTGCAGAGAGCGTCGACCGTGGCGCGAACATCCTCAACAGACCGCGAGAGCCACGGCAGGGAAATCTGACGCAGCACCACCTGCAACGTCGTGTTATGGAACGGCACGAACACCGTACGTAAGATACCGTGCTTCTGGACCACTGTTGATAAGGCATGGCGGAGTTTGATCTCGTTGAGTGGGCCCGGTAGACGGAAGACAAAGTAGTACCGGTGCGAAGTGCGGATACACACACACACACACAATTTATTAACGCCCGGCGGCTAAGCCGAAAGGGCAACTATCACTGGTCTATTATACATGTCCAAATATATATGCCTTGTCTCCTCGAAGCCCATGCATGTTTGCGTTC
>JAPDKQ010000071.1:0-181631 GCA_027569665.1 Aspergillus bridgeri | reverse complement strand
CCCCCCCCCCCCCCCCCCCCCCCCCCCCCCCCCCCCCCCCCCCCCCCCCCCCCCCCCCCCCCCCCCCCCCCCCCCCCCCCCCCCCCCCCCCCCCCCCCCCCCCCCCCCCCCCCCCCCCCCCCCAAGGGAGAGTTGCGGAAAAATTCAAATAGGACCCCCAAACCAAAATTCGCTGGACATATCAGAATGCTGACCCAAGAACAAGAGTATGTAGTACGAAGGACGGCATTGTGATATCATTCCAAGGGGGAGAAGAGGAGGGTACCTTGCTTGACATCATGTCCTACTCTGTACGTTTCGGCGGTACGTCGACTTCCATCTGAGTTGTCGGCGCCTCCGGAGGGGGTCTCTGCAGGTGATATATGCGCAGAGACCGCCATACCCACCGGATGAACTGGTCGGTCAAGAAATAAATAATAAAAAAAAAAGTGCAGGAACTATGATCGTTCCCCTCGCACGGTAGCAGCATATTACTGTACATCTGCGGAACCGGGTGTGGTACGGAGTAGGATGGAGGTGCATACAAGGCGCACTGCCTAGCACCTGTCAAGTGGTTGATTAATCTTGTTTCTTTGGGGGGCGAAGATGAGGGATGCAGAGGACGGTCGATGTATGTAGGATGTAGAATGTAGGATGTACGGAGTATGTACGTCCTCCACAGTACTCGTATACATCTACAGAGTATATTGTCTATATTAACTCATTGTTACGGTGGTTAGCGTTATTATGGGACTGACTATAAGCTTGGAAACGTTACGGAATCCACGCAAACAATAGTCAATACGATAAACCAACCGATATATTCACGCCGGATGCCTCGGTTGCCTACAATTCTTATCCTGATTTCCCCGGTATGCGTCGAATCCATTCCTTTCCATCCCAGTCATTCTGCCTTACGCCTGATTTCTTTTTTGGTCCCCTTCTCCCCTTTTCATGTGAGACATCAGCTGCAAACTGTCCTATACTCCTGACTCCCCAAGGCCGCCAAATTGCTTGGCCTAAACAATTTACGCATGTCCAAGTGGGCCGGCCAAGAAGCCAAGCCGACCGACCAGGATTCGACTGACTTTGTTGGCGATACGCTTATCCTGAGCGCCAGTCGGGCGGTTTGTCGCGGGAGCCTGGACGGCAGCGTCGGATGTACGAATATCTCGTGAATATTATTACTATTTATTACCTATTCACCTGTAACGCATGTGCCTGTTGGACTGTGGCTATTAGTCATTTCGCATAATCCCCCCACCCCCAGCACCGACCATCGTGAACAGGGCTGTGTCGTAAATTATAGCTCTCCCAACACTTGGCAGTTTAGGTCGTACAGTCCATACATACATACATTCTTGTAATTGTCATCGTGTCCGGGATGGACTGCATCAGCGCTAAGCCAGGCCTTCCAACGGGCATGAAGCCTGCGCCTCTGGGAAAATCACTTGAATATTTATAACGTCGATATTATTATACATTTATAATACAAGAGAAAACAGGCCACAGCTCCATCCTGACTGCGCCCGCCAACTTTATCTGCGACGCGGATCAACGTGACTGGACAATAAACTCCGGGCGATGGATTCGAGAGGGGCGGTTGATCGGGCAAAGGAGAGAATGTTGTTTTCTTTTTTTTCGAATTTATTTATTTAGTCCATTCGATTTATTATTTATTCGATTGATTATTTATCTACAGAGTAGAACAATGGTCATTCAATCCCCGATGTACTCGGAGTATGAGAGAGAGACAATCTTAACCCATGTAGAAGAAATCTTGCCTAAACTTACGTGGCTTGGACCATGGTTCGCCCTGCCCTACCTCACCTACAGGCTACTAATTAATCATCGCGATAAATACTAAAGTAAGACGAGGCAGGGTGTCACGATATGTCCGCACCGGGTTAACAGTCACGAGGAACGGACAGACTGACTACTGACTGGGCCCGGGCCTGAACCCAACTGAACTAACTGCCTTGCTGGTGCTTACGTGCAATCAAATCAACCTTGGTCCGATGTAGATTAATTAACTTGACTGATCAACCGGCCTGTACGTGGCATAGGTACAGTACTCTGGACACGATAAGATTCGTCAAGCTTTGTGCATATTGATTATCGCGTTCCCATCCCTTCCATTATTGCCATCCGACCCGCCTTCAGATGACGGAGAATATTCAACGTACAGAACGTACAGAATGTAGGCAATACGTGTTGCGAAGCAAGGGGAGGAAGAGGGATCGGAAGTCCGGAACCTCTTTACGTTTCTGCTTCCATGTGAAGCCGGTAAGGTATCTAGGATTGCATTTTGATATGTTGTACCCTAAACATGCAAGTCTACTAACTATCCCGGCAGGACGTCGTATTTATGACAATTAATTAATTAATTAATTCAATTCCCTAGTAACTATGTACCTAACTAGTTAGGTTATTGCGCCCGCTTGCTAAGCAAGCATCTCGGCTTGATCCCTGGGGCCGCTTTTTGCAACCCTGATCCGTGATCATCTGTCATTGCCTAACGGAGATGTTTGGCCGGTGGATTCAATCGATCCCTGTTTCTGTTTCATGCGGGAAAAAAAAAAAAAGGAATGGGGTTTCAGGTGCGGTGGAAGGGGCGGGAGCCGAATAAAACCCGGGTGTGGGATGGACAGGAGGCAAACTGGACCTTCGGCCTTTCCTCCCTGCCGTATTACCTACAAGGACATCCGTACATCGTAAAGCGCGACGAATTAGGTTGGGCGGCCGGTCGTTCTGGAATGCAACGACGCGTTTTGGGTTTGCTGGGTCTGGGCATCTCATTTGCTGTGGGTAGCGGGATGGGTTGGTCTAGGTATACTTGGCTATTATTGACTACCTTCTCTGGGGCGGTTGATCTACTGGGTGGATGTGCCTAGTGTTTTGACTGCTACCACCTTCCCTATGGGTAGATTGGCTCTGGTGTATACTGTATAGCGTTATAGTTCAAGCCGGGTAACCGTTGGAGTAAGGGAGGAGGTGTAGTGGAGGGGGAAGGTTAATGCCAGGAATTTTATGTATGGAGTATGCAACCATGTATAACTATGGAGTCTGCAATGGAGCTAGTCTGCTAGACCGTCGTTCTCGTATCCGTGGCCATGCGCACCCGCGGCGAAGCTCTTGTGGTCTCGGAATACGAGATCCATCGCCACAGTGGCTGTTGTCGAAGTCATCAGCTGGGATCTGGGTCTGGGTTTGGGTAAGCGGGTGCAGATGGAGTTTACACTTCGGAAGGAAATTAAATTAAGATTAAGTGGTGGGCATTGGTATATAAACCAAATAATAAAATAAAATAAAAATAAACATAAAAAGGCGACCAAAAAAAAAAGGGAAGGAAAAAAAAAAAAAAACAGCAGAAACAACCAGCTCAGAGCCGACCGGGTCGCCAAAGGGCCAGAGTCAGAGCGAGCTAAGCAGGCCAATGCAACTGACTAGACGGTCAATCGGCAAATCAATGTCGTCAGCCTTCGACTGGAAAGGGTCACTTTCGGGCGGAACCGCTGCACAACCTGGGGCGAGTTTAACCCTATTTTGTTCATTATTTTTCATTATTTCATAAATATAACATAATACCGTGTTACAGATCGTTGGGGCCTCGGGGAGGAGTCCCCAGCACCCCGAGTCTTGGACTCTTGGTAGATACTAATAAGGAGTACAGAGGGATGGTGTATAACTTACACCTCCACATAGAATGCTTCGACCCGAGAAGGAGAAATTCAAGGAAACCTAAATTTTTTCTCTGGTTGCCCGAAGGCCGCACAATTATTCACAGGGAAAGGCAAGACAAGAGGAATGGGACGAAATCAAATCAAATAAAAAGGCCCATATCAGTAAGAGCCGGTGGACCTTCAGGAGGCCTTGTCCTCTAAGCGAGCTTAAGGTTCCTCGTGTTGGATTAAGCTTAAGCTTCAGAAAGTCGCGCACTAATCGGTTTTTGGTTGGAAGCAAGCGATCAGAGCGCCACCGGTATCTTTTCTAGTGTATTACTGTATTTCCGTCTGATTCCCTTTTTTTCCCCCTCTTTTGGGGATCTGACTTTTATTTTATTTTATTTTTATTTTTATTTTATTTTTATTTTCCAGCTACCTTTTCTTCTATGATTTCATTTGCTTTGTCGGATTTTATCGTTCCCACCTTGGCCAAGAAGACACTGCATTTGGCAACCATTTTTGCCAAGGTCCGATGGACCTCTTTTGTCATGAAACCGGGGATTATCCCGTGCAGTGCTTGCTATGAGCAGGTATTGGGGATTCTGGTATGTAATGTAGCCCTGCGGTGGGAAAGTAAGCACTACCCAACGATGTGGGCGGGCGGATGAATCCTTTGACCTTATCCAGAAGAAGGATACCGACTAGTCGGGCTAAAATCATACATAATAATGAGACCAAGAAACCAACAGAACGGACGGGGTAATAATAATAACGATCATAACAAATACCTTCGAAAATCGCCATGGTCAGGAGGAATAGGGAGGAAGAAGTCATCAACAATCCGTCGGAGATACCACCACAGCCACGACCTGCTCTTTTCTTTTTCCCTTGCTGAGAACGGAGTATGTACACCCTCCATACTTTGTACTTCTTACACTGAATATCTCCAGCATCGCGACAAGCTTGGTTCAGAATGCCCCCACCCAACTTACTTTCTTTTTTGAATTCTGATCGACTTGCTTCTTTGGTCAGGGATCATCCCAACTTCGGCGTCTGATACTGATCAGTTCAGGACGAACGGATCCGACGCCGCCTATCTTCCAAACGGCGACGACCCAATCAGTCCGCCCGTCAGCCCAGAACCATGGATGAGCGACAACGAAAAAGAAAAGGTTAAAATCAAGGTTCTCTCTGGTCCGATTAATTGTGCCATGCCCAGACGCCTCCAGCGCGACCAGACAATACCATTTGCCGCTCAATTTCTTGGGGGTTATCCACTCGTCGCTTTCTCGGCGTGGCCAGCGTCCGCCGCGCTCCGTGTTGTTCAGACACCTACATTTTTTAATTTTACGGTATTTTTGAGATCATCAGAAACATCGACGGATATTCGACCTACGATGCTTATTCTACGGAGTATCTACTCTGTAGTCTGTACCTTCGTTCGGGTCCTGATTCAGGTGGCCGGGCGTTGTCCATGGATGACTGCTCCAGCCACTGGGGTATAAAAATATCCAGATGTACGAGGTCCGAAAGAAAAAGGATTAAGGTGATCCATGAATAACCCAAGAGGGGAAAAAAAAAGAAAAAGGGAAAATGTAAAATCAAAAAAGAAAAAGAAAAACACCAGAAAAAAAAAAAAGAAAAAGAAAAAGGCGAAAAAGAAAAAGAAAAAGGATAAGGCCAAGACAAAGTTAAATAAAAAAGAACACGCAGAGCCAATCCAATCACAATGCGCCCAAATCCACCCCGACAAATGATGCTCAATAAGAATTAGATAATAATCCAGATTGGGATGGAGAAAAGGCAGGAAATAAAACAAAAACGACCCTGTGGGGTCCAGATTGCATCCCCACTCCATCTGTCTTTGCTTGATGCTTTAATTCCTCCCTTTGTCTCTCCGTTGTTATTATTATCATATTATTATCTCATTTTTTTTATTTTTTTTTTTTTCTTTTCTGATTTTTCCGATTTTATTACTACGTACCAACGACCTACTATACCTTAGTACCATTCTTTCCTAAGTCCTGACCTACTCCTACTCCGTACTTGTTAACCTTTTCCTCCTTCCAACTCTCTTCATTCCTCCTTCTTTACCTTCATCTTCGTCCTCATCTTAACCGTCAACTTCCATCCCCTTCCCCCTTGGTGTGTAAATATCTGGTAAGTCCCTGAATGCTCCGTCATGCCGCATGCACAACTCTTGAGCTTGTGGTCCGCACTTCCTTGAATCGGTCCGCCTGCATTCTTCGTTTTATTCTCCTATCGACCGTCCCCACTCCCTGCTTTCCTTCCCCTTCCTTGCTGCCTGGATTTCTTTACATTCCAATCCCCCCTCCTTCTCTTGGCTTACATGCCCTACCGTTGACTCCTCGGCCTGCTGTACATGAAACGTTAACGTCGCCTTAGTTCTTCAACTCCCTCATTTCTCCAATTCTGAGCTCTTCTCCGGCTCGGACTGCGCTTCCCTCTCTACTAGCCGCCTGGGTTTCCTTATCGGGAAATACACCACGCACCCCGTCGACGGTCTTGGGATTCTCTCAGCCTTACTGACCGGAAGCTTCCCAACCACAACCACCAGGCACCAACCAAACGGAAAATAGGCAGAGCAGGGAGAAGATTGCTCGGCTACCTTCTCCTGCTCCATTTCAATCAATATTTCTTACCTTACGAGACCGCCTCCTTTAGCGCTCAAACCTACCGTCGCTACAGGCTCTTATTCCGATCATCGTAGGTGGATGGAGACGTATCACGGTCATGTCCGCACTCCTGCGGACGCTATCATCCTCTTCGAGGCTTGTCGCATCGGCCTCCTCCCCCGCGTTCAGAGACGGTTGTCCGAAAAAGAACGCCAGATGATCCGTTCCGGCTCGGTCTTTGTTTGGGATGAGCGAGAAGCGGGAATGCGCCGTTGGACGGATGGAAAGTCGTGGAGCGCCAGCCGGGTGTCGGGCAGTTTCCTTACTTACCGTGAAATGGAAGGCAAGCGCGGAGGCACCAGCGTCTCCTCGACAACCATCCCGAGAGCTGGGAAGACTCCCGAAAGCACGCGAGGCAGTGATGACGACCGGGCGGACGGACCTGACGAGGGCCCTGATGGATATCGGTACAAGCCCGACGGCCTGATGAAGCAGTCTTTCAGCATCACCACGTCGACGGGGCAACATCTGCACTTGATTAGCTACTACTCCAGATCGCATCCCTCGGCAGCCAATCTTCAACAACCGTCATCAGACCCTAACTTGCGCCACGTTCGCCCGCAGAAAGGCCTATATCCTGAATCGACAGTAAATGATCAGCAAAATCTCCCGGTCGTGACTCGCGGGCCTATGCAGGGAGCGGCCTACCCGGTGCCTCCCCATCCCATGGGGCCGTATGCGCGTTCAGGAGCCACGCACCCTCAGTCCTATACTCCCACATACGCATGGCCTCCCACGCCGTTAGCCACCCCGCCAACGGTCCCGGTGCATTATCCATCATACCTGCCCCCAGTTCCCGCCGCCAATGGGCAGGTCGCCGCCGCCTACGGACACCACCCTCAACAAGCGCACGCCGGCCTGCCACCACCTCCACCACAGCAGCACGGGTTGCCGACACCTTACGAGCGAGCAGTACACCCGGCGGAGGCTGCCATGCCTCCATCGGTTTCCCATCCTGGAGTTCAGCATGCCCCTCTACCTGTGATCGCGGGCCGGTCGCCGCGGAGCCCTCCGGAGTATGGCCCGCCTCCCGCGGACCTCCGACGGGCCTCGCCACGCACTCATGCCCATTCAATCCCGCACACTACTAGTCTCACCGCCATATCCCGAAGCCCGCGCCTTTTAAGCCAAGCTCCCCCCCCACCGCCAAGCGCAGCGGCCAAACTCGCCGATACGGGCCACCCCGGTTCTACCGTACCCAGTATTGGATCGCTGATGAATGGAGGTCCGCCGCGCGGCTCTCTTCCATCCATTGCAGCACCTCCTGCAACGAACGGACGCGCCGAAGGGCCACGAGATATTCCGAGTGACAAAGTCGGGTTTGGTGGAGAGGATATGCGCGCTCTCCGACAACTAGACCGAGTGTTCACTGCATAAACAAGCCTTCCACCTATGCATACTTACCTGGACATTTTTTCCACTTACACCACCCCTTATCTCGAAACACTGGATTTTACGTTCGCTGCCTAGCTCTTCTGCATAAACGACTTAGCCTTGCCTTTTCCGATAAGGCTTGGCTTGATGGAATGCTTATGATTGTTATTTTTCGCTTGAATTTGTTTATCTGTTTATTTTCTCTTTGTTGATCACGGATCGGCGTTGTACAAGAGGTGCATATCTCGATTTAAAGCATGGGTGGGGCCAAGTTTTATGTTGTCATACTTTTCTTTTTTATGTCGAATGCCGAACGATGGAGGTGCATTTCGTTCGTTGCATTGATGTTGATATCATACCATATATTTGGAGGACAGATTGGTCATGATCACTTGGGCTTCTGCCCCAGTTGGCTTTATTAAGTCACTGGGCGATCAGTACAGATACAGATACCAATTGATTAAATTGATGTTCATTTGCTCGACTGTAGATGTTCGTGTCTCGTAAGTTGTCCCGCTTGTGGCTTGACGGTGTCTCAGCGCAATAACCAAGCAGTGGAGTAGATAATTAAAAACGAGACGCCGATGTTCAATCAAATGCCTTATCTCTTCACCCCAGGCATGCTATTTCATATACATAGCTCAAGGCAGAACATACCCCCCATCAATCAACACATCACTCCCAGTCATATACGTCGACGCCTCACTCGCCAAGTACAAATACAGCCCCTTGATCTCCTTGACATGGCCCTGCCTCCCCAACACCGACATCCGATACGCCTCGTGCACCGTTTCGGGGCTCGCGCCCATCTTGGTATCGAAGAACCCGGGCGAGACGATATTGACGCGCGCGAAATCGCGCCATTCCCGCGCCAGCGACTTGCCGAAATGTGTGATGAACGCCTTCGTGCCGTTGTACACCGGCTGGTCTGTCGGCACGTTGACGATGTGCGCGCTCATGCTCGACGTGATGATCAGATTGCCGGTGCCTTGGCGCTGGAATACTTCGCCGGCGTATTTGGAGCATAGGACGACGCCGTCGACTTTTTGTTATTTGAGCGTTTGTTTTGTTTGAGGGTGGGAGGAGTTGGGACTGGCTTACCATTGACGGACATTTGTTTCCTGTATTCGTCGAGTGGTTGTTCCAGGATTGGTTTGGAGATGGCCATTCCTGGACTGGGTTAGCTGGTGTATACCTACAGTTTGCAATTGCAATGGTAAATAGGGGATGTAAGGAGGATAATAAGGCTTCTGCATACCTGCGTTAGCAACAAAGACATCCATTTTACCGAAATCTTTCACAACGTCCGAGATGGCCTGCTGAACGGCTTCCGCATTGGATACTATACTTCTGTTAGATATGCAGTCCGTAGTCCTTCAAACAGATCGAAGAAATTAAGCTCACCATCAACCTTATACGCCGCAGTCATCACATTATGCGTCGTTGCCAATGCTTCTGCCCTCTGAATTGCTATATCATTTCTTCAAAATAGAAAAACCATCAGCCACAGCTCAATCCCACTACGTACCTGGGAAGTAAGCTAAACTCACGAATTATACCACATCGCCACATGCCCTCCAGCCTCAGCCATCGCCTCAGCTATCGCATAGCCCAATCCGTCCGCAGACCCCGTCACCACGATAACCTTCCCTGTCATCTTGAATTGCTCCAGCACGTTCGACGGCGTGTTGGGGAATGGGCGCGGGAAGCCGGCTCGCGGCTGGTTGCTTTCGGATGCGGTCATGGACATTTCAGCTGGTGTACGGCAGTGCGAGTGTAGGGACGGGATTTGAGTTGATTGATTAAGGGGTTTTGATTGAAGATGAGGTGGAATGTTAACTTTTTAAGTACCTAGGGTAGTTTGATCGGCTGGCGATGGTCCGATCGTTGAAACCCCACGGGGTGGAGGGGTAGAGGGTTCGGGGCTTTGTCGTCCGATGCTGGGTGGTTTTCTTGGTTTCTTGTGAATCTGGTTATAGGATACTGTGGGCAATGATTAACAAGTACTGCTGCTCGTATAATTACTATTTTACTGTTAGGGAGGAGTAGGTTTGTATGTATATATAGTTTAGACGTCGGATGCTGCTACAGTGCTACCCGACGACAGATGAAGGTCTCTAGAGCGAATTTGAACTGTTCCTAGTTCGTTATACTAAAAAGGGAATTTAAACAGGTTATTGAAACAATATCCAAATAATTGTGTATCTAAACATACTGAGAACCCATGTTTGCAATCGGTAAGTCCATATAGAAAGTATGCTAACACGTTCAAACAGAGAAACAAATCTATGGAAGAAAGAAACAATCATAAAAAGGATTTAGAGAACAGAGACCTTTTCACCCCCCTTCAACCAGCAGATCTTATCACCGAGGCCCTCATCATTGAAAACCTGGCGCAGCTCAGCCCCGAACTGAGTAAAATGCCTCCAAGATTCGTAGTGCATCGGGATGAGAACGTTTGCCTTGAGGTCGCGGAAGAGCCGGGCTCCGTCCTTGCCACCCATGGTGATCTGCATGAGAGGACTATCGGGATCATCTGTGCTGGGAGCATGGGCGTTACCCAGGTTCATGACGGCAGCACAGACATGGTATCGGTCTGCGATGGAAGGCAGCTCATCAATATAGACGGTGTCGCCGGTGAAGTAGATTGCGTTGGGAAGGTCATCGCGCCCGTGCCCGAAGTTGTCTCCGGTCACGAGAAAGCCTGTACATTCATTTCCGGGGATATGTTTGGTGGGTGTTGCGATGATCTTGAATTTCTGGCCGCCAATGACGGCGTCGATCGCCTCCCAGGGTTTCATGCCATGCACTGCGGGTCGGGGGGCCAGGTTTTTCCCGCCGTCGACGGTCGTGAAGACGCGGCGTCCGTCTAGAAGTTGGCGGCCAAGCTCGTCCAGGTTGTCTGGGTGGTCTTCGTGGCTCAGGAGTATAGCATCGATCACGGGTAGCTGGTCAAGGCGGAGAGCTGGGTCTTCTGTCACCTCTAGGACTGCTCGGCCTGCATCCCAGGTTGCGCCGGCAGGAGAGAAGAAAGGGTCCGTGAGGAAGTTGACGCCGTTGATCTCGAGAATGGCAGTGGCTGTGCCGATATGGGTGACATTCAGAGTGGGAGCCATGACAGAGAGTGGGAGAAAGAGGTGTGTGTAGAGTGACACCTGCAGTAACCTTCACAATTTATACACTTGTAGACAGATGAGGAACGAAATTCGTTGATGATCGGTGATGGGCTTTTATACCCAGAGGTTGCAAGATAATTCAATGAGGATTAGTTATAGTTATAGGATATACTACTTACTACCTTTTGCTTCGGCATCCCACTCGGTATCCCGCCTCTCGGTATCCCTCCAGATCTGCCTGACATAATTTGGTTGATAATATTCATCCATCAGCATTTAATAATACTGAGTAACAACTGTTTGATAATCGAAAAGCAAAATCATCCAGGTGGGATGCGCCGGTGACTCGGATTCCTAATCAAAGCTGAAGAATACCTAGCCTCGACCACCCGGCAGATATCAAATAAATCCAGATACGGATATGAGATTGTCTCGGTTATGAGCATAACGAACGGACTGAGGCCAGCCCTAAGTTGACTGAGCAACTTGTCTCCGCCATCGTAACGTGTTCACCACTTGAGATCTGTTCTTCGGAGGATCGAGCGCTGATGTATTGTCGGCTGACTATCGTGCGAGTGGAGCGGCCATCGGTCGACCGTTGACCGATCACACTGTAGGATGCTAACACATCCATTTTTCTGCTGCCTGAACCCATGATACGGAATATCGAAAGAAAAAGACCAACACAGAGAAAGAAGGCGCTTATAATTTCTGGCTCAAATCTCCCCAACCAACCGAGCACATCTCTCTATCTCACACATTTTCAAGAAGCTCGTAAATCATAATGGAGCCCGTCTATCAAAGTCTTGTCCTCCGTGCGCTCCGGGTCCACGAGCACTTTCAAAAAGAAGGCAATACCACCATTGCAGCCACCACCAATCCTCGAGCTGGCACGCGGCCTTCTTCATGGCCTTAGTGATTGGAAGTTGGATACTCGGAGCAGAAACAGAACCGGAAGCCTATGACTTCTATGCCGCGGCTCGGTCTTATATGTCTTTGCGTACACTTGAAGCGGGGAACGTCCATACCGTGGAGGTATTTCTTCCAATGGTAACACCACTAGTGAGACTGAGGTTGCAGCTAGGGCTAATGCTTTAATACAGGGTTGTCACCTGGAAGGAGCTGAATCTCCGAATGATGCTGTGGTGGGGGAGCCACTGACTCTGCACCTCGCCCAGGGGACAGACAGAGGCTCGAAATATGTGCCAATATATCGCTATAGAGACGATCCAAGAAATCGCAACTTTCTGTCAAGAGCGGACCAACTACTTGCATCCCAGCTTAACTTGGTATGCGACTTATTTCTTATTCCAGGCCGCCTAGAATTCCTTGAAAGAATCAAACGGACTAGTCAACAAGATCCTTCCAGAGAACCGACAGGACCAACCTCAGCGCTGGATAGGTTTCCTGATTTCAACACTGCTACTATTGATCCCGACGCACAGCCAGTCGCTACGTTCGCAGCCGACCCAGCATTACAAATCTTCTTTGAGAATACACCTTTAGAAACCGATCCATTTGAAGGAATCGGAGGCTTTCCAAGCACACAGGAGCTTGAAATATTCGACTATTTCCCCTTGAACGGGGATAGCCGTGGTGACTAGGCAAGACCTACACGAACTCTTTCTTGGTTGAAACAACTTCTGAAGAAATTCTATCATCGATTGGAAATATCGAACGTATTACGGCTTCATATGTATATTGAAGCTCACATCCCGACCACTTCATCCAATAGGATGCTATTGCGGGTTCGTCCCTATTCATATCCACGTCCATTCCGACACGTCGTCAAATTCATACATCATGTCAAACCCTCCATACTAATCGAGATGATTGTTCTTCCCCATCGGCGGCAACGGGTTTTCAGTCAATGTATCATCGGAGTAATTGTGCAGATTTCCGTCCTGCACTACGTACTCCATGCGATCTGGCGTCATGGCCGGCGGGCTCGCAGTACTGGTCGATTCACTGCCCTGACTAGCCGTGCGAGTAGTAACTCGCGTCTCCTTTTTCAACCCATCAGACGGCTTGTCCTCATCCACCTGCTGTCCAACATCCTGCGCCCTCGGCTTAATGACGCCCAGCTCGACGAAGCGTTCTAAGTCTCCCGCATCTGAAGGGCGACCCCCAGTACCAGATATCTCCTTAGCAAAGGCCGTCCAGCGCCCAGCGCTCCACCAATTCGGTTTCTTCTGGCCGATGCCGAACTTACTGGCGCGAGCGGCCTCGAGATCCCCCCGCTGGGCTATCAGCGCCTGATCTTCATTGAGTTCGCTGAAACCCCACATATTCATGACGATGATGACGAGCAGGGCAGGCGTGTATCCCAGCCCATAAATCCACCCGGACTCCACGTCATACCGCAGCGGGGAAACCGACCAGTCGAACGCCGAAGCAATGGCGTAGCCGATCTTGACTCCCAGAATGGCAATAATGACCAGGAACTGCGAGGGCGCCTCGCGGAGGTAGAAGAGGAGCTGGCCCAGAACGCTTGCCGGACGCGCCTTGTACCGATAGATGCTATGCTCCAGGCTATAGCAGATGACGAGCATGCCGCCGAGGGCCATGAACCCGGCGGTGCGCCAGCGGACATCTGTCGCGACGGGCTGAGCCTCGCGATCCTGCTGCTCCCGGCTGCGCTGGTGCTCGATGGGAGACCAGGAGCGCGGGACTGTCAGAACGAGGTAGATCAGGGCGAAGGCGTAGAAGAGCAAGGGGAGGAAGCCTTCCTGACGTTTCCGCGAGCTGGACTTGCCGAAGGCGTACGGGTCACGATCGCAGATTTGTCGCTCTTGCCAGGAGCCCCTGCATGGAAAGTCAGTGAGAAAAAAAAAAAAGGGAGCATGGTTGACGTGACACTCAGGGAAGACTTACCAGTGTCTCACGGCCTCCCAAACTGCCGCCATCAACGCCGGCATAAGCAGCGTATAGAAGACGCTCTGCATAACCAATGGCGCACCCTGCAAATAATTCCGATCGACATCAACACTCATAAAGCAGCTAACCGTGCCGCAGACCGCCACTACAAGCAACCAATACCACTTGAACAGCCGGCCCATGATCTTCCAGCGCCGATCATCAGGCAAATATCGCCGGCCATGCTTGCGCAGATTCAGCAACGTGACGACGATTGAGATGGCGAACAGGAGTGCAAATGCGAGGCCAATGGAAGCGTGCTGGCCGATTTGGTTGATGGGCGCATAGCACGAGGTGCCGTTGACGACCGTGCCGTTTTCCGCGAACAGATGGGGCTTGAACTGGTCGAAGACGAGGTAGCATTCTGTGCCGTTGGAGAGCGTGCCATTGGTGTACAGGGTGTAGTTGTACAGGTTCAGGGCGTCGCGATCGAAGTGCACCGTGTTGATCAGCACGTCGGTGTCGTTGGCTCCTGTTTGGAAGGGCGCCAGGGCCCGCGTGAATAGATTCATCTCGTTCGGGACGGCGGGCTTGATGCCGCGTCGTTTGTCGCGGAGGGCGCTGGAGTGGAAGATGGGTGTAAAAGAGACATAATGGGAAAAAGGAAAAGAGGAAAAAAGGTGGGAAAAGAGTAAGGAAGAGGCGCGGAAGAGCCGGAGTTGAAGATGCTGTAGGGTGGTATTCAGGGCGCAGTCGATTACGTCGATGATGCGGAGACCCAGCGAGTCGGTTGCACCACACGTTAAGGGTCACACAGGCCCTGCTAGGGGTTTACTTGATTTTCTAGTTCTTAATACTTGATCTACGCCCTTTATTTGCTGGGGTAATGCAGCGAAACAGGGGGGGCTTGTTCCTGTTGTCTGTGTTGGGAAAGTAGTCTTGATCTACTCATCCTATGAGATTGCAATGCAAGCTTATGCACCTCTCGTGTTCTCGTATAAGCAAGATAAAGGAATGGAAAACCTAAAGGGCCCTTGTTCATAGGAGTTTCATGTTCCTATGCCGTAACTAAGGCTTAAAGATTGATAGTAAAGATGTATCAGCGATGCCCTGGAATCATAGTATAATGGTACAGCTTGCGCATTGATTCTTAATCCTAGGCATCGACTCTCGCTTTCTCGATCAGGCAGAAATCTCTTTTTAATCCTTCAATACTGCCTTCAACACATCCACTAGACCTTTGACTTCCTCCACTGCGGCACTGTTAGCAATCACTCATTGATGATCGGTCCTATGAGCTCACCGGTATTATAGTGTAAGAAGCTGATTCTGACGACCCCATCATCAGGATCTTCAAGCTTCAGCACATCCTTCAAGAGCCGAAAGCTGTACATGTGCCCAGAGCGGAACCCGAAGTTCGACCGCTTCTCGACCTCGTCGACGACTGCCTGGCTCTTCCATCCCTTGACCAGGAAGCTTATTACGGGAACCCTGCGTGTCTGGTCCGCAGACGGCTCTCCAATGATGGTAATATTCTCATTGCTACGAAGATACTCGAGAAGAATCGCCTGGAGCTGCTCCTCGTGATCCGCAATAGCCTTCCAAGCAGATGCGCGATCCGGCCCGAAGTATGCCGTGATTTCGGGGATCGACTGCGTGAGCTCGTAGTTGGCTGAAGCGAGAGTAAGTTTGACGTCGAGAGTCTGCGGCTCCGAGGCCTTGAAGTAGTGGCCGAGCATATTGATCTGGTCGTGGATGCGCGAGTGACAGTATATCTGCGCAATATGTGGGCCGTAAACCTTGTACCAGGAGAACACCTGCAGGCCGTTAGTTCGAGGATGAAGAATGATCGAGGATCCATACGTATATGTCAACATCCAGTTCTTTGACGTCCACCAGTCTATGCGGAGCAAATGCCACGCCGTCGACGCAGACAAGTGCCTGTTATTTCGCATTAGTGTGCCTATATGTCATTACACCTGGAGCCATGGAGGAAAAGCCTACACGAGGGAACTGATGAACCGCAGCCGCAATGCCTTTCACGTTCGTGATCGTACCGGTGATATTGGAGGCATGTGGAAAGGCCACCAATCTGGTCTTCTCAGACAGCAGCGGCTTCAATGTTTCAACATGGCATTCGGGGTTCGTGGGATTATTAGGCGTCCACCACCTGATAGCCAGACCCAGGAGCTTTGCAATCCGCACCCACGAGGTAGTGTTGGCCTCGTGATTGAGCACCGAGATGACGATTTCATCTGAAGGTTCAAAAGATAGAGCTGTAGAAAGGTTGAACAGGTTCTGGGTGGTTGAAACACCGATGGAGATCTGTCACAATTGGTTGGATTAACGCCATTCGAAAACAGACCCTAGGGATGGGAATGGCAAACCTCCTCCGGACGTGCATTGATGAACTCGGCACCTGCCTTGTAGCCCTGTTCATATGCCTCAGTGGACAACCGGGAGACCGGATAAGTGGCGTCGAGCTGGACATTGGTGTTGCAGAGATAGGCCTTGATCCTACCTTGGGTGAATCATAGGATCCCTTGAATATGGGAGAAAGTGCTTACGACTCTACCACGGAACCAAGTACTTGACTCCCTCCTGTAAAATAGGAGTTAAGAAAGATTATGGCTTGACTAGAACTCAGCATTGCATACCGGCATTTTCTAGGAAGACCTGTCCTTTGTTTAGTGCAGGGAAGCGCGAGGGTGCTTCGGTGATGCTGAACGCTGTCGCCATGATGGAGGATAAATGAATTTCAGAGAGCCACCCAAGAAGACTCAACAACAGAAGAACTGACAGAGCCGACAGAACTGAAGGAATTGAAGGAATTGAAGGAAGGAGAAGAGGGGAGAAACAAAGAAAGAGCAGAACTAACTAGTTAACTAACTGTTATAAGACGGGGGTTACATAAGCCTGTTGGCCTTAACTAGTTATCCGCCCTGCGCCCTGCGACTGACCTTCACCATACTTTCTCCTTTCTCCTTCCCTTTTGGAAGACGCCCGTTATCAACGAGGAATGATGGAATGGTCATTTCTGATCTATACCGGCGTGTAGATCTCTTGATCACCGCGGCCAGACTCTATCTAAGCCTTGGCCTTGGGAGAAACCCCGACAAGGATCACTCTGGCTGCAGTAAAAAACAATACACCTCCTACCATCATGGCCCCTGCGAATACCTGCAACCCCCAGTACGTCCCGTGCTGCCGATTGAGAATGGCTCCTGCGATGGGGCTCCCCGTGAGCGAGGCGATGCTGAGACACGTAAACAGAACGCCTTGACGGACACCGATCTTGCTGACGTCGGTAGAAATCTGGCTGAGAAGAGCCGGAACCATGCCGACGAAGGCACCCGAGGCGAATCCATACATCAACACAAACACAACGTAGATGGCGGCAGATCCGGGAGCAAGCAGAGTCCCCGGGAGCCAGAGAGCCAGGATGGCGATGGCCGAAAGCACGCACATAGCGATCATAACGTTGAATCGTCCCAATTTGTCGCCTAAATATCCGGGGAGGATACGTCCTGGGAGACTGTCCGAGTTATTGCATGTTCCAGCGTGCAAGCCAGCAGAATTGGATACTCACCTGGCAGCATTTAGTATTGCCAACAGATAGCTTGCTAATTCGCGATTCACGCCGTCTTCCTGGGCCTCCAGGATCACATAGTTGATCGGCACGAACATGGCAAAAAACCCACAACAGGCTGCCAGCATCAACAGGACAAATGGAAGCTCTGAAAAGGGCCCGACATAATCATTGAGCTTGACCGGTCGTGGGACTGGCGCAACCCGGGAGCGAACAGTCAAATTAGCAACGACCAGAAGCGCAAGCACTATAAAACCAGGGATTCGAAGTGACCATCCAAATCCGATTCTGGGCAGAAGTCGGGATAACATGGTCGGGAAAATAACACCCCCTACAGATGAACCGCTGGATACAATGCCAAAGGCTAGGGCCCGTCGCTTGTCGAACCATGTCGCCGTGCAGGAGAGTGCAGGATAAAAAATGAAACTGGCACCGAGAGGGTTGCAGATGCCCTGGGCCAGGATGAATTGATAGTATTCGCTGGAGATCGACGTCATCATCAATCCAAAAACATGGAGAAACGTCCCAGTAAGGAGCAGCCACCTAGGGCCGTAGTTGTCGAACAGCTGAAAAGGTTAGTCATTTGATCCCCATGATCTGGAAATGAGGCATACTCGGCCGATGACGATTCCTGCAGCAAAGAGGATGAAAGGCTCCAGAGACAAGATCCATGAGATACTGGAGGCAGTGTAGGATCGCAGCTGATTTGTTTGGTAGTAGTCCTGGAACACTCCAATTGCTGAGCTCCGTCAGTACTATGAATATGTCTGTTATTATTGCAGGCTCACCGACCATTGACCCAGCCGAAACTACAAAAAAGACAGCACCACGCCCCTGCAACTACCGTCCAGGCCCGAATCCCTTGATCGATTGGGCCCGCTTTGCATTCCAGTGCCTCGCTCGTAGTCGCGGCCATTTCACTCTTCGGGTCGGTTGACTCCATGTCGGTGTCGATCCTCGGGGCCTTGCTGCGCCGCTGCAGAACAAAACTTGGAAGGGGGAGGAATGTAGGTCCTTTCAACCCAACTTGTCCGGCCTGACGCCCGCAGGCAAACCTGCAGGAATCTTAAGAAAAATCCTATCGGCGATAAGAGCCATTGATCCTTCGATTTATAATCAGCCAACATCGCCTTCGCCAATCACGCTGTGTTCCTCAGCCGCTATACAACGGGCTAATGACCATGACCTAGTCTCTTTTAAGCTTCGTGTCATTTTGGAATACGGCTGGGATGTAGTTGGGGATGCGAGACCAACAAGTCCCACATGAAACCGATCTGTCAAGATGGCGTTAAAACCCGAGTTTGTGTGACGGTGTAGAGTGTAGACGGTGGCAGCAAGGAGAGGGTACCCTTGCATAATTATCATCGGCTGTTGAAGTATAAAAACTGCTGTTCGCACGCCCTTTTCTCTGTCCTGCCAGTCTCTTCGGCTCTTTTGGAAGGACTCTAGTCTAGCTGAAAGGTACTGCCGGAAAAGTTCAATATGTCTACCTGGGCTCTCATGTCATTTGGAAAGCCAAGCCCTCATCTGTTCAATTTCTCTCCCCAGCGGCTTGCAGCAATACGCACCCCGTACATATCATTGCCCATGGCAATTAAGTCGAATACGTTTATAGCGGCGTCCTACCAGACCACCTTGTATATCGAGTTTCCGATAACAGTCGTTGTGGTATACGTTGCTGCTGTCCTGTCATTCAACAAAAAGAATCGCATACGCAATAACAAACCATGGGCCATCACTATGCTACCTGGATTTGATCTTCTCCTTTTCGCACATAACTTGTCACTTATGATCTTCTCTTCGTGGGTTTTCATCAACACATATTCTCTCATCAAAGAGGTGTGGCCTCGAGAGTGGCAGTACGATACTTTGTCCCACTCTATGCTTATGCTGTGCAAGGTGGACGGAAATGAGATACTAAATAGAGGCTCAAGGCCACTAGATTACCTTTCGCTCTGGGACCAAGGGATATCGTTTTTGTCGTGGACGTTCTATCTCTCAAAGTATTACGAGCTCCTTGACACTGTGATATTACTGAGCAAGGGGAAGGAATGTAGTCCACTGCAACTCTTTCACCACGCGGGAATGATCCTGGCTACTTGGACATGTGTGCGATATGCAGCATCTCCGGCATTGATTGGATTAGTTTTCAATTCGGGGATCCATTGTCTAATGGTACGTGGGGGACTCTACTCTATTTATCTCCGGAAGGATACTGATCAACGGCTCTTCAGTATTTGTACTACGCTTTGGCCAGCATTCATCTTCCAGTCCCACGCTTCCTCAAGCGAGCCTTGACTTGCTTGCAGATATCTCAATTTGTGGTCGGGTGGCTCCTAGCATGTTGCTATCTAGCCATAAAATTCCGAATCCATGTGCCTGACGCTGTGGACGCCAGTCTCAGGAACGCGAGTATTGATTCTACCCGAAGTGAAAATTCAGAGATTGGAAGCTTTGTAATTGATTGCTTGGACAATAGCGGACAGGCTCTGGCCTTGGCTTTGGGGACCATGTACCTTTTCCCTTTGACCTATCTTTTTGTTCGGTTTTTTATGGATACCTACATGCAGCAAAGCCAGCGCTAGGGGAGAGTTTACTTAGAATGACATCATTTCAGGGACGGACAGGGCAGGCATTGTTCTTTGGTGCGTTAATTTGGCAATTCATCCTTCGCGAGGGGCTTCTCTTCCCCAGATTTCGGCTTCTCTTGTCCCGAAGCACTATAAACCTCCCAACTGGGTCTATTTGCCCACTGATAATAGTGTATCTCGGACATCATGCTGTTCAGGGACATTTTATACCTTCTTGTGCTGCCGGTGTCTGGAAGGATTAACAGGTATGCTTACATGTCCGCTCTGGAGTTACCTAGATCAGGCTGAAGAAGACCTAGACATCGTATCGTCTCCAGATACAATGTCGTCCGATCCACTCTCATTGACCAAGACACAACAACGCCTCTACAAGTTGGAAATGGCAATTTTGCATTCAATGTCGATAACACGGGCATGCGGGTAGTTAAGAGCTCTGATTACAGCAAAGTAGGATGTACCAGCTGACCTTTCCAGTCGTTTCTCCCTTTCAACACACTGTCTAGTTGGGAATGGCATAATGACTCATTGCTGCCGAATGGGTATTTTCTTATTCTAACACTATTCCGTATTTCAGATCAATAACCTTATATCAGGGAAGATTCAAGTGACTATCATGGAGTCCCTAGAATGACCCACGGCAGAAACGTGTCCTATGATATCCCTGATCCAGATCTTCCTCAGGCCTTGCAATGGTTGATTTCAAACCCCAATCGTATTAATCTGGGCCGCATTGGTCTCCAGTACAAGGGGTGCAAATTTTTCGGCGTCAGACATTACAAATTCAATGCAGAAACTGGATCTCTGGAATGGAGTCATCACTCGACCTTCAATGTCGGTGGCCAGGAAGTCAAAGTCGTGACCCAGGGCGGTTTTAAATCTAATGCTATTACTTTTCAGATTGATTCTAAGTTTGTCGCGTCAGGAGAACTGACAGTTGTTATAAATTTCCCATATCCACCGATTCATACCACAACGTACAAGTATGAGGTGTTTGTGGATGTCGATTATTTTGCTTCAAACCATACCACCCTTATCCAAGAAGGCCCAGAAGCAAACACAGTATCTATGTACCATGAACTGCAAGAAACAAGCTACTTTATCAATCTTAGATGGCCACCTGGTACTCCTCTTCCGTTGTCCCAATCGAATAATTCGCCATTCTCGCCGGAGCATCGCTATTCGCTCGCTTCCACCTCATCATCATCCAGCTTGGAATTCGCAGCCTACTTCTCCCCAGAGAAACAGGTGCCATATCCGCCATCTTCAATTAAACAGCAAAACTCCAGGGATTGGAACAATTACTGGAAAAAAAGGCGTTTGTGGATTTAACATGTTCGTCCAACCCCAAAGCATATGAGCTTCAGCGCCGAATTTCCATGTCCGAGGGAACAGTGCAGCCAAGGGCCAACCGCCACAAGAAGGTGGACTTATGAACAATGGGTGGTACGGCATGTAGCCTACACTATAACGGTCAATTAGGGATCTGCCATTCGTCATTTATCTGACTCTAGTTTAGGAAAGTTTCATATGGAAATGGTGGTATGGCACAATGCCCAGTAGGCCACATGGGGCCGTTAGAAGTATTTAGACGACATTTTCCCTGCCCTTTACAATACGCTTTTGCCATCTTCTAGAGAAAGAGCAGAAGCAATGGGGTGGAAGGGGGCAATGTTCGTGTGCTTCATTTGAAACTGGAACGGTTCTCAAGACGCTGATGATTTCAGGCGGCCGAGGATGACAGAGCTCAAAACTGGTGTAAACTCTCCTGGTGGCATCAATGGGCTTCTCCTCTGGCAGCAGGTAAGTTTCCAATGCATACAGAGTGTCTGGTTCTAACCTCGGCAGCTACATCCGATGTACCTGGCTGAACTAGCTTATCATCTCCGACGCCAAAACCCCTGCAAAAAGATGAGGTTTTTACATGGCTTCTTATGCCTGGAAGAACAAATGCTCGGGATATTACGATCTGGGCCACCGTATTTCCCCAACACTCTCCATATTAGTATGACACTATATATGAGAGGTTGGGTTGAATCTTATAGGGCTTCCAAGGTATATAACGATGTCTTGACCCTTTAGTTGACACTAGTGACTATTTAAAGTACGGACTCTAGTCTTCCTGAGACCATATTCGCCCTATTGTCCACACACTACTCTAGCACGGCCTCAATCATCCCTTGCACCTGCACATGGCCTGTTATAGTACCATTTTCACGGTCTGCGGTATACCGTGAGATCTGGAAGTAGAAGAGCTTCCTATTTGGCAGGATAAAGACCCATTCGGTCCAAGATAAAGTCCGCACAAGCCCTCAGATCATCCAGCTTATACGCAAATAAGTCGCCTGGGCGTCGGTTCTGAGGGAGGGTCACTCCCCAAAACAAATCATTTCGGGTGATGCAGATCACCTGATTATGACCATCTCGCGGTCGAGGGTATATTGTCTATCAAAAATCAGCTTAACTATTCTACAGCTTTATAGTGTAGAAATGAGCTGTACTTACCATGGGAGATCCAAATAGAACAGGCATACAATTTACATCTGACACATAGACGTGAACAGAGCCGCCGATCTGGTTGTCGCTGTGCTTGTACCACTTCAGTACGAAGACTGCTCGTATCGAACCGGCTCCACCGGCAAACAGGAGATTTAGCTCTTTCTGTATATGCTCACCACCCCTTTCAGACCAATCATTCAGCATGACTAGTGTAGGCAGAGCGAGGCCACTTGGCCGGACGAAAAGATCAGGCTCTGCACGGGATCCGTCTTTGAAATGTATGGCTATATGCAGATTTAGTAAGGGATCCCCGCGAATTGTACAAGAGGTTAGAAATCATACTGGCCCCGACTCGAAACAGACCAGTAGCCTCATCCGTCGAGAGCAAACCGTCGCGGCACCAGTTGAGTAGTGAGATGCCCTGCCAATCCTGGCAAGAGTCGCGAATATCGTTAGACATTTTGTTAATGGAGAACGTCTTGGCTTTTGTGTTTAGCGATTTTCTATATTAGACAGTACATATGTAAGTATTAGTTATCCCTTGTGGAAGATGTGAAGATGTGTAACCTACCTGATGTATCGTCGCTCAAACTCTTCCTCAACAAGAAGCCATGCTCTTGTGGACCAGTCTTCTGGAATCTGCACGTAGACTAGGAGGATATTATCTCCCCCCTTTTTGATGTAGTTAGATATGTGAGTAGTAAAATCACCGAAGTTGGGGAACTGGGAATAATCGAAGTGAATAACAAGGCTTGACATTTTGAAGACCTTATTGATGATAGATAAGTTAAGTGGTAGACGAATGGGAGATGAAAGAGAAAGAATGGGTCGGAAAAATTGCTGGGGCAGGCTGTCATAGTATAATCATAACAAGGTCATCGAGGATCAACTTCCGTGGATTGCCCATCCTATCGCCGTTCCTTCCCAGAAAGTCTCAGGCACATAAAGCTAAATGCATGCCAAGCGGTAATCTACTCCTAAATCAATATTCCCTTCGCTTTGACGTTCCGTGTTAGAATGACCGATGACGACGATGTTACGTGGTTCAGGGCCCTGAGGAAGATAAGTGTGGTTCTTTTCTCCATATGCAACAACGCTCATTAATCTCAAAACACCTTAAGCCCCTATTTTTCTTGTCGAAAGGTGTCGTCTCAAAGGGTAAAGCTATAGCAATAACTGCACTCAACACGCACAACTCCAAAAAAAAACCCCCCCAAATCGGTGCCGTTGTAGATGTATTCGCAAAAGTAGTCACAAACGGCGACAAGGGATAGTATATATATACATCGATGCTCTCGATGCCACCAGACTGGGCAAAGATAATAAGAGTGGGGAAACGCAATAGGGTTGGCTCACACTACTCTCCACAAAATCAATGACAAGGGAACCCTATGGCCTGAGACGAATGGCCTGTTTTTTATAGAAACGTTCAGATATCAACAAAATACCATCACGTGAGCGGAAGACGGCGCAAAACCGGGGTGTTATAAGCGGTCGGTGATTGGCGGAGATGCGGCACGTGAGCGGCGGACGGCATGCCAGGTCTTCCGTCTGTCGAGGGAATCTTCGCCGCTTCAATTTCATACTTGCGACTTGCGACTTGTGAGCTGTGATTCATGTAGATCCGGGGTGACCCTCCAGTTCTGGCATGCAGTATGAGCGATCGTACATCACCCTACGAATCAAGGGCTCGTCATGCCTGTGAGCCTTGTCGGTAAGCTGAGCTGCAACCTTTTCTGGTACCTTACGGTTCTTACCAGGTGATTCCTCGCAGGAGGAAAAAGACAAAATGCCCCGGCGAAAGACCGACGTGCTCGTTCTGTCGTAGACTCAATCAGCGATGCACATATAGCAAGAAAGATGAGTCTTATCGGAGTCTCAAAGTAGGCAGGATTGTCCTATGACTCCATGGTAGTTTGTAACTAACCGTATGAAGTCTAAGCATGATAGCAAAGAGCGCTTACGTCGCCTGGAGTCGCAAATGGAACGGATGAACGATGTCTTGCAGTGAGTTATACAAGGGCTGGGCGGCTTGGGGCTTAGTACGCTGATCTGTAGTAGAGCCTTGACCGAGAAAAGTCCGCCAGACGAAAGGACGTCACAGCAACTAGAAACTGCTGAGAGGTGCCAGCAGCCAGCCAACGAGACCATGGAAAATACAGTACCATGCTTTGATGCCTCCAAAAGGTATGCATTGATTTCAAGGCCAGACGGGTTTGCAATTTCGGCTAATCATCTTCCATAGCCCTCATCCTTCGCCAGAGGTTCTCATGCACTATGTCGAGATATACAAAGCCAGACTTCACCTACAGCCACTGCCACTTTTTAACGTTGATACACTGTCCACAAATGTGCTGCACTTTCCTCCCTTTTTGTTACGTACCTTTTTAGCGGCCACGATGCTATTCTCAGAACATCCTTTTTTTGGGAGCGCCAAAGCCGAAGCCATCGAATTCTACGTTCGTTCGGCTCGAGAAAGCGTAATGGATTCGGCAGCTGAGGGACAGCCTTCGGTAGAGGTCCTGCAGTCGCTTTGTCTGTTGACGTTGAATGATCTTGCTGGTTGGTTGCTATCCTTGTTTATGCAGTGCTGTAGCTAATTGTATCCAGCCGGCCTTCGATCTAGAATGTGGATGAATATAGGGATTGCATCCCGACTTGCCCTATCCCCTCGAAGCCATCTTCGGTCGCAAAGACCGAGTATGACTGCTAGCGAGGACCAGAATAGATGTTTTTGGAGCTTGTTTGTGCTTGAAAGGGCATTTAGCCCTGGTTCAACTTTGCTCCAGAGCGACAGCGCCCCTCTTGCTAATCTCAGCTACCCCCCTAGCCCGCCACGACCAGCTACTGTCGTTAATCTGAGTATCCTTAACGTGTCTGACTCTCCCACAAGTAATGAGTTCAACGACTTGGGCGTTAGCACATACTGCCTGCAGCTGATATCCATATGGAATGAAGTCGTGGCATATTCAAAACACCTACGATCCGGACAGGCTGAAGATCCTTGGCTTGCTTCCTCTACCTATCATGCCTTGGTGGCCAAGTATTGTCAATTCGAGGCAAGCCTTGCCCAAATGCATCGGTTCCGGAATGTTAACTTCCCAAATCTGTCAACAACCGAACTTTCCCAGAACAGATACTACTGGATATCCTGGCTTCAGCTTCAAATAAGTTTCCACGGAGGCCATGCACTGCTGCATCATCCGGCCTTCTACATCACGAGTTCCCGGAAGTTCAATGCGAAATACCCGCCGCCATCCTTCCTGCAACAAACAGTCGATCAAGCCCTCCTCCACTCTGGGTGGATCGTACGGCTTTTACGCACATGGGAGCTCCTTGGATTTGAGCTCAATGACCCGTTTCTGGGTCATTTTATAGTTGTCTCCGCGACAACGCATTGGATATTCCAATTTGCCAACGACGAAGCCGTGGCAGACAGGGCCCGCGCAGACTTTACAGAATGCCAACAACTTTTGTTCCAGCTGGCCAAAAAATGGCCGAAGTTCTCTCCAGTGGTAATTTGAACCACCATCGTATTTTCCTTGTCTCTGAAACTGACTATTTGAATAGGTGAGGGGGCTAGAATTTCTACAGAAACTTGCGCGGCAAGCCTATGAAGCAACCGGCAACGGAGGCATTCCATCTTTCAAGCAATCACTATTATGGGATCTGTTAGACGGCGACTTACCTAGCACCAGTTTTGATACTTCCTCTTCTCTAGTAGCGTCAGGGGGGCAGCAGATTGAAACACAGCATCTTGCTCCTCTGCATGAGCCTGCTTCTGTGCCCTCCAGGGAATACTCCAACGCCCTCATTGGATCTGCAGGGTATCAAACACTCCAGCCGCCTGCCTTCTTCCAAAATTCTACCGAGAACAATGACATCTTCAGCGACATTGACTTCGCCATCTTCTCGCGCCTAGAAGCCCAGTCGGGACTCAACTTGCAGGGGGGGTTGTAAGGGCGAGTGATAGTGCTGTTTCTTATGCAATGGCCATCTTAGCCTGAGGAAGACAGGGACATAATTTGGACCTGTGAGAGGAATCAGGCCGACTCGTTGAATTGACGCGGACCGGGTCCGTCCCCACCGGCACGGAGCGTGGCGACCTTTTCCACCCAAGCCTCCGACTGCATTATAAGTATGTCCGCCCATTCCCTTGCATCTGCCCTCTCCACTCCAACGTGTGCTTGAATCCTGCAGCATGAGTGCTCCTTCCGGACCAAATTCTATTATCATAATTGGGGCCGGGCTGTTCGGCCTCTGCACTGCCCTTGAGCTTTACGAACGCGGCTACACCAACGTCACTGTTCTTGACCGTCACCTTCCTCCTGTTCCAGATGGATCTAGTGTCGATGTCTCTCGCATCATTCGTCCCGACTATGCCGATGTATTCTATGCTCGGATGGGCCTGGATGCCGTGAGAGGATGGGCCACTGAATATGCCCCGTTCTTCCATCGCAGCGGTCTCTTGTGCGTGCAATCTGAAGGCTCCGTTCAGCACACATACCTCGAGCAGTCGAAACAGAATCTGGAGAGCTTAGGAGCCAGTGTCACGATTAAAACCTTTCAAGGCAACGAAGCTACCAACGAATTCCCGGGTATCCATGGCGATCTGTCGCGCACGCAAGGATACTGGAACACCGAGTGTGGATGGGCTGATGCAGAGAACAGCATTGCCCACCTGGCCCAGAAGTGCTCGCAGGCAGGTGTGTCCTTTATGACTGGAAGGCATGGGACCGTCGAAACCCTCATCACCCTGGAGAGTTCGAATAAGAACAAGGTAGTCGGTGTGAAAACAGCTGCAGGAACGAGCGTTTATGCGGATACGGTGATCCTGGCCACGGGCGCCTGGACGCCATACTTGCTTGACACCGGCGACCGGACAATCTCGACAGGCCAACCGGTCGCTTTTATCCAGTTGACCCCCGAGGAGGCCAAGGAGATGCAGGAATGCCCTGTCATGATCGACTTGAGCACAGGATGGTTCGCTTTTCCTCCTACACCAGGCACCAACCTGCTGAAGATGGCCCGCCATGGCTATGGGTTTGAAACAACCGCCAACTCGCCAAATAATCAATCCGACTCTTCATTCTCGGCCCCTAATATGTCTTCTCAGTCACCGTTCATTCCAGCCGACGCAGAAAAAGCCCTGAGGGAGGGATTGGGCTTGTTCTTTCCTCGATTCAGGGACAGACCATTCGCTCAGCGCAGGCTGTGCTGGTATACCGACACTCCCAAGAGTGATTTCATCGTGGACTATCATCCAGAGCACGAGGGACTGTTCCTAGCAACGGGCGGAAGTGGACAGTAAGTTTCAGTCTTTTCCAGTGCTATTGCGCATCGTGCTGACCGATGGTGAAGTGCCTTCAAATTTCTACCTGTTCTGGGTCGGTATGTGGCGGACAGTTTCGAGCGAAAGGCGTCGCAGGAGCAACGAGAGAAATGGGCCTGGACGGCAACTGCGAATCGTCTCTCGAAAGGCGATGGCAGTCGAGGGGGGCCTGCAAGACGAGTGCTTCTGCCTGAGGAGCAGGCTCAATTATAATGTAGGTTGCCTGCACTGTATGAGTATTAGTATGTATGAAGTTGTCGATGGTGACAGTTAAAAAAAAAAAAAAGAAAGAAAAGAAAAAAGAAAACTGTTGCCAATTATAGCGTGTTACAAGTGCGATCGGTTCAATTTCAAAGCTGCTCCCGACTTCTCGAGAATGGAAGGGGAGGAAGTTGTACAAACCGCGACGTCAGTTGCACGTTGGGGTTCGTTTGTCAATTCTCCTCTCTCAACTTCCCTTTCCTTCACACTTCCTCTCATCCCCACTCAACCCCCCATAACGGAGTGTCCCTCTTTTATCGCAGTCTGGCATATATGACTTGGACAGATCTGCAGGTATTCGCCAGAATTGATTCTTCCATCATATCGAGCTGCTAGAAATTCCCGACGGGTTGACCCTTCAAAATGCAATTCACTCTCCTCTCCATTCTGTCGGTGGCCATCCTCTCGTCCATCGTCTCCTCCCTCGAGCTTATCGAGTCCCGAGCGCTCAATCTGTGCTCGGATAGCTTGAGCCTTACTGCAGAGCATTTCAATGTCGTCTTTACGCCCCAGAACCAGTCGATGGCGCTAAGCTTGGACGGGTCGTCAAAGATCACGGGCTATGTGACAGCAGAGTTGGTGCTGACGGTGTATGGATACACCGCGCTGCGCAAGATCCTCAACCCCTGTGACATGAGCTTGGATGGTCTGTGTCCGGTCCGAGCAGGGCCACTTCCCATGATGAGTACCAATATCAAGATTCCAGAGAATGTGGTGGCGCAGATTCCTCGTATGGTCCACCCTGTTTTTCTTTCATCTCTCCCAGTTATCAAAGTCCTAACGCAGATCTGATCTCACACCTTAGGTATCGCGTACTCGGTTCCTGATCTCGACGCCTCGGTCCGCGTTTATATCAACTCCACGGAAACGGGCCAAGAAATCACCTGCATCGAAGCAGCCCTATCAAATGGAAAATCAGTCTACCAGTCTGGAGTCGGATGGACCACGGCGATAATATCTGGCTTGGGATTGGCCGCGTCGGCGATCACATCGAGTCTTGGATATTCGAAAGCCGCCACGCATATCACGGCCAACGTCGTCTCGATGTTCGGCTTCATGCAGTCGCAGGCCATGTTCGGGATGACTTCGGTCCATATGCCGCCCATAGTTCAGTCCTGGACGCAGAATTTCCAGTGGAGCATGGGGATCATACACATTGGTTTTCTGGAGAGGCTGTGTACGTGGTATCAGCGGGCGACGGGAGGAACGCCGTCCAGTATTCTGTCGAACCTCACGGTTACGTCGGTGCACGTGGTGAAACGGCGCTCGCCTGATATTCTCCAGCATGCGTCCGAGCTGATTCAACGGGTGCGGCAGAAGAGAACCGCTACAGGCCCAGGCACAATCGTTGTTCGAGGAATCCAGCGGGTGGGCTTCAGGGCTGGGATCGAAGTGAGCAATATATTTCTGACGGGCTTGATATTCTTCCTGGTCTTCGTGGCTCTGATGATGCTCTTGGTGGCTGTCTTCAAAGCATTCTGTGATATTCGATCCCGATCCGAGAGCGGGAATACACTCAGGGAGCTGAGGCAACGATGGAATCTCATTGCAAAAGGCGTCTTGTTTCGATTACTCTTGATCGGGCTCCCCCAGATGCTCATTCTCTGCCCGTGGGAGTTTACCCAGCATGATTCCCCGGCAGAAGTCATACTCGCTGCGGTCATGCTCCTGGGAATAATTCTCAGCGTCGGCTTTGCAGGGTTCAGGGTGATCAGACTTGCGCGTAAATCTTTGGCCATCCATCAGAATCCGGCATATCTGCTTTACTCCAACGCTCCCTTCTTGACTCGCTGGGGGTTTCTGTACGTGCACTACAAAGCCACGACCTACTATTTCATCATCCCCTCGCTGGCCTATACCTTTCTTCGCGCTATCTTCATCAGCCTGAGCCAGGATGCACCCGTGGTGCAGACGGTGGCATTGCTCGTGATCCAATCCGGCATGCTCGTTGCTGTCAGCGTGTGCCGGCCCTGGATGAACAGGAAGACCAACATATACAACATCTCGATCACGGCGCTCAACTTCATCAACACCGTCTTCCTGCTCTTCTTCGCCGACGTGTTTAACCAACCCGGCCTCGTGACCGGAGTGATGGGCGTCGTTTTCTTCGTCTTCAACACCGCGTTCATTCTAGTTCTTTTGATCCTCATCCTGATCGACTCCGTCTACGCCATCCTCTCCAAGAACCCAGATATCCGGTACCAGCCCATGCAGGACGATCGGGAATCGTTTGTCCGATCCCACAGCCACCTAGTGACGGCCGAGCTGCACGCCCTCGGAGCCACGGCTCGAGGCGACACCGCGACGTCTCTATACAAGGCCCTGGAGCAGGCCGACGAGGAGCGGCTCGTCCCCAGCCGGAGGAAGGGAAGCCACGGGCGTCTCAACGAGGGCCACTCGAGTGGAGATGTCACGTTGCATGACCGCAAGTCCCCTACGTCGGTGGTGGATCTCTCGCTGCCTCTGTTCCCCAGCGTGGGACGGGGTCAGGAGGATCGTAAAGTCCGACGGCAGTCGTCATCGCCTATGTGAGAACATCGATGCGTGTGCATACATACGTATAGGTACATACAGGAAGGAGTAAGGAGGTTGCGGGATAAAATTTGCCTGCCGTATGATCGCCACGAGGGCGAGATTTATTGCAATGTATGTATATCCATGAAGACATCACCACCACCAGTACGTAATCACAGTTATAGTATGTCCTACCTACCTCTACCTCCCTACATAGTACATACTACAGGACACAGAGAGAGAATTCCCTCTACTCCGTACACATGCAAGTCCTCAGTCTGTAAGTAGGTAGGAAGGTATGCAAGTGGGTAACCAGGCCACATAAACTCAGCTAAGCATCGTCCGACCCCCCTCCAGGCCCCTTATTTCCCGCAGATTTCTAACCAAGCCTTACTACTAGTTCAACTATTCTCCGCCCCTCGCTTCCCGCAGCTCTGCTCTTCATCCCCCTTCCTGCACCGTGCGAGGACAAGTTAGGAAACATGGACTTGAAGACGATCAGGCGAGAACCAGTATGGAATGGATTTCATTTCATTTTATTTATTATATTTTTTTTTTCTTTTTAAAAAAAGAGGAAAAAGCAAAGAAAGAGAAAAGAAACAGAAAAAGAAAAACACCCCTAACATGAAGCTCAGCTAGCTAACTAGCTGGAGTCTATGACATCATTTACGCAGACAGAGTACTCGACTCAGTAAGTAGGATAAGAGGCATTTACAACAAAGCCGAAAGTAAAGAGCACTGAATCAGCCGTCGAAGATTCTAGTTCCCCGTACTTTTGACGACGTTTGATGCCCAAGCTACTCGCAGTAGTAATTCCGTAGCAACATACTTACTACTCCGGATGTAAGCAGAAGTCTGAGCACGTACAGGGGATAAGGCATCGTTAGGTTTCTACACAGTAGTTTGGCGGGGATCCATCCGATTGCTCTTCCACAGAGTATTATTATTATTTTATTACTAACTATTACTATTACTGACAGATTCCAGCACCTCCAGTCCCTCCTGGGTAAAGTGTAAAGTCAAGGCAGCCAGGCTCAGCCAGGCTCCGCCGCTAAGGATGCACGTCCGTCCCGAAGAAGTAATCGGACTGGTCGACTGGATCCGGTGGAGCCGTTGGTTTTTTATTTTTGTTATTTTTGCTATTTATTATTATTATTGTGTATTATTGTGTATTATTATTATGGTTTTCCCGTATTCTTAGTTTCGTTGTTTTCACTAATAAAAACCACTTGTCTACTCCGGAGTAGGTATTCTGTTCATCTAATCCGTAATTCCGTATGCATGAACACTCAACTCGAAAACAAAAGGTGGAGGTCGAATTCGATGCAGTCGAACTTTAAATCTACCCCGCAACTTATTATGATTTATGATTTATGACCATCTGGTATGGATAGACACAGGGGAAACATCTCGTGGCTTCGTATCCATTCCTCGGAGTACGGGGTAGACTATGAAATAATAGCTCACATTCCCGTCCGAGTCAGGGATATGACTTGATCTCCGCAGACTCCTTTTGCAATTTCACATACCCCGTGGATTTGTAGAGTCACAGTCAGTGCACTACTCTGTCAGATCATCTCCTAGTCCGGCTAAGGCGCGTACTTTTGTGTGCATGGCTGCTTTGCATCCCCTCCCCTACCCGGATCGCTCCATCCATCCACCAACGCTAACGCCAATGCCTGCGCCCAACGAGTCCAGAGTCAAGACCAATGCTAACCATTCTTTCCCTGTCTGTCCTCATTATTGCGGAATATCCAGGAATCAGGATTCAGGGACTGTGTCCTCCAGAGTACCCCGTACAAGTACTCTTTTATGTACAGAGTAAAGATAGTCCGCCCTCGGGCCACTTTCCTTGCACGACACGAGGTCAGGTGGTCCCCGCCCCCGGCCTTCGCCTTTCGTATTCGTCGGGCGTTCTGCTGCTGTCCTCTGCTTTCCCGTACGACCGAGATGCTCTGCGGGCTTTGGGGCGCCCGTGTACCCTGAGGTGGTGGTAGTGGGTGGGTTGGAAAGATACATTCCGATGACCAGACAGAGTATCTACCGTACGGGGTATCTGTAGGGGTTCTTACAGAGATCCGGACGGGTGTTTTAGGGACACTTCTGTATCAGAGTATCCATCATATGTACTCCGTATGTATGTATGTCAACGCCAAGAGAAAACATTCCGCACGTATCAGATCGCACTGGCAGATGAGAATCGGAGAGGTTCGAGAGTCGCAGTCCAGAGGAAGGAGGGGAAAAAGAAACGAAAATACAAAATATGAAGAGTCAAGCGAGACCCCCAAGCAGGCATTCCCCTGTCATCTCCGCATTCCCACGCAAGGGAGACAATGGGAACTGCAGTGGTCGCGACGTGATGTGAGAAGCAAGTTTAAAGTGCCGCCACCGGACTCTCTTTGACAGTACATTAATATTAATGTTGCAAACCGTGCTTGTTTCCATTCCTTGATCCGAGCTCTCCTGAAATACTCTGTAATTCCAATCCGGTCCGTCCCCACTGCGAACAATGGATATGGTTATGAACTTATGATTATGTATGGTACGGGAACTCCCTCCCTCCCGGCTCCACATCAATTCCATACATCGGTGCTTCATAGTTCATACGGGGGACTGTCCGTACTCCAGCCTCTCACTACAGAGTACCATGTACAGAATAGTGCGTAAGAAAAAGATATGATAGTTAGCTACTCTGTACCTTAATGACTACTGCCTACCCGAGTCAAGTCCACGTCTCAGCGGGGCCGTTTCACCAACTCTCTCCGATTCTTCTCCTGTCGATGCTTATTCTCCAGATCAGCTGTCTGCAATACAACGTCTTAGTGTCCTAAATTTGGTCTCGAATTAGGCTTTAATAGCTGCCTTGGTCGAAGCCCTTAGCTCCTCCCTGCCTATCAAATCCAATCCCGAGACTTTCACCTTCTTCTCGTTTCTATCCTACTCCCTAGACATCCTCTGACCGTCAGCAGGATCCATCTAGGAGTCCGGACTACTGAGGACTCAGAATAGGGAGACGCCGTGGCAGGCAAGTCGAGCACGGCGACTGAAAACGCGCGGCTTTCCCCACCGGGCAAGCCGTGCTCATCTGATATGCGCCTCGTCCGATCGCTTGTGTGTACCCTTTCCCTTCCTCTTTCTTTCTTTCTTTCTTCTTCTATCCTTTGGTCTTTTCTTTTCTTTTTCCTTCGTCGCCGGTCGACCTGTTTTCTTTTTCCCTCTGATCATCAACCTTAATCTGGGATTCTCCTCCAGCCGAAAAAAGAAAACACGCGTCTCCTCTCACTTCTCCTCTAGGCAGACAGGATCAACTAACTTTCCACATCCCCCAGCACGGCGATGATAGGTAGGTTGCCGTAGCCTCACCAGTCGCTGTCCTTTGGTTGAGCGGGAGATGCGAAGTCAGGATGATCGGTCGGAAGGCGTCCACACCAACCGGTTTTTTTTTTTTTTTTTTTTTTTTTCTTCGACAGCGTGGGTGAGGTCCAAGCACTCGGGAGATTATTGCCAATGACGGAATGTCATGGAGGGATGGTCCCTGACGAGGATGAGGATGAGAGAGGTATGTATTCGGGGGGGGGGGGTTCAGGTGATGGGATGGTTTACTGGAATACGGGAGAAGGAGAGGGAGGGAAAGAGAGAGATGGGTATAGGGACTTTTTTTAAACGGTCTCCTACGTTATCTACCTATTTATCTATTTATTCTATTCTTACTGTTCAGGCAATGTATCAATATCAATGTAGGATAGCATCGTTAGATACAGTATAGCCGACCGAGACTGCAGGATGTCCGTGCTGGGCGCACAAAGGAGATCCGGCCCACTTTTCCCCAGATTGTCATCTGTGAGAGATTTGTTTTTCGCAATTGCTTCGTCTATCCTCTGTTCTTAGTTCTTACTCTGTCTGTTTCTGTTTGTTTCTGTCTCAGACGGAGATATGCCCCCTCGGCCGAGCTGTGCCAAAGAGTTTGGCCTTTTCCTCCAGTAGGCAAAGGGTCTCGCTGCCGTGTCACTCTGGAGGATGGCGTCTGTTCGAGTATTTTCCCGATCTGACTTTCGTTTGGACTGCATTCTGTGACTTTCTGTAATTCCCGTCCAGCTGAGCCGTGTTCCATCCTGGTATGCATGTAATCCCCCCAGGCCGAACGAGGCAAAAGATCACCGTTGGACACTAATTCATCTTATTACAGAGTGTATTATTATTATATTATATTATTATTATCATTATTATTATAGTAATAATAATAATAATAATAATATAATAATAATAATAATACAAGGCTAGTACTGTATGTCTGTATGTATACGCTCCACTCTAGGCCCGGTCCCTACCTCGCTTTAGGTCGCATTAGGTAGAAACTGACCGGAATACAGAGTATAGAACAGAAGCTCGGAAGGCAAATAGATGATGTGGAATTGAATTCCTGCCATCGATCCCCTCCCTTTCGACCGTTTCCGTCGCACTGCGCATGGGCATCGTGAAGGCTCCACCGCCGCCTTTTCCAGTTCCCACATTCCAGAGCCACTTCGGCGTGGTCATCCGAGTAATTAATTTCAATTCAGGGTCTGCGCCAGTCGATCGGCTTATGCCACAGTTAATAAGTAAGTGCCCAGCGGGATTTCGAGTTATTTGATTCTTTATGATACATACAACACCCTGTATTCATATACATACACTGACTATAGAATAGAGGAGAGTTACCTCTGCCTACGGAGTCGACACTCTGACGCAGGTTAGAGTTTGTATTCCTGTCGACAGAAATAATCCAGTCAATCCAGAACCCAAGGTTTGCCTAGGCTGAGGAAGGCAAGTATCGACCGGTCGATGCTCACGGGTCCACCGGCGGATTGGCATGATTCATTCCAGTTGGGATTAATGATATTTCTTCCTACTCTGTACTCTGGACTATCCAATCCAGTATTCCATACGGAGTACAGACTCGAGGAAAGACGACAGAGTAAATCTGGCTGTGCAACGAACTTTAACCTCTCGACGCTGTAGGATGACATTTATAATATGATTAAGATCCCACTCTCCACTCGACTGTCATTCTCTGTCGTTAATTAATTCTCACGCTGGAATCAGTTAAGAAAAGAAGTTAATACCCAGCCAAGTTCCCCACTTCGCTCTTTCTCAGGGACGACGCCCCCTCCATCTGAATAATAATAATAATAATAATCTTCCTTCATCAATCACAATCCCTCCCATCGTCCTGCCCCTCTTTTTCGCTCTGGCCTGCCCACCAGACCCAGACTGTTGACCCGTGCTCGTGCTTTTTGATCCTCCTCGTTAATTAAAACCTCCTGCTGCCCCCCGGTTCTGCCGCGACCCTCTTCCTTCCCTCCTCGCTTCCCACCTTTTCTCCCGTCTCCAGTCATCGCCAGCCTCTCTCGCGGAAGAGAGAGGCTCATGCGTGATCAATGTTATCAATGCAGAAAAGCTCCGCCTTCATCCTCTCTCCCTCCTCCACCCTGAACGGGGACCAACGTCGGCCGCCGCAGCTCCCTCATCCTTCTCCTCATCCTCATTCTCACCCTCATCATCCATACCACTCCCACCCTCATCCTCACCAGCAACATGCCCTTCTCCCCTCTTCCTCCTCCCGCTCCGGCAGCATCTCGGAAATCCCCGCCTACGCCGACTACCCGTTGATGGACGACTCGTCCGTTTCCCATCGGGCCAGTATTAGCACCGACGACAATTCCAACGACTCGCCCGAGTCGTGGGACGGGGAAGGCCCGTCCGACAGCTCGCCCGTCGCCGACGTCGAGGTCAAGATCTGCCACGACGTCGTCCATCCGCTCGCCTTGCCCTCCGCCAAAGCCGTCCGCTTCAACATCTTCGCTCCGCCCGACTCGGAGCTGTCCATGGGCGACGTCACCCCCAAGGTCGAGGAGGTGGACGACGCGGATGATTTACAATCTATCAAACCGGTGGTCGGTGTGGATCCCCTGGCCAATGCGGACTCTACCCATCCGGATTCCACGGCTATTCCCGTCAACGTTCCGCGGAAACGTGGACGACCGCGCAAACACCCTCTTCCGGCCCCCGGGGGTCAGGTCAAAATCACCAAAGGCCGCTCCAAGACCGGCTGTATAACGTGTCGTCGACGGAAGAAGAAATGCGACGAGACCAAACCAGCGTAATTTTCTGCCCTTTTTCCCGTCTTTGCTTTATTTTCTCCGCGGTCGCCAAGACTAACTAATGCCCCCTTTTCATCCCCCCCAGGTGCTTGAATTGTCAGAAAAATGCCGTGGTGTGTGAAGGGTATCCTCCGAAGGAGATCTGGAAAAGTGGGAAACAGAAACAGGAAGATGGTGCGTTAATTCGAATCCGCGGGCTTACTTACCCGGGGAGGGAATCCCTCTGGTGGCGTGCTAATCTCAAGCCTTCCTGACTGCAGCTGCCCGATGCCAAACGATGATCTCTCGTACCCTGCCTTTCCTAATCGACGGAATCGAAAGCGATATTGACCGACGCTTCCTGGATCACTTCGTCTACGGCTTCAGCCGCGTGCTGACGCTCATCAACGACGATTCCAACCCCTTCAAAGAGATTCTCCTTCCGATGGCGACGCAACATCGCGGCTTGATGCATTCCCTCATGTGTCTTTCGGGGTCCCATCTGTCCGGACTCGAGCCGGAGCCGCGCGTCATCGAGCGGAAATATCACCACTTCCATCGGGCGATTCGGGACCTGAAGAGTAATATCACGGCGTCGTCAAAAGGCAGGGGAGATGAGCCGGAGTCGCTGGTGGAGGACCCGATAATTGCGTCGACGATCGCTCTGAGTCTCAACACCATCTGCGAGGGAGAGACGAATGGCGAGTACCGACCGCACATGGATGCCGCGAGGTATTTGCTGGTGACCCAAAAACCCCGCAATGAGAAGTTCCGACAGTTCATCGTCGAGTTCTTCCAGTACCACGACGTCTCGAATTCCATCACCTCGTTGGACCGACGTCCCGCGCATCTCAACGGCGACCTGCGACTACCGGACTTCGTCCCCCATGCCCAGGCGGGTATGTTCCTGGGGGTGTTTGACGGTCTGTTCAACTATATCTCCGAGGTGACGAGACTGCGTGATCGGATCCGTCAACGGCATAACGAGGGCTACGAACCGGCCGTGGACTACCAGATCCTGAGCGAGGCAGTCTCGATCGATTCGGCCATTCGCGCCTGGGAAACGTCCCACCCACCCAACACCCCGAACTGGGCCCTGGCGCAGCTCTATCGACAGTCGACCTGGGTGTATCTGTATCGCACGATCCGGCCCTCACGGCCGAGCGAAAAGATTGCGCGGGTGGTGGACGACGGCCTCGCTTTCCTTGATCAGCTGCCACGGGACGCGGGAGCATACAGCATCGTGCTGATGCCGCTTTTCTTGCTGGGATGCTCTGCCTTTGAGCGGGAGCAGCGAGAGCGCATCCAAAAGGGGTTTGAGTCGCTGAAGGCCTACTCCAACCTGCGCAATATCCAGCCAGCGTTGACGGTCGTCGAAAAGGTGTGGGAAGTGATGGATCGCGACATGGAAGACAGCTGGGACTGGGAGAAGATCATCAAATCCATGAACATGGATTTTCTCATCACTTGAGGACGGTGGGATGTGCCTACTGTCCCTTTTTTGCATTTTACATGATTGCATATTAACGAGGGGTGCTAGTTATGATTTTCCTTCTTCTTTCTATTTATGAATTCTTGACTTGGACGGTTTTCAACCGCCCTTTTGCACATGGACTATTCTGGAGGGTGACCTACGGCGTTGTGTCAATGCATGAATGTCATCATTTTCTCTTCTCTTGTCACTATTTCTGTGGGATCTCTTGTGTTTCTCTTGTGTGTCTGAATTTACCTGGCAGGGATGGTGGGCAGGGAAAAGGACGAGGACGGGTTCATATACTTCTACGCAGGCCGGCGTCAGGCAAGGAATTTGCAGTGCTCTCGTATATATCCAGTCTGGATGATTGTATTTCTAGGATGATGGTATATAATGGTAATGCTATACCTAGGGAGTTAATGATATGTTATGTTTAGTTAACTAGTTAACTAACTAACTAGTTATTTAGCACACGATGACTACTCCAACTAGACCCGGCAACGTCCCTCGCCGAACCAATGACATCCCCAACGTCCACGTTCTCTGGCCAACATCTCCACCCTTTAGCTCCATTTTTCGGCTTCTGGACTGGTCAGTGGTCATCCCTGAAAGGCGAAGGCTGACCGACAGGATTCAAAATGTGTTCGCCAGCACGCACCTCTCACTTCGTTGATTCTTCCCTCGATGTGACCCGTAAGAGAGCCCATAGCAGTGGCAGACCAAGATGGAGAAAGAGGCCCACCACGGCGCCCAAATCGACGAAACCACCCCGTTCAACCTCACTCTCCGCGCCGTCAACCCGGTCGACGTATCGGTGCAAGACCTGTCGCTACAAATCGACACGGCGCCGCCCATCTGGGAAACCCCACCGACGCAACTATGGAGCCGGCTGCGCAGAACATCCCCGACACCCACCACCAAGACCGTCCTCGATGGCATCTCGGCCTCCATGCCCCGCGGCAGCCTCACAGCCATCATCGGCAGCAGCGGGTCCGGCAAAACCTCCCTGCTGAACCTCATGGCCGGGCGCATGGGGATGGCCAAGGCGCAAGTATCCGGTTCCACGACCTTTAATGGACACGAGGACATCGAGCGTATTCGTCGCGCGTACCTGATGCAAGAGGACGTGCTGATTCCCACGCTCACGGTGCGTGAAACGCTCCGCTACTCGGCAGACCTAAGGCTCCCGCCGCCGACCACGGCGGAGGAACGGCGCCAGATCGTCGAGCAGGTGATTCTGGAGCTGGGGCTGAAGGAGTGCGCGGAGACGCGCATCGGGACGAATATCCATAAGGGATGCAGCGGCGGGGAGAAGCGTCGCGTAAGTATCGGGGTGCAGATGCTGGCGAATCCCTCGGTGTTGTTCTGCGACGAGCCGACTACCGGATTGGATGCGACCAGTGCGTATCAGATTGTGCGCACGCTGAAGAGGCTGGCGCAGGACGGTCGGACGGTCATCGTGTCGATTCATTCGCCGCGCTCGGAGATCTGGAGTCTCTTTGATAATGTGGTGCTCCTGGCCAGAGGACAGGTGCTGTATAGTGGCCCGGCGGGCGACTCGCCGGCGCATTTCGAGCGCTGTGGGCATGTCTTGCCGCCATTTGTGAATCCGGCGGAGTTTTTGATTGATTTGGCGGCGATTGATAACCGTACGGAGGCGTTGGAGACGGCGTCTTATGCTAGGGTGGATGCGTTGAAGGCTGCGTGGCGATCGAGAATTGCTGCAGAGGGAACCAGGACGGAGGTGAGAAGAGAAGAGGAGGAGGAGGACAGGTTGGGGAGCGCGGACAGTCCCCATCCATCAACACGAACGGTGTCGTTCCGGCAGCAGTTTCGCGTTCTGACGTCGCGGACGTTCAAGACGACGATCCGCGACCCCATGGGGATGGCTGGGAGCCTGCTGGAGGCTGTGGGCATGGCCGTGATCGGCGGGTGGATCTTCCTGCAGCTGGACGAGAGCCAGGCGGGGATCCGTTCGCGGCAAGGGAGTCTGTATACGGCGAGCAGCCTGAACGGATACCTGATCCTCCTGTACGAGACGTATCGACTGACGATCGACATCCGGCTGTTCGACCGCGAGCGAAAGGAGGGCGTCGTGGGCGTCCCGGCCTTTCTGCTCAGTCGTCGAGCGGCGCGCCTGTTCCTGGAGGACCTGCCGGTGCCGGTCATCTTCGCGGTCATCTTCTACTTCATGGTGGGATATCGTCTGACAGCGGCGCAGTTCTTTATCTTTCTGGCCATCACTATCCTGACGCACTATATTGCCGTCACGTTCGCCGCCGTCAGTATCAGTATCGCCCGGAGCTTTCCCGGAGCGAGTCTCGTGGCCAATCTCTCGTTCACGGTGCAGTCGTTCGCCTGCGGGTACTTCGTGCAGTCGAACCAGATCCCCGTGTACGTGCGATGGCTCAAATGGGTGGCGTATACGTTCTATATCTTCGGCGCGCTCTGCGCCAACGAGTTTATCGGCCCCAACGGCCCTCCCGGCGGGCAGTTCTACGCCTGTCCCTTTTCTGATGACCCGGATGACCCGGCCTGCACGCAGTATACGGGCCGGTATATCATGGAGAATCTGGGATTCCCGTCGGACTGGATCTGGCGGCCGATCGTGATCCAGGTGGCCTTTGTGCTCGGCCACTACCTTCTGGCCGCGGTGCTACTGCAGTATAATACCTTTGCCGTCAACATCGCGCAGGCGCGGGCGTCTGACTCGGATCTGTCGGCTGGAAAGGAGAAGATTGCCGTGCGTGAGGCGCAGGAAGCGCGCCGGGTGACGATCTCGTTGGAAAGCTACGCTATGGATATCCGCAAACGAGGGTTCTTGACTAAGCCCTCGCGCACCCTGTCTATTCTTAAGCCTATCGATGCCGAGTTCCATCCTGACCGGTTAAATGTCATCATGGGGCCCTCGGGCAGCGGCAAAACGTCGCTGCTGAATTCCATGGCGCGGCGGCTGCGCGGTTCTGTGGGTACCCAGTATCATATCCACGGTGGGATGCTGTACAACGGGGCCGCGCCGTCGGAGAGCGTCATCCGATCCGTCACGTCGTTTGTAGCGCAGGACGACGATGCGCTGATGCCGTCGCTGACGGTGCGCGAGAGTCTGCGCTTTGCAGCCGGGCTCCGACTGCCGCGGTGGATGTCGCGCACCGAGAAGTACCGGCGCGCGGAGGAGATTCTGCTCAAGATGGGCCTGAAAGAGTGCGCCGACACCTTGGTCGGCGGCGAGCTGGTCAAGGGCATCAGCGGCGGCGAGAAACGCCGCGTGTCCATCGCCATCCAGATCCTTACGGATCCCAAGGTTCTGTTCCTGGACGAGCCCACGTCCGGCCTGGACGCCTTCACCGCACAGTCCATCATCGAGGTCCTGCAGGGCCTCGCAGCCGAAGGCCGCACCCTGGTCATGACCATCCACCAGGCCCGCTCCGACCTCTTCCAGCACTTCTCCAGCGTCCTCCTCCTCGCCCGCGGCGGATACCCCGTCTACGCGGGCGAAGGCATCCGCATGCTCCCCTACTTCAAGGGCCTCGGCTACCCCTGTCCTCAGACCACTAATCCCGCCGACTTCGTCCTCGACCTGATCACGGTCGACCTACAAGCCGCCGACCGCGAAGCACTGACCCGCGAGCGCGTCCAGTCGCTCATCGAGAGCTGGACCACGGGCGAGAAAGCCCTCGCGTTGAACGAAGCGGCTCGACGGCCGTCGCAGCTGGCCACGCCCGCCGAACTGGGCAGTTTGAAGAGACAGATGTTGCCGTTTCAGTTCACGTATCCGCTTGTGTTGAGGCGCGCGGCGATCAATTTCTGGAGACAGCCGGATCTGGTGATGGCGAGGTCGATGCAGATCGTGGGCATTTCGATCATCATGGCGTTGTTCTTTGCGCCCCTGAAGAATGATTATGTCGCGGTGCAGTCGAGGATGGGGTTTATTCAGGAGTTTACGGCGTTGTATTTCGTGGGTATGTACCTCCCTCCCTCCTAAAAAGAAACAAAGAAAGGAAAACGAAAACTAACTCTCATAGGAATGCTCCAAAACATCGCCATCTACCCCTTCGAACGCGACGTCTTCTACCGCGAAGCCCAAGACAACTGCTACGACACGACGACCTTCCTGGTGCAATACACCACCCTCGAAATACCCTTCGAGATCCTCTCCTCGCTCGTCTTCGGCGTCCTGGCCGCCTACGCCGACAACCTGACGCGCACCCCGCAGATGTTCCTGATCTCCTCGTTCAACTGCTTCTGCATCATCAACTGCGGCGAGTCGCTGGGTATCATGTTCTGCACGCTGTTCTCGCACGTCGGCTTCGCTGTGAATATCACCTCGACCTTGCTCTCCATTGCGACTATCCTAGGCGGAGTCATGAGTTTGGACGTTAATGTCGTGCTGAAGTCGTTGAATTATCTGTCCCCTGTGAAATACCTCGTCAAGAACCTTGCTGTCTATGGGATGCGTGAGCAGATGTTTCATTGTACGGCAGAGCAGTTGCTCGGGGATGGGACTTGTCCGATTGAGAACGGGAAGCAGGTGTTAGAGCTGTATGGGCTGGATGGGAATGGCGGGTTGAATGTTCTGGGGTTGGGGATTTGTGTGTTGGTTTATAGGGCTGTCGCGTGGGGGGTGGTTAGGGTGAGGATGTTTTTTCTGACGGGGTAGGTTGGTTGATTTGGGGGATCTTGGATAGTGGGTTTGGTGGAGGATGTAATTAGCTGGAAGTTTTGAATAGGTGTATATATATATATATACATATATAATTTCGATGGAAACAGGTTCATTCATCATTCGCCCCCAGCTGTCTCAGGGCAAGACTGTCTATACGGAAGTATACATCGTTACATTCTCTGGTCTAAAGATCAGGGATTCTACGTCCCAAGATCGAAGACCTCTTTAGCATACACAGTGTATCCTCATCTACACAGTACTAACAAACCCTTTCTCTCTACTTCTCCTTCAATTGACCATCCATGCCTACGAGTCCTTATCCCCTCCACGGGCACAGCGTAAACTTACTATCTCTGCCCCGATGAAACATGGCGCCGCAGTACCTGTTCAAACCCCATCAGCTTCGTCAACCCCCCTCGTACTCCGACTCCAACAGACAAGGAAAAAGGAAAACGTACAGCGTATCACCATTACCATCAAAGGCAACCACCACGCGGTACTTGCCCGCACTCCTCATCCCATTCCAGGTGGTCAGATGCTCCAGCGGAAACTCCATTAAATCGTGGCCCCTGCACTGCGGTTCGAAGCCGATGCGCTCGCTGTTTCCGAAATAGTGAGGATACTGTCTTTTGCCGGGGCCTGTGGATCTCGATTAGTGGTGTTTTGTGTTGGGTTGGAGAGGAGCATACCAATTGGATCATTCCTGTGCTGGTAGGCTGCATCGGCGGCGTTCTGGTTGTCTTGTCTGTCGAATGTCATGGTGTCTGATGTTTCGTTAGTTGACTCGCTGTTTCTGGAGAAAGTAGATGGAGTATAGAAGTATGTACCGCATTTGAAATCCCGGAATTCTTTGGGGAAGATGACTTCTGCGTTGCTGAGTCCAGCGAGGACTGACGCTGCAAGAAGACAGGAGAGTTTCATGGTGGTGCTTGCTTGCTTTGCTTCGTATAGATGCTGAGTTCATAGAGATCATGGTAGACTGAGGAAATCTTGGGGATTTATATTGATATTATGTACTTTTGCCCTCCCGAGTTAGTCTGCATTTCAGCTCTCTTGCAGGGGTTTGTCTCGGGATCGTCCCTCCATCGATAGCGTCGCAACGCTCAGCTCGCCACTGAATACAGTAGATTCAGCTATTGGCGCTAGGCCGCATAGTGCGAGATAGTTGGTACATGCATTATCTACATGTGTACGTACGTGCATACACACTACGTGCAAATATTCAGCTCAGCCAAGACAATATTCTCATTCTCGTGGTCATTGAGATCCCTTGTTCATTACGTGAATATAGGAGCAAACAGAGTATGGACAGAGGTCTAACATTTCTTTTTCCAATAAGTCCCCTCTCATTGACGAAAGGTTTGTCCTATACGTATTCTACATAGGTTGCAGCTGGGAAATGGTATTTTTATAGTACTTAAGAGTAAAGAAAGAGCTCTCGGCTTCTCAACAGCAAAAATCCTCAGAACAGAACAACTTGAGCATACCAGTGACTGATTTACCTGCAGAACACATGAAGTACCCCAACTACGCCGATGAGATGAACATGATCGACGGGTATTTTTGCTCTCACTTAGACTAGTCTTAGTGTTTAAGCCTTAGCTTCTCAGCCTTGCAGATCCTTCGGATTCTCTCTCCTTCGTTCTCACCTGCATCTAAGCAACGTTTCAGCTCTGATGGTCTGATTCATGCGCATCCGAAGACAATTCGGAGGCAGGAACCCAAAATCAAGACCTAGAAAGCCAAGAGAGTCAAAATCTAGGCAATAATGGCCGTTTCGAAGGATGGAAAATTACTATCTTTCTGGCTTTCATTTCGAGTATCGTGGAATATTGCGCCTTTCATTCTGGGGAGGCTTATCCGCTGGAGGAGGGGAAAATATATCAATGAGTAGAAAGGAAAAAAATAAGTTAAATACTATTCAGTGCTGATCTATCAGAGCTACTAGAGAGTATTATTGAGGGCTTTATCATGTTAAGGCTAGCTCATCGACAATCTTCGTTGCTTTAACTCGCGCTAACTCATCTTGTCTTTAGGGCTGGGAGCGCCATGCTATATTTCTGAGGCTACGGAAGTGAACGACGATATGAATCTGTATCCACCTAATTTATAAGCTGTATTGGGCCGTTTCAGTGTAGATTGATATCTTAGTAGGTGAGAATACACTCAGTGAATTTAAAGAGTGTATCACTGGTGACTGGCTCACCTATCCAACCAAACATTAAGCTCAGAATTAGTGACAATGGTTCATGTGCCCCTGGAGAAGAAGGCAACGAATAACGATTTCATTCTTAGAAAACGCCATATGTCATGTGACCAAGGGGCAGATGTTGATACATCAATAACCTGCGTGTTCAGCTTCTCAGCCTCATTCCAGCGTCCTTGATTCATGTAGGTTGATGCCAGATTTCCCATACTAGTAAGAGTGGATGGATGCTCTACACCCAGCACTGTCTTCCTTGTCTCCATGACCTGCACGTTTAGCTTCTCAGCCTCGTTCCAGCGTCCGTTATTCATGTAGGTTAATGCTAGGTTCGCCATGCTGGTTAGGGTGTCGGGATGCTTAATACCTAGCACTGTCTTCATTCTCAATGACCTGTACGTTCAGCTTCTCAGCCTCGTTCCAGCGTGCTTGATTCCAATAGGTTGATGCCAGGTTCCCCATGCTGATCAGAGCGTATGAATCCTCTGAGCCATTTCTTTCCTCGTTTAATCTCATTGACTGGGCGTATAGCGTCTCCGCCTCATAAAATCGTCCATCACTAGCAAGACAGTCTGCAATCCTCGCTACAAAGGAAATGCAGTCTATTTGGAACTTCTTAAATTCCTCCTCTCGCACTAGGGCCAGAGCATGAGGAAGGTATCCTCGCCAGAGCAGTCGATTGGTATAGTGATTATTAGGGAAAACCTGTTGCATCTTATGAGCCACCCGCTGAATCCAGTAGCTATACTGCCCATTCTTTCTGAGCCAATTTCGTGATGCAGTATGCACAAGCCTGTGCATACTTATATCTGTATCTTCTCTGTTGATGAAGGAGTATGCATTTAGTAACCCCAAAGCGTCTATCTGTTTCTTGGCCGCTTGTGATGGAAGGAGAGACTGGGGAATCTTTCGTGGGTTAATACAGGTTATAAAGAATAGATAGTCTGTTGCCAATTGATCCTGCTTTTGGATTTGATTGAATGATATCAGCCAAGTGGTTATAACAGCATTTTAAATGTTCCTGTAATGGCCCGGATCCCGAAAGTCTTCGCTAAGAAGCTCAACAGCCTCTTCGGCGTCTTCCAATAGCGCTGAATACGAAGAGAGAACAAGACGCTTTTTATTAATATATGCTAATGCCTGTACGATCGCCAATGGAAGATATGCCAGCTGCTGGAGAAGAGCAGTCATTGCTGTATGGTCATCAAGTAGCTCCTTCCGTGCCAATGACTTCTGCAGAATCTGGGTCAATATCTGGAACAGCGATAATATTCGAGAAGGCGAGATCCACTACAAGTTCTCTGTTCCGGGACGTAAATATTATGCGTCCTTGTTCGCTCTGAGGTATAAACTCGCTCAAGGGCCGGACCTGTGTTCTCACCTGTTAACCACATCTCGGCATCGTCTGCATTGTCGAAAATCAGGAGCCATCTGCCCCCACGCTCGGAGCTGAGATATGCTTTGATCTGTTCTTTAGCCTCCGCGGGTTTTCCATCTGAGATTCCGAGGGTGTGCGCAATTTTTAAGAAGCTCTGCTCAATCATCGCATAACTAGTACACGGGACCCAGAAGACCGAGCATTCTTTGTCGCGCTCCTGTACGCGATATGCCACTTCAAGCACAATCTGAGTCTTTCCAACCCTTCCCAGGCCGGTAATTGCAACACGGGTAGGCCTATCTGGCATTGAAATTATTTGCTCCAATTCCGCGACTTCTTGCTGGCGACCAACAAACTTTGGGTTTCTTGCGAATGGGACCATCCAGTGTCGTAGTTTCTGGTTTATGGGGCCAGAACCTGCACGCTTCACGGGTATAATTGACATCAATAGTTTGGTGAAGGCGGCGGCTGTTAATGCTGTATATCCTTGCTATTCTTTCTGCTTATGGGAGTCGTAGTAGTCGCATATCCCCCGGATTACTAGGGTCGGAAGCTCATCCATCAGGCCTGCGGCCTCCATCTCGAAGCACAACATGCCATGCTGTTGGCCTAGACGGTCTCGTGTTTCCGAGTCCTTTATCACCTGATTCCCGGATGCAATCAATCCATAGTGGATGTGAGGTGACCGTGTATCACGGACTTGTCGCTTGACTAATTGCTCTTTATCACACTTTCACAGCCCGCGTCCCTTGTAGCATGGCGATAACCAGAAAGAAAAAGAAGATCCATCTGCTGCTCTGGTGGCGAAAATCTCGCGCTTATGTGGGGATTTTACCTGAAACTATCTGATACAATTTTTGATACCGCATCTCTGCCCTCCATCATTTGTTTTGCCTCTAGTTGACTCATATGCATCAACAGCATCGGTGGGGGTTTATTCAAGGTTCCAGTGGGCTCGAAGATTCCACCTTGAATCGCCTTGCCATAATCATACTGAACTACCCCACCGTATATCCCAGACGGTTTGCTGACCACTACATCGCCCAAACGGATGTCGTTGGCTTTGCTTAGAACTTCACCCCCGATTCCCACCATCAGCGCATATTGAAGTCGAGGAAAGGTCGAGCGCATATGAGATACAACAGCCGCAGCAGAGACTGTTCCATACACGGCAGCCGGGAGTCAGGCAATGACGATGTAATGGCCGTTCAGTTCGCCAAACTCGTAGGTGTTCGGATCGGGGGACGGTTGGCGTAAGGGAATGTGAGAGGAAAGGGTAGGGTCTGCGAGGCGCTTGTCTGCCCGCGTTAGTCAGCAGCTCATGATGTCATCGCCACCGAACCGGCCAAGCCCTAACTAAGTCGGCCTACCTTAAGGGAATCGTGGAAGTTACTTCACATGTCTGGTGAAGGGTGGGCAATTAACAATTACTAATTCCGAATCGATTCGCCTCTCATTCTCAGTTTCACCCTCATTGAAGATTTAGCTCCTCTTGGAATCGTTACACTGACCGCGCGGCGTGCTGGACTCAGTATCCCTGCGAGACGGAACCTGGCGGTAGATGGGGTGTAACCTAAAGCATCATCTTCTTTCCGAGGTCCATTGTCAGACAGGCGTAATTCTAGACTCAGAAACAAGAACAAGACAAGATAAGACACAAAGAGAGGCTGACTAACCTACTTCCCTTACAAAGCACCTCTCTCTCTCTCTGTCTACCACCCAGCTAGGCAGGTAGACCAAGTCCAAGACCAAGCCAGTCAGTCAAGAGAAAGAACGAAAAGAGAAAGAAAAGAAAAAGGACTCACGAATCTAGACTCGCCACGCCTTCCCTTCCTGCCTACCTCCCTCCCACTTCCTCACTTAGACAGACACTCTCCGTTCCAAAGTCTAGACTTTCCCTGACAAACACAGCCAAGGCCCAAGATTGGCGCTAAAATGCCTCATTCGGGCTTGCACTAACACCAATAGAGATCGAGATCTGCTTGGAAGATTGAATCGGCGCCAATCTGACTGGATGGACCGGATACGTCACGGGTCCACAGTGGTGGTTAGGTTTTTTTGTTCGTGGTTCATGAGAGATGGGCGAGTGGGAGGGAGGGAAAGAGTAGCAGAGATCCACTGGGTGGACGGTGGCCACAACCACGCCGGTCAAGGCTTGGTTTTTGCTCGGTGGGTTCTCGGTGGGTTCTTGGTGGGTTTGCTCGAGTTCGCTGGTCAGCCCTAAGGTAGAGTCTGTTAGAGTCCGTTGGGTTCCGGTTTGCTTGCTTACTCTGTTTAGTGTGGGATTTACGGAGGAAAATGTTGAAGAAGAATGATTGAAGTAAAAGTAAAGAATCGATTCAAAAGGTATCCTCGAAAGAAATTCTAAAATAAAAGGAAGGACAAGTCTATCTCAAGTTGCTGAAAAACAAGAAAGTGTTCCACCCAACTCCACATAGTGATCTCAAATCACAAGACCATTTTGGCTTTTCCTGTTCCCATTCCAGTTCCATTTTTTGGCATAATTCATAAGGTAAAAAGACGAATGAACTCAACCAGGAGTCAAATAATGTCAGGATGACATCCACAGTCATAGTTCGTTTTTCATTTGTCGTAAGGAGCCACTCATCGAGAGCGCATCTTTTTCATTTTCTTTTCATTTTTCTCGTCATGATCGTGAGATAGAGAAAGATGAGCTTAGTTACCCAGGTTCAGCTGGAACGAGGTATCGATGGGGCAGCCGTGGGTGGCATGGTCATCCTTGGGCTGGAGGTAGGCCTCGGCGCACTGAGTATCGCCGGCGTGGCAGTTGACGCTGGGGCAGTCCTCGCTAGTCTGGCTAGGCTGGACAGAGAAGCCGTACTTGGAGAAGCTGGAGTCGCTGCCCATGTCGATGCACGACATGTCGTAGTAGATGAGGTCGCCGGACTTGGTGTACTCGAACTGCAGCACGTCGGACTGGTCCTGCGTCAGCGACAGCTTGATGGAGATGCCGCCGCCGTTGTCGTTCGTCTGGAAGGATTCCTGGTAGGTTCCGCCGCCCGCAGAGAGGGTGTGCATGTGACTGACTCTATCAGACACAGACCACGCGTAGACGGTGGAATCCAGGTTGTTGACGATGTTGACGCTGCCGCCGCCATCGCGACGGGTGATGGTGCTGTTGGCAGTGCCGTTGGTGGTGGTGTTCAAGGCATAGGGAAGGGCAGTGGCGAGAGAAGCCATGAGAGGGAGGGACTTGAAGAACATCATTTTGATTTTGTTTGGAGATGTGTGGTTCTTTCTTGAACTTGAAGAGATTGAAGTGTAGTCAAAGGACTAGTAGAGAAAGTAGAGTAGAATAGAGAATGAAGTCTGTACGACAGACCAAAAAGACTGATATGTCAAGAAAGAAGGAAGAAAGAAGGACGATTCGAATGAATCAGAAAGAGAAAGACAGAACTATAGAGATAGACTGATCAAGAGAATGTTGTTGAGGAACAAGACCAATTCAGAACGACCGACGAGGGGATATTTATACCTGAGTCGCCCTCGATTTGGCTTCGGTTCCTGTCCGCGCCGAGACGCCTGAAACCAGAGGCGCAGGGGCACCAAAGTCTAACGGCCAGGCAAATGGGGGAGCCATTCTCCACCGTCAAACCCTTTCCCTGACCCAGACTGCGGGTGGGTTTGGAACTTGCCAGTTGGAGTCTGGACCTGGCTCTGGTCAAGAATTGGCATGAAAGGTCGGAGAAAGGTGGAGAGCATTCTGGTTGGTGCGCGGAGGCAATGTGGCACTCTACTATTGTCGCTGGTCTCTACTCTGTCAGACTGTCTGTACTATGAATGTGATTTGTGATGCACGCTGTCTATATGTCAGATCGGCCACATTGTAATCCACCGCAATCTAACCTGCATGCAGGCCCGATGTCATGGCCGTCGGAGATTGGATAGACGAGGTTTCCCATACAGACCGCATTGTACATATTCACATTCCGATTGAGATCCATTGATTCTTCCATTTGCCATTCAATAATCCTGTCTTGTCTACGGTTGTGAAAAAAGCCTCAAAGCCAAGCCGACAAGAACGACAAGACGTTCTGGACTCCTCAATTGGCTGATCCCTGTTCTCAATCACACCACAAAGCAGCGATTTCACAATCCGACAAGAAACGGACTCCAACTCCAACGGAGTTCGATTGTAAAGCCAAGACGAGTGGCCAGTCAAACTCAACTCCGCCAAGAGATATCCGTGGCAATACCCGTCTCCACTGTAGACGCCGTGTCTATAAGCATCCACCGCATCCGAAGTGCGTGCACCCACAACCCTAGCCCTAACGGCCCATGGAACTTCGGCCTCAAATCCTTCTTTCGCTCTTCTTTTCGCCCACGGATCCACCACCATCTCCAAAGCATACACACCAGCCCGGGAATTGTTTTGCCATTGGCCACGTTGCCCCCGACCTGTGGGGAAGGGTGACGCCGCACATGAAAAGCTTTGACTGGTTTTTCACGTTCGCCATGTGTGGGCTTTCTCCTTGGCTCTTCCCGGCCGCGTGCATCCTTGGTACATGGGCTTTCTTTTCTTTCTTTTCTTTCGATTCCGTTTCTATTGACGCCCCCAGCTGGATCAGACCAGAGGATACTACCGTTTGGAAGAACCCAGCACAAGGACTTTTGTCGGTGTAGCTCATTATTGGGTTTCAAGCGCAGTTGCGGATCCATAGTCGATCAGAGATTGCACTTGAACTGCAGGTACCGTCGGTAATTGGGGCATGTCAGGTGTGCCTGTCGTCTCTATCTCTATTTTAGGGGGTGGGGGGTCTGCTGCTGAGGTCTTCTTTCTTTCTTTCTGATTCTTTGAGACACCGACGGTAACTAGTTAGTTGCTGGTTAAGCACTTACTAAGTCGCTAGAATCTGACAGACACACAGACTAGGCAGCCTAGTCGATACTTTATTTTCATTGGCGATGGCTCCACTTGTCTGTCTCCTTTCCTTTCTTGTCTTTCTTTCTTTCCTTGCCTCTGTTTGCTATGTGGGAGCCTGGGTCTGGGTCAGGGACTCCCTCTCTTTCTCCTCTCAGTGAAACAAAATGCTCCAACTAAAATTCAATCCGGACAAAAGACCAAAAAGAGAAAAAAGACACAGGCTGCATACTTTGGGTCTGGTCCCTGCTACAAAGACCTTGGTTGGCCCAAAATTATGAGACCCTTTCTCTCCCCTTCTTTTCTTTCCATGATCTAATGATTTCACATGAATGGTTCACACTAAAATATAGAAACTAGAATGAAAGGAGAAAATGGAAGAAATAGACAATGCTAATAGGCTGTACCAATTCACTCGAACTCTGCTCGTACGACGCTCTCCTCCATCCTTCCCCTCCTCTCCCCTCACTCCTGTCAATCCGTCAAGTTGATTGACACAATCTAGACCCTCGGCATAAGACAAAAACTACCAGTATGGAGCCCGTAAGCCGGCCAGACTGGTTAAAGAACCGTCTGCCGAGGCATCCTCACGCTTGCGATGCCCCGCCAACTCCAGGTTGATTTGCCGGTGGATGTGGACCAGCCAGTCCACGTAGCTCTGCGCCTCGTTGTTGCGGTCTTCCATCAATAGCCGCGCGAACTCGTATTCCGCCCCATCCAATCCCTGCCGCGCCAGCTGGATGGTCACGGCCTTCGAACCCCGGATCGTCGACAAGTATTGCAGCAGGTTGCGCACCTGTGCGTTCAGATGCGTCTCCAGTAGCGGGAGCGACGATGTCTGGGGATTGAGCGCTTGCAGTGAGTTGTGCCCCTCGCCGAACAGGTCCTCTAGCAGGTTGGGCGACACCTGCGCGTGCAACCAGAGCAAGCACACCTGGCCGTTATCCACCAGATAGGCGCCTCCCTCCTCGATCTTGGAGTAGCTGGCCCGCAGCGACGGCGGCACCTGTAACTGCCCCTGCTCGTTGGGGAACCCGTCCTCCGGTTGCATATTGTGAATGGGAATAATGCGGGGATACAGATACAGCGACAGCTCCGTGCATCCTATCGATCGGAGCATGCGCATGTCGTGGATCCGTCGATCCGATGCCTCTTGTCCGCCTGTCTTGCGTTAGTCGAAGTCTTCGGGCTCGATCCTCCCGCTGAAGCACGCTTACCTTTCAGTGCTCGCGACTTTAGCAGGCTCAACATGTACATGGAAAACTCCTTCAAGTTCTCGGGCAACACCAATTGCCCCGGCGGGTGTGATCCCGAGAAGAGCCTGCGATAGCCGCTGAAGATATCCACCGTCTTCTCCGTCACGCTGGCGCGGATGTCCTTGAGTGACTTTTCTACCGTCTTGGCCGCGGCTACTTCCTGTCAGCGAAGTCCAAAGAGTCTTGATGCCATATACATACCCTCCTTGGCCATCAGGCTGACCACCGCATCCTGGTCGATGAACTTCATCGTCTCCAGCCCTCCCTCGTTGACAGCCGCCACCGCGTTTATGCAACGCACCCGGCGCTGTCCGTTGGCCGACGTGTACAGCAGGGCCGCCTGGAAGTGCGCATCCAGCTTGGGATCCAGCTTGCCGTCGTAGCTGAACAACACGCCGATCGCCTTGTCCGCGTCGATGGCACCGATCTCCAGGTCCGCCCCAAGCGCATGCTGCACGAAGTTGCCGTGGTATCCCGACACCTGCAATCCGTTCGAGCAACGCACCTTCATCAGGGCCTGGTATCCGGTCTCGCGCGTAGCCGCATGTGCGATCTCCCGCGATAGCTTCAGCAGATCGCGAGGCGCGTGGAAATTCGGGTAGAAGAACGTCTCTCCGCCCGTGACTTCGGCGACGTGGCCTGAGTCTCTGGTCAGCGTATTTTCCCGATGTTAGCTGCCACGACAAAGTACATACCAACTGTTGCCACATCCACGTAGGTGCCGCCAGGGGCCGCCATGAACAGGTCCACGCCGACGCCCGCCTCCGCCAGCTTGCCGGCCGCAGTTCGCCAGTCGGCGTGATCAGTCGTGAAAAGCTTTCGCTCCGCGTCTGTCCCGTGTACCTTGGGATCTTCGCGCATAACCAAGGCGCCGGGGCCCGAGTTGGGGAGACTCGACACGGCAGCGATGACCTTACCACCGGCCGCATGTAGCGCAGACAGTGCCGCATTGAGTGCAGGCAGCAGTGCCACTTCGGGCGTCTTGACGTGAGAGAATATGGTGGGGATTTGGTTCAGAAGGGCAGTAATCACCTCCCTAGGAGTATGTCAGTATCAGCGCAGACAGACTGTAAAAGACAAGTCGCACGTACTTGGACTCGTAAGGATCGACAAACAATCCCTCGCTCAGGGGAACAAACGGCTCCTGGAGGTCGGTCATGACCATCATCTGCGCTCGGTCGAGTCGTGCCTGTGGCTGGGTCAGCACCATTCATCCTTTCCAAACTCCATGAAGAGACTTACACTCAGGTTGTAGAAATGCACCTCTCGGTCAAAGGTGACAATTCCGATCTTGGCACCTTCGGGTATTCGTCGCGGCGACTCGCCCTCCTCGGTGTTTTCCGTGTCGTAGAGCGCATTCATAATACCATTGCAGACCCCCTTCAGGAACCCTCGCTTGATGGACTCTTGGCTGACGTCGATCATAAACAACAGCTGCAGGCCCACGGGCTCCTTGTTCCAGTATTCCTTGGGCACCACGAACTCCACCGTTCCCATCATCAACTCCGGACGCTGCATGCGGTCGATGCGCGTGCCAGACGGATCCACGGGGGCAAAGTATTCGGGTGGCACGTCGTTAGGGAAGGTACACATGTTGCAAACGAACTTGTTGCCGCCCGATCGGAAGCTCATGAAGGGGTTGATATAGGCGCGGCAGCGACGGCATCGTGGCGGCCCAGCGTCGCCAAAGTCCAGCACGGGGACGGGTTGTTCGCCCGGGTCCTGACGAGCCAAGGGTTGCAGGATCATTCCTAGCGGCAGGGCGGTCGAGGTGAGGAAGTCGGAGGTGGAGGGGATGTTGTTGAGCGTGAGACGCGCATGCTTGGGAGACGAATTGCCCTGGTCATGGGCCACGAAGGGTATGGCGGCCGGCGGAGGGAGATGGCGTTCCATCGTAGGGTAGACATGGCTGAAGTAGTACTCTGCGGGGAGGTCGCGGGATCGAGGGACGCTGGGGATCTGCTCCGGATCAATCCTACCTTGTGTCGCTACCGATCCTGCTGCGCCGGTTCCTGGGAAGCCCGGCTGCTGCATGCCGGGGGCGGGACTGACGCCCCCCACGGCCGGAGAGACCGATCGCGGTGCCTGGTTCAACCCCGTATTCAAGAACTGCGACGTCGGCTGCATGGGGTCGGCAGCCACCATACCGGGCGCCTGCGGCGGGACAGCCCCCGACGCGGAGGCCCCGCCAATGTCGTGGTGGGCATGGCGATGCTTCTTCTTGGTGGGGCGGCTGACCTCGCCCATGATCCCCAACCCATTCATCTGCGCCGCCAATCCAGCCAACACGGGGTCGTCCGCGGGAGGACTCGCAGCGGCCTGGGGATCAGCATTGTATCCGTAGTGCGGACTGGGAGCGAGACCGTGCGCCGGCGGGGGTTGTTGTAGTTGCTGCGGATGTTGTTGATACTGTTGTTGTTGTTGTTGTTGTTGTTGCGGCGGAGGGGCACCGTAGGAGGACCATTGATTGGGAGGCGGACTTCCATAGAGAGCGCCGGGGGGAGGAGGAGAAGGACCAGGAGGAAAGCCGGCAGCAGGAGGCGATTGCATTCGATTGGGATCGGAGGGATCTGCGACGGGTTGGCCGTAGGCGTTATACATAGGGGGGTAGTCGACCATGGTGGATCATAGTCAGGGGAGAGAGGGTTGTGAAAAAGAACAGGAGGATGGAGCAGAGAGGAGAGAGGGATGGACAGGAAGACCACGAAACAAAAGACGAAATCGAAGACCCAGCGAGAGGATCGCGGGTGAAGCAGGACGAGGGAACGAGGAACGAAGAAGCATCAAGCAACGTAGACAAAAACAGCCCGGATCATCGTTGCTCCGGAGGCGCCTTGCCCTACTTTCTTCTTCGGCTTCACGTTGTCTCCGGTCATGTAGCGTCATGTAGTACAGACTACAGAGCCTACGGAGATTACAGGGTTTCTTATCTGTCTTTCTTGAGACTGAACCTGCAGTCTGTCTCCCTTACTTCCCTCCAGACTGCCCCCTGATAAGCCCTTGCCCCTCTAACTGCTGGGCTACTTCTTACCAACAAACCATCCCCTTGACCAGATTAGACTACAGTACATCCCAGTACATCCATCTCTGCAGACCAAACTAGTCTCCTCGATTGGCAAATGGGCCGACTCGGAGCGTTGCACGACGTCTGATTGCCAATTGATTAATGATCGACTGGGCGGGGCGCTTCTTCACCGTCTCTTTAGCAAGCCGACGGATTTCCCATTTTCACTCTTCTTGATTTCTGCCCAGTAGACCCTGTCCGTCCATTCGATTGGCATTGATATAAACACAATGACGCCCATCTCCGACGACGACGAGCTCTTGCTCGCTCGAATCGGCTACAAACAAGTTATCTCTCCTCCCCTTCCTCCTTTTCTCGTGACGAGCTGCTAACCAATCCCACCCCAGGAACTGAAGCGTGAATTCTCCAAATGGTCCACTATCTCCTATGCCATCTCTATCCTCGGCATCTTGGGCTCTGTGCCCGCGACCTTCGGCGCTCCCCTAGCGGCCGGGGGACCTGCCACCGCCGTCTGGTGCTGGGCCATCGGTTCCTGCATGGCGCTGTGTATCGGCAGCTCCGTGGCCGAGTTGGTGTCGGCCTATCCCACGGCCGGCGGCATGTACTTCGTCACGAAACATGTCGTGCCGGAGGAACATGTGCCCGTGTTTTCGTGGGTGCAAGGCTGGTGCAATCTGCTGGGGCAGACGGCCGGCGTGGCCAGCGTGACTTATACAGTCAGTCAGATGCTGTTGGCGGCGGCGAGTATGAATTCTGGGCTGGTGGATGGCAGCGGGTACCGATATTCTCCGTGAGTTGTTGATCATATCTCGTATTGCTTCGTTTGCTGACTAGGTTGTGGGTGTAGAACTGCCCTCGACACTGTCCTCCTGGCCATCGTCCTGCTCTGCATTCTGGGCGTGATCTGTTCGCTGACGACCAAGACGCTGCATCGCATTATTTTCTGGTTTGCGCCGATTAATAGTACGTTACTTTTGACTCTTGTATCGATCGTGCCTTGAGCTCACACCAACCCAGTCACCGCAACCATCGTCATCTGCTTCGTGCTGCTCTCCTCGCCCGAGAAACAGTCCGCCAGCTGGGTTTTCACGCACTTCACCGACGGTTCAGGATGGGGATCCAAACTCTTCTCGTTCTTACTAGGATTCATCTCCGTCGCATGGACCATGACCGACTACGACGGCACCACTCAGTCTGCTCTCCTCCTTTAAAACAGTACCTCTATCCACCAACGCTGACACATAAAACAGCATGTCCGAAGAAACCCACGACGCCGCCGCCCTCGGCCCCTTGGCCATCCAATCCGCCGTCATCATCTCCGGCCTCATGGGCTGGCTCCTGACTATCTGCCTCTGCTTCTGCATCACCGACCTCGACGCCATCCTGCACACCCCGACGGGTCTCCCGGCCGCACAGATCTTCCTGAACGCAGGCGGCCAAACCGGCGGCACCGTGATGTGGGGGTTCGCGATCCTCGTACAGTTCTTCACAGGCTGTTCGGCCATGTTAGCAGACACGCGCATGGCATACGCATTTGCACGGGACGAAGCGGTGCCGTTTTCAAGGTACTCCCCATCCATCCATCCATCCATAACTAAACCCCTTTCCACCAAACAATACTAACCAAGACGATGGGACGGACAAAGAACCCTCTCCCAAATCCACCCCAAAACCAAAACGCCCCTCCACGCCGTCTGGGCCGTCGTCTTCGCCAGCATCCTCCTGACCACCATCGCAATCGGCTCCACCCAGACCGCCACCGCCATTTTCAGCATCACCGCGCCGGCGCTCGACCTGTCCTACGTGTCCGTCATCCTGGCGCACCGGGTCTACGCGGACCGCGTGCCGTTCGTGGAGGGCCCTTTCACGCTGGGTCGGTGGCGAGGCGTCGTCAATTGGGTGTCTGTGGTGTGGGTGGTGTTTATAAGTGCGGTGTTGTTCTGTCCGCCGAAGGTGCCGGTTACGGTTGTTAATATGTATGTTTTTCTTTCCTTTGCTTTTTTTTTCTTACTGAGAGGCTGTCTGGTGAGGCTGACGATTACAGGAATTATGGGATCTTCGTGGGTGCGTTCATCGGGCTGTTTGCGCTGGTGTGGTGGTGGGTTTCGGGGAAGGGGTGAGTATCTTTTTTATTCTCTTCTATATTTCTTTGCCATTCTATAGAGATGCTGACATCGTCATAGGAAATATACCGGGCCTCGAACAAACGACTATATCCACGAAGTGCCCACCGAGGACTTAGGGGACGAATACGGCACGTTTCAGAATTAATATGGTCAGGTTCAGGTCATGCAACCCCAGAATAACAATAGAGAAACGGAGGTCAAGACTAGAAGAAATATACCTGGATATCCCTGAATGCTACATGCTTACTATATCACATCACATAGTTAACATACAAATACATTACTACGCTCAATCTGATCCCGTTCAAAACCAAGTAAACCAGTCATGTTAACCTAACTGCCAGCAACCACCGCAAGACCCTCGTAGATCTTCCTCTTTACCGCAAGGAAGCTGCCTGCGCCACCGCGTAGAGCCCCCGCCGTGGCCAACTGCGCCGCCGCTTCGATCTCGATCTTCCCCGTGCCGGACTTGCGCACCGCAACCATCCCGTCGATCAACAGCGTTCCCTCGCCGCGGAATTCTGCCTTGTGTCCGGCGCCCTGCATGAGCTTGCGCAGATCGGCAAGTCGGAGATCGCCTACGTGCAAGGGGCGCGTCATGGACCGGGTGCCGGCTGCCATACTGGCGGGGAGCGTGTCCAGGAGTGGGTAGATGTCCGTCTTGTCGGTCATTGTCGTGGGCTTGGCCTCGTCGACAGATGGGGGCGCGGCCTCGGATTCAGCGTCGCCGGCCACAAGTTTCTGCTTTTTATGAGGCGAGTCTGACTCCGCCGCGTCCTCTGGATTCTGCTGTTCGGGCTGTTCGGGCGCCCGCAACTGTCCTGTGAGTGTCACAACGCCGAGGCTGCGGACGTGCTGCCATTTCAGCCGTCGGACAAGACTATTGCTCAATTTGACCATCCAGGCATTCGTATCCACGCTTGCATCGATCACCTCGCCGTTGGCAGGGGTGAAGATGGCGCCGATATCCTTTTGAACCTCGTCCATACCCGCCTTAGCAACAAGCAGTTTCTTGCACTCGGTCGCCAGCGCCATGGTCTCCTCTTTCATGCCGCCCACCAGGATCAGTTTGCGCGGCTGGATCAGTGGGATGAGCATCTCCAAACTTCGTTTGTCATGCAGACCCGTGAAATCCACATACGCCAGGCGCGCGTTGATTGTGAGCGAGTTCTTCTCGTAGACTGCCTTCGCAGGGCCTTCGAAAGGTTGGCCGTCCACCCCGTCAGGCTCGGCCGCGGCATCTGCGTCCTCCTTGTCTTCATCTTCGTCATCCGTAACGCTGATGCCGTCAGCCATGTCTGCGTCTCTCCGCTGAACCCCATCATCCATGTGCGCCCGCTTTGGACCGCCACCTGCTCCAGTCTCGTCCCATCGCCGCTTCTGGCCAAGCTTGGTCTGGGATTCTGAGCGCCGTTGTTGCATGTCGGCTTCCTCGCGTTCTTCGGCACGCAGATATTCCTCCGGCCGAATGAACTCTCCGTATTCGTCTCCCTTTTTCCGTGGTGCTACATACGGGAACATTCGCTCGCGGCCCTTTTTGCCGCGGACATCGTAGTCGTACACATTCTTTCGCCGTAGCAGCACGTTGATGCCAAGGTCTTCATCGCTGAGCCCAAGTTTGTTGCGATTGACGTGTGCCAAAGAGGTCGAGAAATTCAACACTCGTCCCTGTTGCTCCTCCTCGGAATCCTCAGATGATGAGCTCGACCGGTCATCCAGTGCGTCCGCTGCAGTATCTAGGGCTTCTTGGCCCCGGGCCTGTGAGGTGTCTTGAAGCTGTCGTTGCGTGGCGAGATACTGTTGATAAACAAGCTGTTCTCCCGCGTCCAGCGGTGCTCGATGCACATCCGTCCAGGTTAGCTCTCGTCCGCCACTGTGAATCTGCTCGATTGTCTCGCCATCAGACGTCTTCTCCAACGCAACTCCGTCTTTCCTTTCTTCGTACCATTCCCAGATCATGCTCCCAAGAGTCTTCCGCCGAGACTCGTCCTGTTTCACGGGGAGCCTGTCCTTGTGGAGCGACTCCGTTAGTAGTAGCAGGTTGTTCGGGCCCTCGGCCACCAAACGAAGAGATTCCTTTGCAAAACCCCAATCCAGGGATGTATCCGATGCAAGCACAACTTTGGGCGTAGGATCGCTTAAGATCTTCTCCAGTCGCTTCCTTTTCTCCACGATCTTCAGATGCTTGAACGTGAACGGCGCCGCTCCTTTCTCGTCGCCCTTTCCATTTGCCTGGCCGCCAGACCTTTGGCCATCATCGGCTCCAGATCGGGACTGCCCCGTTGTCGCATCGACACCCTCGGCTGCTTCGAACTCGCGCACGATGTTCTCATCCATCCATTCTATCATACTCCGCGCAAGCCTCATCGTCGTGTGGGCCTTTCTCCCCGCCAGATATAGCCCCGCGCCCTTCAGCGCATCTGCTCCCTGGTCGGTCCCCGCGGCATCGCGCCACGAATGCTCTAGCGCATACGCAAGCTCCAAGACACGAGCGCTAGTGTCTGTTGGGATCAGAACAGTCCCTCCTTTGGCCAGGGAACTCCGAATCATATCCAGCAACAGATCATCGCGCTTTTTGCGACCTCCCGGCAGCGCGAATTTATCGCCGCCACGGGTGCTACAGACCAAGGCAGTCGGTTTCCGCAGCTGCTCGATGACTTCGGCCCCGCTGGCACCAGACCCTCCGAACCACGCCGCACCGGCCACGACGCTCTCTCGGGCCTGATTCCAGTCGACTGCGTACACAATTGACTCCATTCCATGCTGCACATGCCATATCGTTCCACCCACAGTATGTCCAGCATTGTAGGCCGTCAACGTCAGGCCGTTCAGCGGCGGAGAGAAAGGAGAGGCAAGCGGTTCATGGGGCTGCGAGTATTTCAGCGGATGGATAAAGGAAAAGTATCGGGCGATGTCTTCCGCGGTCGGAGGCTGAAGCAGAATCCGTCCGGAGTGGCCCGTAGCACCTGTAGCTCCGTCAACCTCCGGAACAGATGCCGCGGCCGTAGAGGCGCCAGGCTCGGAGACCGAGGCGTTCGGTAGAAACGTAGATGCTAGCGGAGAGGAGGCATATAAGTCCTGGAGCAGCGTGCGACCGAGAGCGATGACAGGACTGGTAGCGTAAACGGGGATCTGGGTAAAAAGGGGAAACGTCTTGCAGCAATGCGCAAAGGCGCCGATATGGGCCGGAGTCGCGTGGGTTAAAAGGATCAGGGATAACGTAGGGATGTGCCTATTCGAAAATACCATTAGAGACCATTGCAACTCATCACGACGGACGTGGGAAACAAAGAGATGGGTGAAAAAGAGCGCTCACTTTTCCAAGTCCTGCAGATCAAGAGGATCGAAGGTATCGCCCCAGCCCACGTCCACAAGGATCTTAATCCCGCCATCCAGCTCTAGAATCGACTGGCAAGCTTTCGAGGATGAAGACTGAGCCCCCAATAAGGGTGTGAAGGTGAACATTCTGGCTGGTCTGTTGGTTCAGGGAATGCGCCGACCGCGCGAGGGGATGTGTTGTCTGGGAGGACTCTACGGTGAGACACTTTCACCTCGAGTCATCAGCCCATAGAAAGCTACTTCGAGTACAGAGGGGCAGGAAGTTTCTGGTCACTGAGACATATTCAGTCGCATGGCAAAGCAATGGGTGAAACAGAGAAGATGCGATGATGAAAGACACGCGGAAAGGAAGAACAATGGATGGTTTGTCTGGTTTGCACTGTTTGGCTCGATGCCCGATCGGGTTAGACCATTTGGATGTATACTTCTATAGACTAGGTAAAGCATGGCTCATAGAACGAGATTTGTAGGATATTGCAGGTGATACCATTGCTGAATTAAGTCTAATTAAGAGAATACAAAGGGGTATAAATCAAAAACGCCTGTCAACCCATTCCCGGGGTCACTAGCTGATATGTCGGCCACAATAGTCAATCTCTCCAAAGAACATCGGAGACACGATACCAATCTTTTTATTGCCTTCCCCGTTATAGGTCCTATCCTAGGAACAAAGCAGCACAGAATAAAATTTTCAAGTAATCTCTTCGAGAGCCGAGATTTTTTCTGTCTCAGGAATGCCGAGTTTCTTGGAAAACGCATCCTTGTCTAACAAAGTATTTATATACATCTTTCCTATGCCCAGGACGATCCTCCACACCGAAGCTCCCTGAGTCAAATTTATTCATGCAAGAGCTCATATTGCTACTAGTAGGATCAACTCTATTACTGGGCACTGTAAAGTACTCATTCTTCTGTTGGGAATCATGCCCAGCTCGAACAACTGCTAGAAAATGTCCCCGACACAGCCTGTGTGCTCCCGTCATGCCAACCCATAGTTCAGTCAGGAGTATCCAGTATGGGCAGGCTATGAGGGTTAGGCAAACTTTCTTCAGTACCTATCCAGAAAAAGGTTAGCCAATTGTTCATTCACGGGTAAAGAATGCTGTATGTAAGGGGGCAAGAAAAGATTGAGGAATGCAAGCTTTGCCAGGAAAGGGTTTGTAGTCGGCCATATCAAATGAATAGCCTTTTGAAGCTAGAAAACTAAGTACGATATTGGAGTGTGGGGCTATAATAAGGGAATGAAAGAAAGAACCAAATAGTACTAGAAACAGATCACGAGATGATCTTGAACGCGTATAGAAAAAGGCAGAGGAACATGCCCAGCAATGGTAGCAGAATGACAGTAAACCAAATCCATTTATACTTACCAATAGATGTAGAGGGAGCGCTAGTTGTGCCTTCCTCGTCGGAGTCGGCGAATCTCTTGGGTACCCAATCAGTGCTATGTGGGGTATCACGTCTCACGACTAGAATAATGGGTTAGTCGACCATAGATATGTAGGCAATGCGACTTTTGGATGTACATACAGCATCGATGGGCTAATGAGCTACGTTCGTAATCTGGGTATCGGAATAGTCTCTCTCCACGATTGCCGGGAGTCGGGCCTCTGTCTTGCCGGAGCACATTGAAAGTGGCCGGCGGCGGTGGAAGTGGTGGTATCGGATCTTCGATTTCTTTGTAGTTACCATCTTGCCTCTCCCAGATGTTCATTCTGATTCGTGACCTCTGGATGGGATCGTCCAAGGTACTTTCAAGGATTTTATATGCATATTCACTGAGCCAACTGCCTCTCGAGTTCACATAGGGCGCTAGTGGCCCAGCATCAAATACCCATTCTAACTCGAGTGCAGCGAAAGTTGGAGAAACACCCTCGGTCATATTGGTATGGGGCCGGTGGGGGAATTTTCGTTCTAATATCCAACGCGGTGGTGGCATGCTATGCCCGAAACTGATGTTGAGGGTCATGTATCTGGGATCAAAAGGTATCATCTGGGGCGGCTCTTCTGCCGCATCTATGTTGGTAGGATCAGTTTGATCTCCATGTGCCTGCTGACTGACAGGTACCGCTGATGATGCAGGCGAAGTAGGCGGCCTTTGGTGACTTTCTGGGTGCTTAGTTCCGGGGCTTTTGGCAAGCTTTTGAAGGGCCGCGCGCGCATTTTTAAGCGCCTGTGGAGGACTAGGTATGTTTGATAGGCCAGCTGCTTTAGAGCTGGGCACTCCGGACTGTCCTGGTTCAAGTGCAGTTGTCTCCAGGCCAGGAGACACCTCCACATGCTCAACGTGCGGGCTATCGAAATCGAAGGAATCCCGGCTCAGTCTGGGGGGAGCAGACTTCTGCCTTTTTTCATTAGGGCTTGTCATGATCGTTGAAGCAGCTTTTCATATATCAAGAAACAGAACGAGGTAACAGAGCTGCTAGAAACGCTGAGAGCCTGCTGACTTTGAATATGGTGAGGTGGGATATCAGAGGCGGCGTTATCGCCAAAGAATGCTGGTCTTTATTGTCGAAACAATGGAACCTGGACAAATATCAGCACCACGTTGCGTCCACTTGCTAAGAAAAGGGCCAACAGTACCACAAATATTTGGAAAGTGGCTGTCTCTTTTTCTCTTTTGGTCTTCCTGCTGCCGACGGCAAGAATAGCACAAAGAGATGGGGTTCAATATTGATTCTTTCACTGCAAGCGAAAGGTCAAAGACGCATAGACAGCGTCTCTATAGGGCTTCTTTATAATGTTTCAGAAGAACAAAGTCCTGATAAAGGACAAGTAATCTAGAGAAAAGGGAAGGCCAATTTATAACAAAGCGTTTAGCATCTTCATAAACAGGAACGACACTCAAGAGCTCGATGGGCTTACCCCTGCCAAATAAATAATACATCGGAGACAACAACAATAACAAAGAGCCAGCCAGTCACCGGCTACACCTTGAGTGCTTTGACTCCAAGTTCATATTTCTATCAAGGGCAACGTTCCTTAGGTAAAAGAAAATTGCAAAGCAATTCTGCCTTGGTCAGGAATTCTGAAATTTAGCAGCTAGTCCAAATGCTCTCTTTGGTCATTAACCTTTGGAAGCGTTCGAGTCCAATAGGGCCCGAGCGTCTGCCCCTGGACTTTGGGATAATAATTCCATTTATGGATACTTGAATGAAAGTAATTAGCCACGGTCCTGATGAACGAGGGGCGTAGAGGGATGGGAGAGAAAGGCCTCTCCTTCTCTTGTCACCCCCTTTGTTACCGACAACCTGGTTGAGGCAGACTCCCTACTTGATTGGTAAAAGAGGTCAGGCCGTTGATTGACAAAGAAAGGTAAAAAAAGAACATTCCTCGGAGAATTGAGCCAAATTTGATCCAAAGATTCCAGAGATTGCGATCACGCGACCAGGCCAGGATATGTTTATGTTCGAGGTCAACTGGCTAGGTGTGCTAGCATGGATTTAGGCAGGCTTTCATTGATGTCTCAAGTAGCCTGAGGTTGCAGAACGTTCAGTGGTATGGACTGGGGGCATGGTGTCACTGTTAATGCCAACGTGTGGGAAGGGATGAGCATGACATTCCGCAGCCCTGTGATTCAACAAGATTAGGTTCTCAGGTTCCGGTAGCAAGATGGCAAGTGATGGGGTTTGGCCACTGTCTACACATGGCGTCGCTCCAAGGGATGACTTGTAATTGATCGCAGATTCCAAAATTAAATACAGATGTAGTAGGCTATAAGTCCTTTCACAAAGTCATAACAACTAGCGCTAGTGATTAGCTATAGAGTACTGGTACATTCGGCTAAAGAAACCTTGTACTCAACGTTTTTGTCAAGCAAGAGCGTATAATTGCCGTGCTTAAGAAGAAAGGATACACCTCGCTTGTTCGACGGTACAGCGCCGAGAACTTATTGCCAATACCTGGGTTCGTCAAACACATGATAGCGATGACCACGGACTCCTTGGCCGCGGAAAAGCGCAGGGAATTGTCGGCCCTGGGGTACCATTTCTTCTGGAATGCGCATCTCATTCTCGGGCTCAGGCTCTCCTATCACAAACTTTCCGACCTGGATCAGATGAAAACCCAGGTTAGTAAAGAGCATAAAATAATTTCCAAAAAGGGGATCAGTAAGCGAAGTATTCGAAGCTTACCTGAATCTCAGTGTCTGTGATTGAATCACGGCTAATGCGAGCGTAGCCTGTTCTCTTGAGTTTCTTGTAAAGGATATACTCGCACCATCGGTCCCAGTCAGTAGGGTCAATATCCTTCATGCCGCTGAGATCGCTGACGTAGGTGTTGTAGTTGCCTTCCAGCGGCTTAGTCACCAGATAACTGAGCAGGATCAGAGGTCGAGGTGACTCGCCCATCAGGTGCGACAGGTATTCAGTCTGAAGACGACGGTCCTCTGGATCCTCTTCCTGGCCAGAGTGGAAGACCACAACGTCAACCAGTTCGCCGTACATGTCCAGAGTCGCGTGGATGGCGGGAGCAAGTTCGCCGACAGGCGATGGAAGAAGGTGGTGAGTGGAATTGACGATCGGGAATTTGGAAAGCAGGGCAGATCCCCACGTGTGCTTATTGGGACCGGGCCCGAAGTCGGCATACATGCCCATGTCCTCGGCCAGGACCTGAGTGATATCACGGTTGCCCATGATGATGCGCTGATTGTCAGACTCAAGCAAGCCAATCACATCAATCTCAAGCTCCTCGATGACCTGGCGCATGCGTTGCTCAGAAGACCACATGTCGTTGTCAAGGCCGAAATGGACTGTCCAAATACCGGCAGTAACAACCTTATCATCCTTGTGGTAGGGAACATAGTCGTTGGTGGGAAAGCGAAGGTAAGCGATAGCAACGGATAGAAGCTGCAGGGCTGCAAGGACGTAGATGTAGTAGGAGCGCTGTCGGCGGCCACTGGGACTGATGGTCTTGCTCTGTCTATTGGTGGAGTTCGTCACGGCAGCCGAGAAGACTCCAGCACCGATGGAGAGCATGGTGGTAATCATAACCCAGTCAGTATGTTCTCGGACGAGGGGGCCGCCGGGAACGAAAGCGTAAGCCACAACCCAAACGTGGAAAAGAACCATGAACATAAAGAAGATACCACCGACGCCGAAGCTCGTAACGGGAGAGTGTCGAACGGCCGAGGTGATCATGACCGGAGTGACCGCCAAGGTGTAGAATGCGAGAATAAGGCCGCCGTAGAATCCGGTCCAGTGGCTGTAGCAAGTAAGCAGAGCAGCTCCCAAAGAGCCAATGCCAAACGCTGTCCAGCTTCCAGTCAAACCGGGATAGTAGAGACCAAACACAAGTCCCGCGCCCATGGCGAAGATTGTGACCGCTCCGTGGGGGGCTGCAATGGGACCGCGCACGGGGTACCCTTCCCAAACCCAAGCGATCATAGTGCTGGAATCAGCCAGAAGGGAGTGCATGACGAAAGTAATGCCACCAAATCCAAGACCGGCCAAAATTGAAGAGCCCTTCTTGGGATTCGGAGGCAGGTAGTCACCTCCGCTAGTCGGGCCTCTCCGGTGCGCCCTCAGAACAGAAAGAATCGCAAGGAACAGGCCAACTTTGTTCCAGCCTCCGTTTGCAGCGTGCATCGTTGGCCAGACAGGGTTGTTGGTCTTGAAAGCAAACTTCGCAATGCTGGACAGGATCAAGCCCATTGCCCAGGCGGTGATCCGGGACTCCAGTCTCGCATTGTTCGCCCTATCCGCATACAACTGGCCAGTGAACGAAAGACTGCCACAGCAGACAGCAAACCCGGTCACGAACAGTCGGTTGGAAGGGGTCTGCACCTGGTAGGCCAGTAAACCGGAAAGCGATAGGAAATGAATAAGACGAGGGTTTTTCGTGACGCCGGTTCTCAATCCGGGAATGACAAACAGAAGGGGCGAGGCAAAACAGACGATAGCAGCCTCGTAGCCTGAGATACCCATATGCCACAGAGGGAAATCTACAAGGTATCAGAGCCTTCCTCCGTAAGAAAAGGGGTCAACGACACTTACACCAGACCAAAAGTCCAAGGGCCGTCCACGTGGACCAGAAGACGAACTACGTCTTGTCAGTAACAGAATCCGCAGAGAATAGAGACTTTATTTACCCCGTTGTAAACATCCGCCGCTGCGTCAATGATTTCGGTCCAGAAGAAGCCTTCGCCGAACGTGTTGCCAACGGGCTTGCCCTTCCTGACTACGAGTTAATTGCCAAGATCGTGGTTGCTTTGGAGATCAGATTATACACACTCTTTCTCAAGGACGGAGTCCGCCGCCGTCTTCAACTGCCTGAAGATAAAAGTTTTAGAGTCCATCTTTTTTGGAAAACCAACCGCTGAATTTTGAACAACTGTACATTTCTTCTCGATCTGGTTTACTTCGGAAGCCACTGTACATACCCTCTGCTGATGCCCTTGATATCCCTCACCACAATCTCGAAGCCCTCGAAATCCAGTGCAGTGACTGCATCGAATCCGACATCAAACAAAATGAGGGACCACTCGAAAAAGGCGTACTTCGTGTAGGCTAGACGAGTGTTTGGTCAGCAACAAACTATGGTAAGAGGCACGAGCGGCATCCTCCTTACCTCCGGCAACCTTGTGCACCTTGTGCTGGATAAAGAAATAGATCAATGGCACCAGAGTGCCGAAGAACAGACTTGCCAAGACCTTTCGGTACTTGACGGCACGGCGATTGTTGGGGCTCAAGGCTAGGCAGCCGAGGGTCCACGGGAGCGTCGCAACCAGGTAGGAAATCATGAAGATGTCATGCCAGTCGTGGTCGTCTGTCGAGGTGACGTAGGTCCAGCCACCACACGTGAATGTTCGGAACAATCCCACACCAGCGACGATCTTGGGAAGCGAGGAGTTCGGGCGCGCGGTTAGGATATACCACAGGAACACGAGGGCGAATCGAGGGCCCGAGGTGATGGCAATGAAGACTTGGAAGAAGGAGCGCTCGGGGTAGCGATCACCGATCGTGGCCGACACGGAAGGGAACCATTCGTCGGGGTATCCGTAATGTTCGTTCTGCACAATCTTTCGGAAATGCAGGGCCATTCCAACAATCAAAGCGCTGAAAAAGGCCGCGTAGGCAAACCCAGTGTGTGCCCAGGACACCCATTTTCCGTTCACCTGAGAGCAATCAGTAAAGTTCCGAGCCCATTGCCAATGCTTCTATCACCACTAACCGCTACAACGGCATCTCCATCCTTATACCGAGGTCCCATGGCGTTGCGGGAGACGCAGGGCAGGTCTCCAAACAGAGGATTGAGACCCGAAGGGGAATAAACAAAGGTCAATTTCCAAGTAAGAGGACAAAAGAGCGTCAAGAAAGTAAAAGAAAAGGGAAGGGAAGAGAAGAACCGAAAGAGAGAACGGATCGACAAACGAAACACACAGCAAAGAGGCCACCGAAACCCCTGAGGCAGGCAAACGCAACGTAAGATGGAATGAATGGAAGGCCGCCTGCCAGTCGCTCTGGAGGCTCGGCAACCCACGGGCGCGCTAGAGCCAAACGGGCAGGCGGTCCAGGCGGCCAGGGACGACGGAACCTTGGGGTTGCGGGATGCCGACCACTTTTTTTTCTGGATGCTTTTCCACCAGAACTGACTGCTCTGGATTATCGCGGCCACCGCAATCATGTCCGCCGCTACTGACAAGGCTCGCTTCTTTCTGGAGAAGTCGATCCCCGAACTCAAGGAGTATGAGCGCAAAAAACTCTTCAACAAAGTATGGCCAGGATCCTTCCATAATCTCATCGCGACCACCGGACTAACACGGCGTCTTTCTCTTTTGTCTAGGATGAAATCTCCGCCATCATCAAGAAGAGATCCGATTTCGAACACAAGCTCAATGCTCGAGGAGCGCAGCCTTCGGACTTTGTACGATATGCGGAATATGAAATGAATTTGGACATCTTGCGGCGCAAACGAGTGAAGCGACTAGGGATCAAGTCGGCGGGATATTCTGGGCAACGACGGATCTTTTTCATCCTGGACCGGGCGACTCGCAAGTTCCATGGTGATCTGGGGTTATGGGTTCAGTACATCGAGTATGCGAGACAACAAAAATCCTACAGAAAGCTGGCCACCATCTTCACCGACGCCCTCCGATTTCACCCCACCAACGCCGAGTTGTGGATATATGCGGCGCAATACAACGTCGAAGACCACGCGGACATGTCGCAGGCACGAAGCTATATGCAGCGTGGATTGAGATTCTGCAAGGGTTCGAGGAAGCTTTGGGTCAACTACGCCAAGTTGGAATTGATCTACACGGCCAAGCTCATTGCTCGTCAACGTATCCTGGGACTTGACCAGGAACTCGAGAAGTCCGATCCGACGCAGGATGTCTCCATGGATGACCACAATGCCGACATGATCGCGCTCCCCAAGATAACCGGCGAGGACATAAACCCCAGCGAAGGCGGCGCCGACGGTGTGGACCCGGTGGCTTTGGAAACGCTGAACTCGACGCCCGCACTGAGCGGAGCGATCCCCATGGCCATTTTCGACACCGCGATGCGAAACTTCGACAACGATGATAAATTCGGCCACGAGTTCTACGACATGGCCTTCGAGTTTGAAGATGTGCCGTGTCTACCCAAGATTCTGGAACACGTCGTTGCGGCGATGCAAAAATCCAAGCCCAGCAGTCTTCACACGCAGATTTGCTATATCAAGCTACCTACTGCCGGCATCCGCGTCACTTCCCCCGAATTCCCGCGTGCTCTGGGTGTGTCGTTGGCCCGCCTGAAGGATCATCGGGATCAGCCCGTCGTGGCCAGAGAGGTCGTCAACTGGCTACAACCGCTGGAGAAGACGGAAGACCTGGACCCGTCCTTGCGAATGGTTCTTGCCGCTACCGTCCAGAGAGCGGAGCGGGTTCTTCAACAATAGGGCGTTTTACTTTGTCGCATCTTATCAACGGGAAGGCGTTCACCGGGGGTTACCATCTTATTCTTAACGGGGCAACAACAGAAGACCCCAGTCTTCGGCATAGATCCAGAAAAGTTAGCATGTTCAATCACTCAGTCATATTTACTACTACCCCGGCGACTGCTTTTTTTGCTGCTGTGCAGCTTTTTTGTCTTGATCCTTGCCTCGTTTTCAGCCTTTTTTCTGTATGTACATGGTTGGTTAGCTTCGAGCTCCGTAGCAAAGACAGTTCCGTGCCCGGGATCGGACCATGAATGCAAGGGAAGTCAATTTCGATCAACTTACAGTTTATGTACGCGATCTCGCTGCTCCGGCGAGGTTTCCCCCGGGATGGCCTCCTTGGCGGTGCTCTTGAGCAGCTGGTGGAGCTTGTCATAGCAGGACTCCACGTTGGCGGCCTGTTTTCGCGACTCCTCGGACTGGATGACCAGAGTCTGGGATCGTTCTGCGAGGTAACGGGATGACCGCAGTAGCGGATGCAAAAGGGCCGGCACTAGCGGCAATAGCGATTGGAGCGGTACCTTGAGGGTCGCCTTGGAGTTCACCCTATGACAAGCCCTTCAGCGATCACGGGTTCGCGGACTAGCGAGGAAGAGGAAGGGGAGGGGAGAACTAGGTAGGAACGGAACTCGGAAGGGCGAAGGGGGGGGGAGGGAAACGGACTTGTTTACATTCTGGCCCCCGGGACCACCTGACCGACTGAAGGAGATTTCGCCAATATGGCGCGGGATGGTGTTGTTATGAAAGGCGCCCAGCCATAGTCTAGCGGCGGTGAACTCCTCGTCGGAGCCATGCTTACCACCGTTTTCCGTATGATCCGTAATATTATTGTCGTTGCTATTATTATTGAGGGCAGCGGCGCGTCTGGACGCAAAGGTTCTGGCAGCGAAGGTGGGGCCCGAGGAGAAAGGCAGAAGAGGGGGAGAAAGGGCAAAGAGCCGCCGGGAGAACTGGACCGCAGCCATGTTTCCAGCCCGTTAAGCTCCCAGGAAATTCGGTGGCAGGCAGGAAGTGGGATGGGAGGGATGAATCTCCATGCGGAGAGGACACATGCAGGAGATCCGGGTGACGGGCGTGCAGGCGAAACAATTGGGACATTGAATTAAAGATGGAATACTAGCCAGTAACAAGCACGGGGATCATCACTCAAGAGACCCGAACTAGTCGGCACCAGGGACCCGTGCGGCCAGGGAAGGCAGGGAAGGGAGGTACTAGTTATGTAAGGCCATTATTAATCATCCAACCCGACGTCCGTTCTGCCAGGACCGGGCCTTGGATCTGTTGTTGCCATCCAGGTTAGTTGGCTTCTGTCAGAGTCGTTTTGGCTTTGAATTCGGGCGTGGGCAGGTCAGATGACAGGACGACAAGAAAGGCCGGCGCTTGGACAACACGTGTAAGGTAATATATCCCTCGTAATAATAACAAGAAGTACAGAGTAATAACAACAAACATGCTCTGTCCAGAAGGAAGCGCTCAGCCCGACCGGGGTCTGGACCTGCCCGAGTGAGGAATTTCTCTTTAGCTCCGAGCTGGTTTGACTAATAATGGCATTTTAGCAGCTCCAGCAGTTCCAGGAGAAAAATCCAGAGCGCCGGCGAAGGGTGTGCGGCCAGCCACTCAGCGGGCGGCGCTGGGCCCCGTTGTCTTCCGATGGGGGATAGTGTCATTGCGCAAACTCTGATTTTTATTTTTTCCGCTTTTTTCTTTGGGTCTTTTTTTTTAGTTTTTACCTTTTTCTTTTTCTTTTTTTCTCCCTTCCTTCTGTTCCCTCCTGTCCTCCTCAGTCTCTCCCAGTCTTCTCCCTGCAAAAATAATAATAATAATAATAATAAAAGACAAGAAAAGAAAAAAAAACCCGACTAACCCACTAACGGCTAAACTCTTCTCCTACTTCAACCACACCTGACCTGCGAAAGTTGGAGTTCTCCCCTTCCCTTCTCTCTCTCTGTCTCCGTGTGGGTTCAACTGGTACTATACAAGTACAAGTCCATACAAGTAAAAAAAAAAAAAAAGAAAAGAAAGAAAGAAAGAAAAAAAGAAAAGGAAAGGAAAGGAAAGGAAAGAAAAAGCAGGTAATCACACAACCGTGACAACCTCCCATTATCGTCGTTATCTCCTAATTTACATCCTTCTCTTCGTCACCCGTCAACCCCCTGCACCGTCCGAAGATCCCGATTACCGGAAGGATTAATCAGAAGTCTTGCGTCTTGAATCTTGACACTTGCTCTCATCATCGCCTCGTCTTTCCTTAGTCTCGTTTCCGCCCGGCTACTAGATCTTTCGACGTCAATCCCCTTTCTTCCCTGGCCTTGATCGGCCATAGCTTCGGGCATTTTCCATTTCTTATTTTTCTTATTTTTCTTCCTCTATTTCTTCTCCTCTCGCTCTTCATTTTCTCTCCTCTCCCCCCCCCCGGTCTCCCAGGTGTCAGTCAGTTGGGATCTCGTCTTGTTTCTCCTCCCCCACTCCCCTCCCCCCTCCTAACTCTCTCTCTCCCTGGGGCTGGCTAGCTCTTGGAGTCTTGTATTCTTCACCTCCTTTACCGCCCCCCGATGCTCCAACGGTCCGGTTCTTTTTCCCAGATAGCCCCACCTTAGCTCTGTCGATTTTGCAAGTCTCCATTTCGTGTGGCTCGTTGCGTGTTATCTTTTTCTTCTCTCCTCTCTTTCTGTTTTGTAGATGAATCGATTTCACATCCTTGGTCTACATGACGCCGAGTTCCCCAGATGAAGCTCTTCACTTTCGTGGCAAGACTCTGACTCCCGAGAGCCCTCGTCCGCTACACATCGCGGAACCGGCCAATATCCCGGTGCTTCAGAATCAAATGGACCCCGTTTTCAACGATACGTCGACCTACGAGACGTCGGATGCCGCCGTTGGCAACTTCTCCCTGCTGCCTCACCACCACGGTGGGCACCCCCAGGCCCCTCATGCAGGGTCCGCGCATGCAAAGGATAACGCGGCTGCCGTGAGGGGCTCGGAACGACCACCTCAAGCACAAGGTAGCTTACTCTCTGGCTCTTTTGAGACGAAGAATGGGACTGGCTCCTTTTCTTCCTTTACGGCCTCGTTTCCCCAGGCGTCACCTGCAGACTACTCTGCTCCTTCTATGGCCACTGCGACTCAGACGGATGTCCCGACATCCGCAGCAAACTCTTCTCTAACGGCTTTTCGTCCATCAGATCCCGCCACCCTAACTCACCCCGTCCCCGATGTCCCTTCCTCTTCCTCCCACCCTCAAAGCATCCCCATTGCGAACGAGGTAGACCCTGCAGCCGCCAGCTGGATGGCCGCGCCGCCGCATCGCCTAGATCCCCAAAACAGACCCGCCGATAATACTGGTGAGGATGGTGTGGACTTCCAGAACCTCCTCGATAATCTGCCCCCTCCCTCTACTGCCGCACCCCCTGCCCCTGCGGTGATGGAGACGGCACCCTCGTCTGCCAATGACGCTACTGCAGTCCCTGCTGCAGCGTCGGACGATGCCCTCCAATCTTCCCTGGGCCTCCCTCCCCGCCCTCCACCCCAGGAGAAGCCCTCTATCCATCCAAATTACTATCCCAACGATGATATACGCTCGTATCATCAGCTGCCCCCTAATACTCCCCATGCTCCCACTGCCTATTCCACCCAGCCAAGTAATTACCAGTCCGGCTTGGGGGCTCCTTCGTTGGTTGCTGCTGGAGCGCCGGGAACCTCCTCGGGAACCAGCGCTTTACCCCCGCCTCCGGTCCCTAGCTTCCAACAATCTCCCACTGCTTCGACGGATTCCCAGGAGCCGCCTGCATCGGGGACGAAGGCTGCTCGTGCCGATGGCAAGCAAAGTCGGCCGCCTAAAGGTACCGACGAAGACGCTCCATGGGGTCCTGAAGTGCAAAAGAAATACGACGAATTCCTTCATGATGAGAGAATTTATGTGACGGAAGGCCTTTGGGATCGTTTCCCGTCAGGTTCCAGGCTGTTTGTTGGTCAGTATACCACCCTCTTGTTTTGTCTTTCCCCGTTGCTGGTTCCAGGCAAGGTATTAATGGACCGTCCAGGCAATTTACCCACCGAGAGAGTAACGAAACGGGATCTTTTTCACATATTCCACAAATACGGGAAATTAGCTCAGATTTCCATCAAACAGGCCTACGGTTTCATCCAGTTTCTTGAATCCACGGCATGTAGAAAAGCGCTCGATGCGGAACAGGGCGCGGTCATCAGGGGACGGAAAGTCCGTAAGTTTATTCACTCCGTCCAGTCCTCAGCTACGTTACGGTGTACTCACCTAATTTATTAGATCTCGAGATTTCGAAGCCCCAGCGGAACACACGACCTGGACCTCCCGTGGCTGAATCATCCCGCGCGCCTCCCCCTCGGCGCTCGAGGTCTCCTGAATTTAGCAGAAGCGGGCCCCCTCCCGCCAGTCGCAACCCGAGACCGGCTGGAGACCGCTATGAGAGACCTTACGAGCCGGGGAGGCTACCATTCAGTGATTTCCGAGACGAGCCTACGCATCGCCGCCGCGATGACTATCGGCCTCCTCGATCGCCTTCGCCGCCGCGTGGGTTCCGGGGTCGCGATGGCTATCGGTCTCGCGATCGAACTCCGGAACGGTTTGAAAGACGGGATAGACGGCGTTCCCGATCTCCACTGTCTAGGGAACGCAGATATCGTAGCCTCAGCCCTCGCGCGCGCGGTTACGATGGAGATGTAGATTTACCCGTACCTAGGCGAGCTCCAAGAGATGTACCCGAAGTACAAGTTCTGGTCTTGGAGGAAGTGGATCGGTTTGTCTCCCTTGGTCCGTACGGCTTTGCTGGTGCTAATCTGTGGTCTTCTAGCAATTTCATCTTTCAGGTCGAGAACGCTTTCCGTAACCGAGGCCTGCGGGTCGACATCCTGGTGCTCGGTCCGCGGATCCCTCTCAACGCTGCGGTGCAGCGACAGATCTCTGAGGGTGTCTTAGCCGTGGTGAGACTCTCGCGTCCTAATCAGATTTCAAGGAAAATCCCGTTGCAAGTGTTCGACCGAAGTAGAGGTGCGGAGAATGTCCGCTTCAATGGTCAGTGTTCTCCCGTTCTCCTTCCGTGAGACATTCTATGTTGGCAGTCACTCACATGTTAAGCAGAATACCCTGATATCGAGCCAAGCATCGCTGCCGAGATTGTGTTCCACGCACAGTCTGTACAACGTGGTGCTCCTCCCACCCCCTTTCCTCCTAATCCTGCTTTTGGGATGCCTCCAATTGCCCCTGCTCCCATCCCACAAGCTCCAATGCCGCCGCTCTCCAACCCTCCCAACATTGCGAATATGATCACCTCTCTGGATGGGCCAACTTTGCAGTCTCTTTTGGGAGCTCTTCAGCAGCGACCACCGGCCGTTCCCACTGCGCAACCGCAACCATTCCCGCCGGCGGCTTCTCCTCAGACACCCGCGGACTTGGCCAGTCTTCTCAGCGCGGCCACCCGCCAGCCCGTGCCGGCTAATCCGCAGCAACCTCTCCCTCCTCAGCCGTTCCCCATGCAAACGCCCAACGCGCCGGTGGTGTCAGATCCCAACCTGCTCTCACTACTGACCAAGGGCCTCGGGGGACAGCAGCCCCAGAACCAGGCTGCCGTCGGTCCCCATGTACAAAACATCATGAATCAGCTGGGGAAGTGGAAGCAATGATTTCGTGACGACTTTTAATTAATTGTCTTGTTTTTTGCCTTTATCTATTATTTCCATCTTCTTGTTACCCTTCTCATCTTCTATGGATTCCAGTCATATGCACAATATTGCGGTGTTGGGCGTTTGATTTATGGATCGAATTCTCTCAAGGTATGGCTTTGGGCCATCGGGAAATGGTGATGATGGCCATTTGGGTTTGTACTTTTTTTTTATTCTGCTTTTAACCATCAGTTGAGCGAGCGAGTATCTGCAACAGGGGTATCATGGTTTTGTCTTTTCTATGAATCTTTGAAACACCTGCACCATAGATATTCGGGGATCCTGGTTTGCATTGCGGTTTATCTCGAGTATTTTGCGATTCATCGGGCGCATAATGGTTAGCGGAGCAAATGGCGAAGACTTTTTTAATTCTATACGTGATCCATCTGTAGTCTTTTCTGGGACCTTGAATTCATTATGAATGGAGTAGTTGGTGTATTGTACAAAGGAACCTGTTCGGTCTATAGGAACAGCTGTTTCCTTTTCTTTTCCTTCCCTCTCTCGCCTTCTCGACTCTCCTTATCTCGATGCGCGCCCCGACTTGAGATCCTGGACTTTGGCCGCATCCTCTTGCTTGATCCGCTCGATCGTCTTGTCTCGGTTATACTCCATCACACGTTTCTCCTCGAAGTATTTGACCTATTCAAAGGGTGCGTCAGTGAATATACCATCTGCAGCATTGCCATAACACTACAATCCAGAGCATAGAAGAAGATAAGGTGATCGGTTGGAACCCCGCGGGGCCAACGTAGGAGGGCTGCTACACATACCCATGTCCGCGAACAAGCGGTCTCGAACTCTGCGATCTCCTTGCCGCATTTGCGACGCGCTTCCTTATCGTCCTTGATGGCGTCCAGGATATTGTTGTCATCGAGACAGGAGAAGAATAGATCGCGGCCTTCCCAGCAGCGCTTTCGCGATGACCGATCCGGAGCTATGCGGCCGCCGTCGGAGGCAGTTTTCGAATCGGAGGAATCGGAGGACCAGGGGAGCCAACCCATGGTGAATGATCTGAGGGTATTGAAAGAAGGGGAGAGCAGGCAGGGTTGGGGACAACGCAGGATGGGGGATTGGGGCGAGGATGCGCAGTCGAGAAGCTCCGCGGTGTTCGGCGGTGCATTTCTTGGCGGCTGCTTTTGCTGTGGCGCTAAACCAACTTGACCTGCTTGGCCTCTCGCCGTCTTCGCTCCTCCACTCCGTCATTTCTCAACCAGTCTGGGTGATTTCCCAGGCCTCGACCCTGTCTCTATATACCTTGCCTTCTCCGGCATACCTCGTTATTGCCGGCCATTTCACTCTGTAAGGTGCAAACACCCAGCCTCCAGCCTCCGCGGAGCTCGAAGCCCACTCGTCACCGGGCTTGTCGTTCGCTCTAGTCTCTACCCAGAGCACCGTCACCAGATCCCCGAGTTAGATCCCACGTTGGGTCCATACAACAGTTCATGCCCCCGCGCCGACGTCCTCCTCCTGCGGGGGCCCGAACTGAGCTTCCGCCGCTGAAGATCGTGCGAAAGATCCTCCTACTCCAACTCGCCTACTATGCCTCCGCGACTGCTTTGATACTCTTCACGACCCTGGTCTACGGCACGGCGTTCTCGCCGAATCTCGTTCTGAGCTGGGATGCATTGCGGGGAGATACCACGTTAGGGTGGATGCTCGGGCTTGTATGGATGTTGAACAGCGGGATCGGGTGAGTTGTTCCGCTTATATTGGTTGAGTCGTCGATCGCGAGAGCAGACTAACATATGGGCTATGCACAGGGCTATTTTCCTTCTCGTACTCGTCGCCCGTTCCAAGCTCATCCCGGATTTTGCTCTTACGCTACATTTCCTGCACCTGATCGCGACCACCCTCTATACGCACTCGCTCCCCGGCAACTGGCTTTGGTGGGGTCTGCAGTGCGCCAGCGCAGCCCTGATGACCTTTGTGGGCATGTGGGCTTGCCAGTGGCGCGAACTCAGGCCTATTAGTTTCGGTGGGAAAGCCAACGGCAGCGGTGGCGCCGCCGAGTCTCAGAACGCCGAGGGGAGCTCATCCCGAGGCCGCACCCAGGAAGGTGCTGCGGACGAGTATGAGATGGCCGAGATGAAAGGCACGGGCGCGCAGGCTGTATAGGGTTTTGTGGTCCTTTTCGTTTTTCGTTCTCTTCTTGCTGATGACATGCATCTTTTTCTTTCTAACTAAGGCCTTTTGCCTGTTGTGGAGCCGTTCTCGCTCGACCTGCATGCGCATTTTTGCATCAGCTTCATGTATACCCTAGCTGTATGATCTGTATAGATGGCGTTGTATCTTGTTCTTTTCTCCGTGATGATGTCGTCTTTATTTTACTCTTCTGGGAATGGCAGCTTCTCAACTTCTTGTTCCTATCTTCCACTATCCCGATATACATGCAGGTACATGGATTTACGTTGATAATACTGATGTTTTCTAAGATACACCATCAGCGCCAAGTACTCAGGGTCCATAGAAATGCACGCCTAGACTTATAATGTCTTACACTACCGGTGATTAAAGCCAAGTGTCTATCTACGTCACCGAGCAAACATGTTTGCCCCTGGAAACTTCCATAGAAGCAAACATAAGCACCGTCCCGCAATCTGATTCGATTCACCCGTTTGCTTCTACCGTCTTTTTTTGTGAATATTCCAGCCAGCCTATTCACCATCGCCGGTGAAAAAGCTCAATTCACAGCCGAAGAGGGGCATAAATACCCCTTTCCTGGCCCCTTGCATTTCCTCTTCTGCATCTATCTCCCACCGTCTTTCCATCTTCCTCATTCAAGGTTGTATAATGCGTTGATCTTTCTTCCCTTTATATATATCGTCATTCCTTTCCTATTCCTATATATCCCTACATCACTAAGCTCAGAGATGGAGTGGAACTATGGCATCGAGAAAGTGGATATTTGGACTTCATCCTGGATGATCGAAACCAAGCCTTCTGACCGGCTTATGTTGGTCAATCTTCAGCGAATCCTCCACACATCAGAGCCATCCGGGATCATAACCACGAAAGCCTGCACTATATATATGTCGTTTGTCCTGGATACCCTGGGACAGTTGCTCAGATCAGATCTGCGTCTACAGCTTCCGCTTTATGAATCCCATTTCGAGATGTACGGCACCGAGGTAGATCTATATATTGCCTCGCCTACAGACTCTATACATACCACGAAATGAGGAGGACAGTGTTTCTCGACGCGATACCTGCAATAACCTTCCTGTATCAAGCCGTCTCACCATGAACATGGCCTTCCAACTCCACTGCGAGCTGTCGATCCGATACGTCCAATTTATCTTGGGAGCTGTCCCTTCGCACATCATACCTCAGGTAGGTCTTCCTCTCCTGCCGTACAACCGAATAGGCGCTGATTTCACCAAGTTTCCCCTCGGTTCTACAAAGCTGGGCAATCTGAGTATATGATTTTCCTGTCGTTAGCCCGTCGGCTGCCTATATACCGATGCTCTCTTAGCAACGTACTACTTTCAAAACCATCGATTTCAGTTCCATCAGCTCCAGTCCCATAAACCTCAATTGCATCAGTGATATTCTGGAAATACATTTCCGCTGGCAAGGAGGAAGAACGAAATGAAGCTTGACCTGGAATACATTATTGCCGCTGCTTCAAAAATGACATACGCGGGGCTTGTGAAACGGTGTTTTTGAAGATCCCTGTTACTTTCACCGACTCTTGATAGGGTGGTTCTTCCATCAAAGATCGTCCAGGTTCACAGAAAAGAATCGGAGGAATAGGATTTGGTGAAAGCCACCAAGACGAAGGACGAATTGTTGACAGATTTTGGTAGCCCTTCGCCTACTGGAACGGGCCGGAGAGATTCCCGGCACAAGTCGTCAGATTGGATGGAAGATAAAGCTATTTTCCGGCTATGACACCTGTATTTGCATGGCTACGGGAGATATTGACATTCCGACTTCGCAAGTTGACCAGACAGACCAATTCGACTGCCCGGAACATTCCTCCCACTGAGATATGAACGGAGAAACTGCAGAAAATATGCAGACATTAGAATGCAGGAGAGCGCATGGTTGCTTGGCTGATGAACTTTTTAAAAGCGCTAACCGACTACTTGTAAGTCCTTACTTTACAGCATCCACAAGACCTTCCGCTAATAGGATCCAGACGGGTACTCGTATCCCAAGACAGGCATGAAATTTACATCATGCCTTCTGCTAATGAAATCGAGACGGGTGCATGTATCCCAAGATCGACACGAAATCTTCATCACGCGCCTTTTAGGGTCTCGAGCAGTGATTAAGGCTGTGGATAACAAAACCATGTTTTACTGGTAAAAGCCAGGTAAACAAACGTATAACTGGAATCTGTCGATACACAACGAGATAACGCGATTTCGGTAGGTTGCTGGAATCTCCCATATGCACAAGAGTGTCTTCCCTAACTGCTAACTTATCATTCAAAATATCCAGGTCCTGACCCTCTCCCACCACAAAATATCAATCGTCAAGTGAATCTCAACTCGCCATCAACGATATCAAGACAGACAAGTCCTGCAAGCGCCAGAGACGAGCCAAGCATCCAGATGCGCAAGAAGTTGAGCAGATTGATCAAGTTCGTTTATCATTGCGGCACATGACAGTAAATGCCTTCCACATTGCAAATGCATTATGTAGTTGGCAGGTACAGATCCGGGGTTCTTGACCATGCATCAGTACGGTCCATGGACCCTGGGTGTCGCCTTAATGTCATCACACAGATTGACATGCGAGATGTTGAAATGTCGGAAAAAGGAAGGGAGAGCCATCGAACAAGCACTCCTGCACATACAGCGGTGCGTGGCCAGGGGCCACCCATAGATGACATGGTGACGGAATGGTACAGAAGGCTGGTTTTTATGATCTGCGAAAGATGTGAGCAAGAAGCACTTGAGAGTGGCGTTCGTCACACAAGGTGAACATGACATTATCGGTTGCAAGGCCTGAGAAGCGAATGGGCCTATCAACAGAGCATTTCAACGCCTACATCCACCCCTGCATATATCACCCCCGGTCCCCCGTGAGACCAAAATTTAGGTCTTCCTGCAGTGTCGGGGAGTTTACCTACTATCCTAGTGGGTACTCACGCCCATATTGCGGATATGATCCTACGGAACACAATCATACAAACTCATTCTCTGCCTCCCTGAGATTGCTAATTTACGGCCTTTGAATGATCTTGATCCCAACGAAATCTTTGATATATATATATATATACAGCTGTACGTCCACTTTCTCGAGTATGTCATAAAGCCAGACGATCGACAAAAGGTCCACAGCATGAGCTTGCTGACTCGGGTCGAGCGTTTCAAAGCTAGGGGGATCGAAGAAGCGAATGGTATGGATTCGACCGAACGTTTTCAACCGAGGCCCATCAGGAAAAAATGAAGCAATTACAATCAGTTCACCACATTCAAAGTTCAGAACTTGTATGAAGGTTTCTGACTTGAACATTAGTCCCCTTTAAACTACGACTTTTTGGAGGATGAGGACTATCGATGGTTTATATATGTGTCACATGTCACGACATACGATATGATACCATTATCCATATATGGAAAGCAACACTAGCGACAGTGGCGTGTGCCCTGCTTTCCCAGTTCTGTGAAATTATGGCCTGGTGAAAAGCCAACAAGAGATGAATGAGCGTTATTCTTTCAGAGCGCAATTTATACCCGAGATTGTCAGAATCAGTAACCGTGAAATATACTGCTCAAGCTCGAACCCTTGGTTGGTGATAGATGAGCCATGGGACGACTCGAAGTGCCATTCGCGAAGGAAGGGGAGATAAAGGTCCTTGGGACTACCGCAAAACTGTTGGTGTCCGATGCGTTGGATATAGTCCAAGAAGATATGAGGTCTACACAGTTGAGAACTCATCGTTCTTTCTGCGGCCGATTCTTCTATATCTCCTGGACCAAGCTAGGCCTTAAGCATGAGCTTGTGAAGATATATTATGGAAGGCTTTCAAATCTGACATGAAAGCTGTCATAAAAAGAGAGCAGATGCTTGAAGCGCCGGTTTCAACACAGGCTATGGCTGACATTCGGCTTTTTCGGGATTCCGGGTACCCAATGATCATTCTCATGATCTCATTAGATCTTCGCACCTCTTCATCACTACAAGGTTCTCTTCATTGGCTACTTAACTGTTTGAAGAAGTTTCGCTAAACCGCATACCGCAGCCCAACGCTTGCATTATGTCTCATCTGTGGTCGGTGAAGGATATCTATAACTGATAAATGGGGCTTTTCTCATCATTTGGCCAATCTATCGAGCTCTCAGCCTTTCTGATGGCCTGCCGTCAAGTGTCAGGCTAGAACTGTGGGCAATTATCTTTCCACTTGGAAGACGATAAATTGCTATTTTCTCGTTGACACGGCATCCATACATGCGATCCACTTACCACCGAAAGATATGACTTCTCCGCCTGAAGTGTATATACAGTCCAAAGACGACCTTGTCGAGCATGGTACAACTGAAAAGCATAAGCAGGAATGTACCATCAAGCTGCTCAATGCGTCTGTCACATGCCATCTTCACAACCCAACGTTCACAGTGGACGATTCCTGTTATTGAAAAACCGAGGTATTCAACTACCTCAATGTTCCAGTCCCAGAGTCAAGATACAGGGATTTCAACTTAACGACCATCTCGCTTAAAGGTATATAAGCAATCATTGCGCAACTCCCTACCCTGGCGATCTTTTATATATCCATGAGCAGTCTGCTCTCACTCTCAGAGATGCTATAAAAGCCATCCCGAGAGGGAATCCATCCTCTGCTAATCGCATTGTGCTCAGATCAAAAGAGATAACCCTCTCGGATTGATGAGACAGATACGATCATCTTATACATAGCAGTATCTGTGGTATCCTACTCAGCACAGGTCGATGTGCAGGAGATTGCACAGATGGTGGCATGGATTAACCGAGTGTCCTGTCTGAAGTTAGACATACAAGTGGGACACAGTATATGAATAAGAGGAATTAGCCGAAGCTAGAGCTACGAAGAACTATGACTCCTGGAAAATCTACCTCAAGTGTGTTGCCGACAACCATTTCGCACTTCCAAACCATGGCTACAAACGCGCAGTCCCACGGACAAATTCATCATCCGCCATGTCGAGTTCAGCCGACAAAGCACCCAGATACAGGTTCCCAAAGAAGGCTACATCAGTGGGCGGAACGCATATAGTCGTCTCCATATCTCGCAAGACAGACATGATATCTGTACTTTGCAAATCTCACGGAAGACTGTGTGAGTGGACGGGAATGTATACAATCGACCTCGATGAATCTGACATCTGACAGTCTTGCCCTTCCTTTTCCACGGCTCCTTTCTTGCAATCTGAACTTCATCACTATTTGCCGAGTACACCGAAGAATATATATTCCCGATCCAAAGAATTGATAGATATAATTCGACCGGAAAGAGTTTGAGTTGCGATCTCCGAAACCAAAGCAACGACACAGCAGGCGGGATAACTTCAGACGGCTTCATAATAAGCAATGATCCTCGCTTGAATGACGGCCAGCACAATTCTGACCCGTATAACATTTGGGCACTCTCAAGGCCAAGTCAAAATTGCACTGCTACTATCCATCGTCTGTATCTCTTACAGCGATAGAAAAGTCGGAGAATGGGCCTTCCACACACGACGACAATCTTCGAGTCCCAGGACGTCTCTCACCACAGAAAACAACTACTGTCAGTAATTTCTGGATCTGGGTGTAGCTCATCACTCATCGGTCCGCGTTAGTTGTTGAATGCCTTCTAGGCCTCACGGAATGTCTCTGTTTATGGATATTTGCCGCGGCTCTCTTGGCCCCGAGGATATTAGAGGGGAAGTATATCCCAAAGTTGACGACGAGCAACTTTTGTTGGTATTCATATGGAAGCCGGCATAAGCAAGTCCCTTGGAAACTGATCCAGACGAAACCATGAAACTAAAAAATCATCTGGCCATCTACTATACTTGGAGATATAAAAACCAGCTCAAGCCATCATCCAGATCCGTACTAGAATACATGCAAAAACCATGATATATATGTTTGATACCGATATTGATATAATATTATGTAGAAAAGCCATCAAAGACTCATCCCAAGACTTATTTTAAACACTCCATAACATCTACCAAATACATCCCATCCATAAACAACAAATCCCTAGACGCCTCCCAACCGCTACAAAAGAAAAAAAACCCGAAATAATACAAGCCTCGCTCAGAACAGTCTACAAAGCCTTAATGCCCTGGAACACCTTATTCCCCTTCAACTTTTCATCCGCGGTGACTAGATCGCGCATAATCTGGCGCTTCTCTTCAACGGTCAACGCCTCCTTGCCCGGGGCCTCGACTTCGGCTTTCCATTTCTGCAACATGGCCTTGAGCAACGCGTTGCCTTCTTCGATTTCCTCCGGTGAGTACTTGTCGATGGCCATGGCGGAGTCGTTGTTGTTGGTCTGGGCATCGGAGGAGGAGGAGGTGGTGAAGTCTTCGAGTTCCTCGGCCTTCTGGCGCGCCATATTGACCACTTTGTCCGGGAAGCGGACGAGTTCGGCGACGTGGATGCCGAAGGACTGGTCGCAGATGCCGGGCTCGACGCGGTACAGCAGGGTGACTTGGTTGTTTTTGTTGTTGCCCTTTTCGAGCTCGTCGGAGGCGCTGGCGCCGTCGCCGATGAAGGCCACTACGTGCAGGTTCTTGACGGAGCTGGGGTATTGGTCGGCCAGCGCGGTGAGCTCGTGGAAGTGCGTGGCGAAGAGCCCGAAGCAGCGGATCTCGGTGACGATGTGTTCGGAGATGGCCCACGCCAGGCCGAACCCGTCGTAGGTGCTCGTGCCGCGACCCAGCTCGTCGACGATGATTAGGGACTCGGAGGTCGCGGACTTAAGGATGTTGGAGGTTTCGAGCATCTCGGCCATGAAGGTCGAGACGCCCTTGAGCTGCGAGTCGCTGGCGCCGACTCTCGCAAGGATGCAGTCGAAGATGGTCAGCTCTGCCTCGCTGCAGGGCACGAAGCAGCCGGTCTGGGCCATCAGCGCGATGACGCCGATCTGTCGGATGTAGGTCGATTTACCGCCCATGTTTGGGCCTGTGATGATGAGGAAGGACGACTCCTCGCGGACCAGCGCTACGTCGTTGGTGATGAATGAGATGTCGTCCTGCATCTCCATACAGGGGTGGCGCGCCTCCTTCAGCACCGTGTTGCCCGTGCCTCGCGGGTGCATCTTCGGGCGCACGTAGCCCGTCGGCGCGTGGACGGAGGCGTGTGCGAAACTGACGATGACGTCCAGGTGCGCCAGGACGCCGGCGAGCTGCTCTAGCACGGGGCAATACGAGGCGGCGACGTTGACCACCTCGTTCACCAAGCCGGTCTGGGTGCGGTTGTAGTTCGACGACAGCTGGTCATGCTCCCGGCGCAGCGTCTGCATGGTCGAGGTGGTGAAGTACACGCCATTCTTCTGCGTCGAGCATTCCTGATACTGTCGCTTGTTACGGATACAGCCCGCCTCGTTGCGGGTCAGTCGGAAGCACCAGCCGTGCACGCGGTGGTTCTCCAGGAACAGCTTCTTCTCCATCTCCTGGTCGAGATCCTTGGACACGGTGCGGTGCTCCACGTACATGTCGTGTCGCAGTTTGTCCAGCTTCTTGCGGATCACCCGCAGGCTCTCATCGAACTCAGGCTTGATGATGAACTCGTGGTTCTCCAATGCATTCAGATCGACCGTCGTCTCGACCATCTCCTCCAACTTGGCCAGACTGTCCGAGTGACCGCGCAGTTTTGACGTGTATTCGGTCTCCAGCGGGGTCTGGTATTGCTCATCCATGACGTTCTCCAACGAGCTGACAAACCCTGGCAAGCGGATGGCCACCTGGTAGACGCGCACCACGTCCTCCAGGTTCGCCTGCTTGCGCTGGAACCGCTTCGCCAGCCGATACAAATCCGGGATAGAGCGCAGATGCTCCTCCTGCATCGTCTGACGGAGCTCCGTATTCACAACGAACGCCTCCACCAGCTGCTGTCGCTTCTCGATCTCCACCAAATCCATCAGCGGCTGTTTCAGCCACTGTGCCAGCAACCGACCCCCGACGGGCGTCTTACAATGATTCAACAGCCCAAACAGACTCATAGACTTGGACCCGTCCCGCGGGCCCGGCATCAGATTCAGCGCACGCAACGCCGACGCATCCAGCTTCATATAATGCGACAAATCATGCTGATACAGCTGATACTGGCCGAAGTTCGTCGCGTCCGCCATCACACCCAGGTACTTAATCAGGGCCGACGCAGAGCCCATCGCCAGTTTCAGCTCCGTCTGCGGCAGGGTCGCAGCTGACCGCTCATCACGCAGCAAACGAGTCAAATCCTGCTCGATGTCACGGACGCCGAAGTCCGCCACGGGGCGTTCCGAAATGGCAATGCCGCAATTATCCGCGATGGTACGAATCTTCCCCAGCTCGGCATCCTTGCGACTCGCATCCATCTGCACCAGACACTCCTTCACACCTAATTGAATCACCAACGACTCGAAGTTCGAGTAGATATCATTATCGAGGAACTCGCTCACGCCGAGCTCGCGCACGCTCGCATCTGCAAAACACACCCCGACACTGCGCGCCTCGGACGCCTTGGCGGAGATCTTCACCGCCAGGATAATCGGCGCCGAGTCCATGTTATTCAGGCCGCCGCCGACGCTGCCCAGCTCTTCCTCGACGTCCTGCAAGTTGCCGGGACTGGCCTGCTTGATCAGCTTCCAGTGGCCTTTGCCGGTGCCGACGGAGCCCCAGATCTCGACCCGCCGGTTGAGTCGGAAGAGCGCCTCGCGCAGGAAGTTCCGGAACACCGTCACGCTCATCGTCACGGACGGCAGGCCGCCGGTGTCGCTGCGGCCGAGGTTCCGGAGCACCGAGGTCGTCTTGTAGACGGTACGCGCGATGAACTCGGCCTCGGCACCGTGGGCGGAGTACCAGTCGCCGCGGTCGAAGACGCGGATGGTTTCGTCGGTGGCATCGTGGGAGAGGGAGCGGTAGAAGCGGATGAATCCGACTTCGTCGTCGACCTGGAGTATTGATTAGTATAGACGGTGAGAAGGTCTGTCTGTGTGCGTACCCTGAGATCTGGCCGGGAAGACATTGTGCCAGGAATGGGAGTTAGAAGAGAGAGAGAGAGAGAGAAAGAGAGAGCTGAAGCTGCTTTCTCGACAATCAAGAGATCAAGTCTTGGCGCGCCACGAGACGCGCCGGTCACGTGGTGTCGCGTCGCGCATTAAGTGGCAGCCGTCCAATAAGGATAACACGGTTTGGGATGAAGCTCCGAGCTCCTATCAAGGTTTAATTGATCATGCACTCTATCGTTCAGAGATAATTTCGATGTATAGCGCCTGATCGCTTGGAAGCGACAGCAATAGAAGTGAGTCAACGCGGTGAGTCCGCGAGCACAATCTGGAAAGGCCAACCAACATCGCCAGGAAAATATACTACTGTACAATAGATGATGATTATCAGTTGATTATGGTATCTATCTATGCTCGCTAGCAAATATGTCGCTAATGTGGTGGTACATGATAACGCCGTACAATGCAATGCTAAGAGGAGTATAGCCAACTCCACGATGCCATCCAAAACGAGAGATCCAAGCACAATAATTCAAACCGCACATACAGGGGCCGTTTCTTGCAGTCCGACCTTCAACTGTGACACCTTCGCCGCAATCTCCTTGGGGTTGACGTCGGAACAAGACTTCAAAACCACCGACTTGACACGGTTCACGGTGACGAGGTTGACCCATTGACCGGCAATGTCCGGCCGCGACAAGAGTTCCAAACACACTTCGACCTCCTTGTCGGAGATCGGATTCCGCACCGAATCCTGCACATTCTGCACGATCATCTCCAGCCGGAACGGCTTTCTCTGGGCAGCCACGACCGCCGAGGGGCCACTTCCCACGTATCCTGCCGGTCTCAACTGGGACAACACGCCAGCAACTTCCTCCGTCCTCTGCGCCGCAGCCCCGCGCATGATCATTTCCTTCGACGGCGGCGGCGGCAGCTTCGACTGGCGTAGCGCCTTCTCCTTAATGCGATCCAACAGTCCCATGCGGCGCGACGTCGTTGCCTCCTGTGTCTTCATGGGACCCGGCGTCTCCTTCGTCTCCGTCGAGCGCATCCTCTCCGTCTTCAGCTTGATCACGCCGCCCTTCAGATCCTGCAACCGCTGTTGACCCTTGCGGAAGGCCGTAAACGGGGTCAACGACTCGTGAATCGACGCCGCCCCCAGCGTCGCCATGAAATCGACCCGAGACTCGTCTCCTCCAGCCGCATCTAGGGCCTTCTCCCACAGCGCCTCCACCGTCTGCTCGAACTGCGCCTGCAACTCATTCTCATTGACCGGATCCACACGCCCTTCGCCCTTCGACACTCTCTCCAAACACACCCTCCCTAGACCGTAATTCGCCAGCCGAAATCGAGGTCCTGTCATCGTCGTCACCCGCACACCATCTTCCTTCTGCTGCTGCTGCTGCTCCCAAACCCACACCAGGCGCTGCAAATCACCCACTACGACTTTCCGCTTCTTCCACAGCCTCTCCACACTATGCAAGAACTCGCGCAGATCCGCCGGAGCTCCAGGCCCACAGTGTGCCGCATGAATAGTCAAGGCCTTCACGAACGCCGCGTGCAGATTCAACAGTTCCGAAACACAGGCGGGACGGACTTCTAGCACTGGCTCGGGTTGCTTCACGGCACTTCTTCCTCGAACAGAAGCCCGCTTGGAGGGCGTTCTCGGGACAGAGATTTCTCCTCCCTTTCGGGGAGAAGTCGTAGTAGTTGACGAAGCATAATGGCCACTTCTAGGTGCTGACGCGCACTGGTCTCCGCTAAGGCGAATAGACTTCGAGGGTTTAAGAGAACACCCGTCGTTGACGGGACTAATATCGGTAGGTGTCTGTGTGTCCGAATCGTCAGTGGCAGTTGCCGGGGTGGTTCTGGCACAGTCGACGTTCTCGAGCTCATTCAGTTTCCGTTTCTTGGAAGGCGAGACCGGGAGGGCCTGGACGGTCGTGGCCAGTTTACCATCGCTGCTGCCATCGGGGAGGGATTTAGAGGGCACAATTCCCGGCTTGGTAGCTCTAGCGAAGGCGTTGATGGCGGCCTGGCGCCGGGGAAGGGAGGAACGAGTCGAGGCGGCACGCGTCGGCATCGCTGTTTCCGACGGAGGAGCGTAAATTCGGGAGATTAAAATAGGTAGGTAGGTATTATAAACGGTAGGTACATAGGACTGACAGTGGAAAGTAGGTAGTAGGGGATTGTTGAGGAAGAATTGGATTTGATTGAATGGAATCGAATGAATGGAGAAGGGAATTCGAGAGTGTTTAAGGGGCGCCCAGATTTTCCCGGTGGAGCGCGCCCGAGCGCGTCGCGACGTGTCCCGATGCGGTTAAATGGTTTACTCCACAGGTGGGCCGGACAGATCCTCCCATATGAGGTACACTTCCACTTGACGGAGTATTGTTGTACAGACCCTATCCTTCAATGTTGTTGACAGACAAGGCTATAGAATGCGGTTAAACGGAATATATCGGTCGCTGCATCACCCAACGCAGATCAGACAGGACATTCCATCACTACAGCAATACTTCCCGCGGAATGCAGCATACCGTCCTCACTAGTAGCACCTCAGTAATCATTGTAGAAATGCATAATTCATATCATTGATAGGTACAGTCCACAGTAGACCAAACTAATTATCGACATGCATAACCTCATAACTTACCTAACTAGGTAGGTAGTAATAAAACACATCCCTTATCTTCCGGGAGTCCTGTCATCAACCACAACAGATAACTAGTCAAAGGTAACTAGCATATTATGTCAACCCATCACCTCCAATCCCTAGTACATGTATTAGGTAGGGTACTAAGGTACCAGGTAAACCTATTTCTTCCCACCCCCAAACCACCCCGACAGCGTCCCCTTCGCCTCGGCGGCCTTCTCCTCGACCGCGTTATCGAACTTGTCGACGTTGGAGCGCACCTTCGACGAGGCATCTTGTCGGTACTCGTCCAGCTTGTTGACGCCGTCGTGCGCCAGCCCGGAGGCCTGCGATTGGGCGCTTTGGGCCTTTTGAATGGCGGTGTTTTTCTGGATTCTCGTGCGTTAGGCATACTCAATTCTCGATATGGGGAAATGATGGAAATAGGGAAGATAAAACATACCGCATCCCGAAGCTGAGCCTGCGCATCCGCACCGGCCCTCTCGCCTACTCGCTCGGCGTGGTTCAAGTCAGCGGGTTGGCCACGGGCTCGGTCGGCGTCGTCTGTTTCAGAAGGGAGGGGGGGTTAGTTAGTGTCTGTTTTTCGTCTGTCTGATGGGGGTTTCCATCCCACAGGTCCATCGACAGGATTCCCGACAATAGGGACTACTCTAAGACCGACGTACATTTCATGGCATCCTTCGCGGCGTTCGGATCGCCGCCTGCGCGGTAGAGGTAGTAGCCGCCTACGCCGGCGAGGGCGAGGGCGGCGTAGAGACCGGTTCTGTTTTTCGACATTTTTGATAATGGGTGGGGATGTGCGTGGTGTTTGTATAGAGGTTAAGACAAGTTGTGTGTGGAGAGATCTTGTTCGCAGGAGCGTATGGATGATACGAATCGTAGTAGAGTGTAGAGTGTAGAGTGAGTGATTTGATTTGACTGAAGTATTTAACCAGTTCTCCGAGGAAGCAGAGAGACTTTAAAGGGCGAGGCGAACAAAAAAGAAGGCAAGAGAGGAAGAGGAGCGGAGCACGGGGTATGACGTCTTTACCTGCGCTTTCCCGGGTTTCGTCTTCCAAGTCTGGACTGGGCTGGTCTTACAGGGGATAACGTGGTGAGTACCACTCTAGGTGATTGTTGCTCTCACGTCTTTGCAGACAGGTACAAGACAAAGGATGTAGAGATGAACACCACTACTGTCTGACCAAATCCTCTGCAGTTCGAAATATAAAGGCCGAATCCCTCGAAGGACAGAAAGACCGAACGGGAACGACAACGGCTGCAATGCACGACGTCACCGCGCAGTCATCGGCCGACTGTTAAGGCACCACGGTTGATCCGTGTGGGGTAAACGTCATACCCATTGGCAATTCCAATTCTCTTGGATGAACAATTGAACATACTCCGGAGTTACGGTACGGGTTACAGACATTAATTCCCGGAATCTGTCATTTACTCACCCACTTGCTCAAGCACTTGTACAAACACATCACACAAAATATCAGGCAGAACCATGTATAGATAAGAATATCGATATAAACAGGCCAAAGAATCACATAATCCGAACAATCAATCAATAAATCAATCAATCAATGCCACACCACGACCGGGGATAGGAAACTCCACGTCCAGAAAACCTCGCAGCGGAAACTCGAGATTGAGGCCGGGTATCTTCATGCACTATGAACATATCCCACGAGACATATATCACTGCAAGAAACCAAAACCGAAAAGGAAACGCCCGAACATGCAGAACGTAAGACCCGAAGAGATAGAAAAAAAAAATTTGAAACAAGACAAGACAAGAAAAGAAAGAAAAAAACTGGAACACCCGAAAAGACTGGCAAGTCACAAAGCCCCCATGAGAGTCACTTATGCATCATTCATCAGTCATCAATTCATAATGATTCTCGCAGCCAGACTGCGGAGTATGTAGCTTCGAGTAACGAGAGGCCGCTCTTCTAAATAAAAACTCCGTAGCTATATCCAGAGAGAGGGGGGAAACGAATAAAGAAAAGAGTGGGGGGAAGAGGAAGGTAAATGGAGGCCAAGTGACTCATACTATACAGCACCGGCGGATCAAATAAACGATGGAGGGTAAAAAAAAAAGGTGAGAGGCAGGACGAGGGAGGAACCACAAAAGGAATAAATGGCGGTCCATTTTCCAATCATTCCAAACCTCCCTCCCATGGACATAAAAAAAAAACATCCTGTCCCCCGTCTAGTCCAGAATCTCAAGATCCTATAGGAAGTTCAAAAGCTCAAGCAAACAGCTTGGCCGTTCCTTTGTTTTCGCTCGTGGCTACAGCCACAAGAGCTTCAAGCCGCCCCATCCCGGAGTCTCTCCCCGAGGAATGGTGGAAAAAGGCGGATCGGGGGTCGTGTTTCCCTTGGTAACCATCGGACTGGGGTGCCTGCAGTACAATTAGTGACCTGAGGGCAGTCATCGGGTCTGCGGGTAGCGGGTGCGTACTGCTTGGGACGTGTCGGATGAGAACGGATGATGGTGGGCCTCGATGTAACCGCTGTTGTGCACGATCGCCGGATGGTACTCAAGGGACGCGGTCGAGGGCGTGTGAACCCCTTCGCTGCTACTCGAATCCTCGGGTGAGGTTCGCGTCGCCTGCGAGGACGTGGTAGCATTGCTATAACTAGGGTGGTGGCCACCGTGAGGACGATACTCTTGCACATTCCGCTGGTAGGACGAAGAGGGGCGAGAACCAACGTTGTGAAGTTCCGCAATGGTCTGCTGGCTCCAGTGCGACGCATCCTTCTGCGATTGCGGCGGCTTGTCTCGGATGTGCAATCCCGTCAAATTCGTGTGCAAAGACATGTCCCACGAAACGTGTCCGCGGCGATGGCCCGGCCCGGAGATCGGCGGCGGCGGCCGAGCTGACGGCTGCGTGTAGTTGAATCCTCCTCCGAATGCATAATTCGGAGACGGTTTGCCGGGCTGGTCGACTTGCATCGGACTCGGTCGGCGGACGGGGGGAGTGAGTGGGCGCTGCGAGACGACCTTGTCGAAGCTTTCAATGCCGGGCAAGCGCGGCGGCTGATCTCCCCCAGCATGAGACCCAAACGACGAAGGAATCGAGTCCGGCGTCTGGTAACTGCTCAGCCCACTGGTGGCCGGCCGATGAATGGCCGAGTAAGTGGACGGATGCCAGGTCCGTCGACGGAGCTCGGCGTCGGCTGCACTGTGCGCCGCTTCGTCTCGAGGAACCGGGTAGTTGGAACTGACCGGACTGGCATACACGCTACCTGAAGGCGGAGGATACGGTGCCGTGCTGGCAGGACCGGGGTAGCCATGCGGGGGGTAAGCGTTGACGGGTTGCGAGGCGAACGGATTGCCGCCCGTCGGAACCGACAGACGGCGGGCGGCCGTTTTGCCTTCCCAGAACCCCGCAGCGTGCGAGGCCGTCGACATGGGCGACGCTACATGAGGACTACCGCTACCCCCGGCGGAGAAGATATGGGACGAGGCGTAGGGCGAGCCGGTCGCGGTGGGGCCAGGAATCCCGCGCACCTGGCCGGGAGGAGTCCTGGGAGGGTCAGCCATCGTATCCATCGCCAGCCGGGCGCGTCCGTCGTTCGCCATGATCAGGGGCGGCGGGCGGCGGCGGAATTCTTGGGGCTGGCTATAAGTCGACGCGGTGGACGTGATGCTGGAGGCGGATAGATTCCTGCTGTGGCCCCGGCTGTGCGTTCCCTGGCTGCCTCCCGTGCCGGCTCTCGCCCGACCAGGCGGGCGCACGCGGTCTGTTCGAATCTGGCGTTGGAAGCGGGTGCCGGTGGCGGCCAAGGAGTCGCCCGGAATCTCCTCGTTGACGTGTACTGTCTGAGCATGTTGCCGCAGGTTGTCCAGCCGAGAAAACCGTCTCGAGCAGTGGCACTGAAACGGACGCTCGCCGGTGTGTTTTCGAATGTGTCTGGCCAGGTGTTCACTCCGGGTGAAGCTGAGGTTGCAGGGCGGATAATCAGTGCAGTAGAACCGTTGGCCCTTTTTCTTTTTGGACGGGGGAGCGTTCCCCTTGTGGTCCGATTCAGCGTCCGAGCCTTCACGATCGCCGTCCGAATCCGCGTGCGAGGGGTCCTCGGACGTTGACGGGGCGCTGTGGGAGTCTGATAGTCGAGAGGGGGCATCGGCGTTATTTACATTGCGGGGGGTGTTCTCTTCTTTCGCGGCGTCGGTCGGCCCAGGGGGGTGTTGCGCATCCGACGGTCGAGGCGTGGTCGGCGTGGTCGCATCCTCCATCATCCGGTCCGGGGGTGACGAGATGGTGTTGACCGGTAAAAACGAGGAAGACATTTCTGACGGCAACGCCGGTCTGGAATTCCGCGCCCCTGGTATCGGTAGAGAAAGGACTATGTACTGGATCGAGGGCGGGGCAAGTCCAACGACGTTCGGCACACAACGGCCGATCTATTTCCCAGAGCAAGAGGTTGGGGAAGGTTTAGGAGGTGAGAAAACGCGGTGTCGATCGGATGATGCTGACTACTGGACAGATTTGCGCAACGCCTGTCAGCATGAGGACCATACATTTGGCAGGAAGTGACCGGAAAAGGTAAAGGTTTTCTTTTTCTCTCATGTCCCCTCGCTTGATTTATAGCGGTGGTTTCCAGTAGCGGTCATAACTTACAAATAAACGGAGGGGAGAGGAACTTCGCTATCCAAGGGGGTGCGAATATAATAGAAGGATGGGAGTGGAAGAAGGAGGGGTTGTGGAATGTACCAGGTTGGATATGAATGTTCAGCCGAATGCCCGACGACGATGGCGAAGCAAGGGCAAGGTAGTAAGTTGTACACGATAAGCGGTAGAGAACGACCATTAGAGACGAGGAGGCATCTCTTGCAGATGGGCCTGACGAAGGAAAGCGGGCGGACGGCCAGGGAGGTGCCTATCCGATGAACGATCGAAAGAAGGAGGGAAGGAAACGAGACAGCGAGAGGTGGAAAAAAGGAGAGAGAGAGAGAAACAGAGAGACGAAGAGATGAAGTTTTGGAGGGACTCGAAGATCGAGTCGGGTTGTGGGTATGACAGTGAGCCAGGTCGGGACCCAGCCAAGACTGGGACTAAAATAAAACCAGGAGAAAAGAAAAAAAAAAAAAATAAAAGAAATAAAAGAAAAAGAAAAAAGAAAAAAGATTAAAAAAGATTAAAAAGGATTAACGGGTCAGAAATAATCAAACCGGATGGATCATGAACAGGTCCGTTTCTCTCGGTGGTCGATCGGCCGGCAGAAACAGATATAAGATCACGGTGGCCAAAAGTAGGAATTGAATCTGCAATAAATCCAATCCCAGCCTGATCGCAGGAAGGAAAAATTGAACCGAGTTAAATCAATCAGAAACGATAATTCGACGATCAATATAAATAGTGGACGAAGAAGAAAAAAAAAAAATGGAGATCACACTGGGGCAATCGAATCGAATCAAAATCAATGGAAGACACGCAAATCACACTGTATGACGTATCGAAGCGGTGGAGGAATGTACAGGCACCAGGGCCAGCGAGACGGATGCACGAGACGGGTCAATAACGAGTCCAGAAATATCGACAGTTCGAGTCGAGATGGGAAGGACCGGGAGGGAAGGAGATGGAGATGGGTGAGAAAAGGAAGCCAAGGCGAAGGCTGAAAGAGGAGAGAGTGAGAGAGTGTGAGAGAGAGAGAGGGAGGCGAGAGGGGAAGAAGGCAGGCAGCTACAGCGAGGCGAGCCCAGGTAAGCTAAGCTAAGCTAAGGCCCGGATGGTGACGACGAGAGAGAGAGAGAGAGAAGGAAGAGAGGAAGAGAGGAGGAAGAAAAGAGAGAGAGAGAGAGAGAAAGAGGGAGAGGGAGAGAGAGTCAGAGGAGTAAGAGAGGCTTATCGGAAACAACGGTTGGCGGCAGGCGGCGAAACGAGGGGCAGAAGGAGGGGAAGAGAACCATCAGCTTGGGCTGGATGATGCCGATGGAATGGAATGTGTTTCAAAGGCATACGGGGAGTTACTACTAAATGTACAAGTGCCGCGAAGTATACAGGGCCAGGAGTCCAGGACCCGGCGGCGGCGGCGTGGGGACGGCCAAAAGTCTAGATACTGGAGGGTGCAATTTAGCCTCGAGGACAGCATGCATCTCGTCGTCACCGTCCGCGAGTCGAGAAAGTAGAAAGTCGGTAACCGCCCTAGAGTAGAGTTTCTCTAGTCCCAGGAACTGACGACTTGATCCCGCCATGAATCATCGACCGCCGGTGGAGTCATGAATCGCCGATGAACTCATGGACCTTTGGACGGGGATGATCAGGATATGGGCCCTGACGGGTCTCGGCATGACGGGGCTGGGTTACTTTTATTCGACCTGGGCTTCCAGATTCAGAATAATTATCTTCCTACAGAGACAGAGCAGGTACATTACTACATATACTGTAATAATAATAATAATAATACTAGGTATACTAAGGTATACTAGGTCCTCAACCCGATACCTCCATAGGTATGAAACGGTATCAGGAACGTCCCGCCGATGCACGAATGTCGGGCGTTTCGCCGTCACGAAGTAGACTCCGTCCTCTGTAGGCACGAGACACTGGTTGACTGGGGTTCAAGCATTGGAACCCCCCCCTCTCTCTGAACCAACCGGTAAGGCTGACAAAGCGGCGGCGAGAGTCTCGATCCAAGTCTCTGCCCGTCGTTCCATGGTCCGGCGTCTGTCTGCACCCTTTTCGTTGGGGCAATGCGATCCTCTACTTAGAGGCACCAGGAACTCTAGCGAATCCCAGCGGGGAAACGAAGAGGTGGGAAAGTAAAACGAGGAAGTCCCTCCAGAGAAGAAAGAGAAATGCCAGATGGAACCACAGTTCTGAAGGCAAATGGAGGGAGAGAAGAAGGGACAAAAAAAAACATGAAAAGACATGAAAAAGAAAAAAGGCGATCGGGTAAGATTTCCCACGACGGAACCCTCTCCCCCCTCGGCCAATCCATCCATGATCCATTTCTTGAAGATTATGTATTCCGTTCCCTCTCCCCCCAGACTCAACTCTTATGAATCATTCATTATTCGAGCGCATGGTAATCCTTGCTGATAAAAGACTCGGTCGGGACCATGGACCCCCTCGGACTCGGTGACGTTCACCATTTCGGACCTGAGGAGAAAATTGGAAAAAGAAAAAGTCGTATGGGCTGGTAGCTTTGGTCGTCCCTCAGTAGGGAATCCAATAACCAATAAATACTCCCTGCCAGTCCCAGGGTTTGTCCTTGTCTTCTTTTCCCCTCGGTCCTTTTTGCCAGATGCTCGATCTCTGGTCCGGACGATCGGGAACAAGCTGCATGGCAATGACTTTCCCCGCGGCCATGGTTGAAATGCTGGGCGATGATGTGTGTATTTCCGGATGCCGACGTTCAGGTAATGTAGGCATGCGGTAGACGATCGTATCTATAGTACATACATAGTAGTGTACTGTAGGGTATAGTCAAACCGATCTTAGGGCCTTGGTTAAACCCCCAGACCGCGTCAGCTCCCCTCTTTGCCCCTCTAGACTGAGGCACCTGACGGGGTTCACAAGAGTGTAAAATAATTATAGGTAACATAAAAATAATAGTAATAATAATAATAATAATAAAATAAAATACAGAATACGAAGCAGCAGCACAGAGTCGCACAAAGACCTTTCCGAACGCTTCCCAGGTGATAGGCAGTCAAAATCCCCGTGCAATGGGAGTCACTCGAGCACATGCCATGCAGAGAACATGCAGAGGTACCTTACATGGGCAACAGGCCCTGTATAACCACCCGGCCTGGATAGATCATCCAATGCATCATACCCGCATTTTGACTTCGCGATGAACGACTCAGGGCTCCCCGGACTTTACAGGCAGCAGAAGGGATGAAAGTACCGGCCATGCAGGAAACCAAAAATCACAGTTTGCCAGAAACGCTGGGTTCCTGGTCCAATGCCAAAGGTTAAAAAAGGAAGAGATTTCGCCGCACCGCCGCGTTCAGCAACGCAGGAAGAGACCAGGTGGAGAAAACCAGTCTCGTCCCCTCTGGCGGCTTTTCCCTTCACGATGTCCAGAGTTTGGCGAAAGTTTCGCAGCCAAACTTTGAATGTAAGTACAATTGAATTCTAATCACCAACTCTAAGTTAGAGACGTGGGAGAGACACGATTGCAAACGGCAAGACCGGTGTCCGTGGAAAGCTTCCCTCAGCTTTTCCCCAGCGCGATGACATCTCGCTGATGAAGCGTGTCGCCGGATGCTGATGGGAGAGATCCTGAAACGCCGGCCTGGTTAACGCCACGCCATGGAGGAATGATGTGCTTTCACTCTGGAAAGTGACAGGCGGGTACGGTAGGGCTATTCTAGGCCAATGTGTATGGTGACTTAAAAATATGGATGGCATTTCCGGTAAGTATGGACAGGGCTTATAATTTATTGTATAGCCACATACTCATACATACAACCTTAGACAGGAGTATGAAACCAAATAGGGCCAGAATACGGAGCAGATAGAGAGCACAGACGTGCTCAAGCCTGCCTAAACGCCACTAAAAAAAAGAAAAAGAAAAAAAAAAAATCCAAATCCCCTTATTATGTAGTCTTGGAATAACGCAGACGCTGCATTAGCCCGACCTGCAGCTGCTTACCTTACCTGGCTAACCTTGCTCTGGGAAACTCTGGGAATTGCTCCTGACAGCAAGACGGGGGGAGGGCCACGGGCGGCCGGTCAGACTGGGGGCGTTTTGCGTTTGGTGCCTTTGGCGATGGTTGGTCGGCAAGCGGACGGTGGCGGTCAAATCCAGGGCCGGAGAGGGGAAGAGCGAGGGGCGATCGACGTGGCCTTTGGATTGATTTATTTGCTTTTCTATTTCTTCTGAACGGGCTCTGCAGAAGTATTTCAACAAATAGAGATACGGGATACACTCCCGTACGACCTCGTACAGAGCATATACCCTCGTAAGTAGGTACCTACTCCGTACTCCGTACTTTGACATATTCAAATTATTCAATATTCATCAAACTCGCTAAATCAATTCCAAATCCCCAGCCAACGAGACAAAAGGATCAAACACGGACCCGAACCAGGGTCCAACCCCCCAAGACCGCCATCTGGCCAGTGTGCAGCTGTTTTTCCGGTGAAAGAAAAGGAGGGGACGCCACTCGAAGGAGGGGAAATGCAGGTGTCTAGATGGATCATGGATGGCTGGGCCCTCCACCTTACTCCGTACCCGTACGGTACTTCCTTCCGTACCCTCAGGGCGCTTCTCCTGGCTGTGACAGGCGAAGCGAAGCGAAGGGATCGCATGGGATGGGATTCGGTGGCCCCCGCTAGCATGGTGTATACATAAACATGCAGCGATAGCCTGGGTGAGACGTGCCTGTATCTATATTGGTATTAGGTTTGCAGGGGTGGTGACAGACTACCTATCTCAGGTACATACTCTGTAGTCTATACGGAGTAAATGAATACTAGGTATCTAGGTATCTATCTATCTATCTATCTATCTATCTATCTACCTATCTATCTACCTATCTACCTATCTAATATTATTGTTTACCCCTGGACGAACTTATCTCTTATCGGAGCGGGGTAACGTGAGGGGAGGAGGTACAAGCAGGCCGTGTACCTGCTCTAGCACGACTCCTAGTGTCGGTACTTTAGAGGCGGTACCCATTATACCTTAATCAATATAATCGATCATAATAATATAGTATGAGTAGATACCCTTCCCCATCTGTCTCTACCTTCTCTGTAGATGCAACAATCCGCCAATCCCGCCACCGGCAAACGCACTCCTATCTTGTCGTGAAGCGTCGATCCTCCACGCCAGCCAACGACCCTCCCAGCTGCCCGCCAATGAAACCCCCTCGCCCGGCCACCGTCTTACGTATAACCGCCGGAGATCCCCATCGGCGGGTCGTTCGGGGGTCCTCAATCCTGGTGCTGACGTCTATGATTATCTGGCCCGTATCCAGTTTGCTCGTCTGATTAGTGATTACTCCGTACAGACTCCCTACAGAGTATGTCAAATGGTTGGTCTGCCTTGCTGATTCCCGGTTTGACCACTCTCCTAGTTTGGAAAGGAACGAAGGGTCGGTCCTTTTTTCCCATTCATTTATGTTTCATTCCTGCACGAGGCAAGGCAATCTGGATCCGTGCCTTGAAATCGTGCGGCCAGGGGGGGGGGAATGTAAAAGTATAAGGGTAAGTGAAAGCAAATCGGCCAGCGAGCCATGTCCAGTACATACTTGGTACCTGTCAAATCCAAACCTAAAAAACAAGTGGTGGTGGCACTAGAAGCGGTGACAGGGAATGTTCTACCTCGATAGTTCTGAACTTCTGTGCAGTACCTAGAACAAATACAGAAAAAAGCAAGAACAACAACAAGAGCAAACAGGCAGGTGACCGGACAAACGGACGCTCAAAACAGGAATTCCTCCACGGCGGGCCTCTACGATCCGCGATATCACCATCAATCATCGCGTGCATACGAAAAGGAACATGTGGCAACCGCCAACAACCAACTGAGACAAAAAGTCCGAAAATAGCCGCCGGACAGTTCATCGATGGATTGCGTTTGCCTGGTTTGCTGGAGGTCGACGATGACCCCCATTCCTCACCCCGGTCCTAGTACATATATCTCATGATAATCCGCAAATGATTCAGATTCCGGTGGAACCCGTACATCAATTCTATCTGTTGAGGCTGAGGCTAAATAAGACACTGGGGGATTTTCCCCTTGACTGCTTGGGGCCGCCGATTGGGCGCTCTAGGTGGTACCTAATCCATCAGCTGATGGGCCTGCTGTACCTTGCTGACTCGTAGACTAGGCCTCCCCGTTTGATCCCGGACCCTTCTTCACATGCGCTGTCCGTGCTGTCTTGATGTTATTTTTATTTTGTATTTTTTTTTCTTTCGTCGGTGCTGTTCAATTCGCCGTCAGTGGCCTATCCGGAGGGCGGACTGGGAGGCCTGATAGGATGCGGTGAGCCACTGGATGCGCCGAGGGCAGGTTGGGCGCTTTTTTCAATGCGCGTACAGAGAGGGCCCGAGGGGAAATCACCGGATGTTTTGCAGGGTTTTTTTAAATCATGTCGTCGTCTGCGTAGAACTATTCCATATCTCTATAGCGCGCCCACCACGGCACTGACCATCACCGCCGCCTCTCGTTCCCAGTTCCCACTACTACCACTACCACCTCCTCCTCCGCCTCCTCCGCCTCCCCGTTCGATTCCGAGAGTCGTTGTTGGGAGTTGAGATCCTCGCAAGACGCATTCTTTAATTTCCTTCTTCAATCGATCCCGGTTGGACCGCAAAGTCCGAGCGGAGACGCCGCCCCGGTTGACGAGCTCCTGAGTACGCACGGTGAGAGAGGAGGCTAGTGACCGCCAGAAGTACGATGGGAGGGATGTGGTATCGAGAGAGTTGAGGAGTGGCTGCAGTAGGTTGTTCTTCCCGCTGCGTTGGACGGCAGAGGCCTCTCCTTCGCTGCGGTCGGGGGTCGTCGACGACGGTAGTAGTGGATGAGATGGCGGTCGGAGATTGCTCAGAATAGCTTCGAGCGCAAAGATGTCCTGGCATCGCCCGGACAGTTCCGAAAGCGTTCGCTCCAGCGTCGGCAGCATGGATAGCGCTCGGGTAAAGTTGTTCAAAGATGTCATAATGGCCGTTTGCATATACCCCTGCAACGTAGAGAGAAGCAGTTCCGGTTGAAATTCAGTCGCCGATCCCTGGCCCTGTGGCACGGGCGACAGCAGATACAAAATAGTGACCCCCGAAATCAGTCGTGCCCTCGAATCCCGCGCTTGCTTGTAGCCCGACTGGCCAGCACCCCCTGCGGAGCTGACGGACATAGAGAACCGATGAATGCTCTGCTGCGCTCTCGACTTGACCATGTTCTCGGCTGGCATCGTGAGCTCGGTCTTCAGCGTGCGAATGACCTTGACACGGTCCAATCCATAGCCCTCCTCTCCCGCTCCCGAGGCAGAAAACATCCGGCGTAGGCTGACAATCGTGGACGCTGCGCGCTCCAGCGTGCGGTAATCGTCTCTGACAGGGGTGGAGGAGGCTGCCGTGCCATCGCTGCCTGGCATGGCTCCGGCACTACCGCCACGGCCGTTGATTTCACTCAATTGGCCTTCCAGCTGTCTTCCGAGAGCCAGGCAGCGTCCGACCGCTCTGGCAAGTCGCACAGTGGCCAGGGATTTCTCTGCAGCCACCCTCGCTTCGTCGGCTGCTTCCCACTTGCGAAGGACCTCTTTCTCAAGCCGCCCATACCCTTGCGTTACCGAGGCAATCTGGTCCTCTGCTTCCTTGAGGACATGGCCGGCGGCGGCGGTTTGATCCCGCATGTGCGTCAGCAGGGGCAAAGCTGATTTGGTCGTGAGCGTATGGATGTGAGTGTCGATCTCCTGAAGGTCAAAAAGCACTCGTGAAAGCGGGGTTGAAAGGTCCAGCGGTGTGTCTGTCGCATTGTTCGTGGCCACCACCAGGGCATTGGCAAATGCGGCCGGGGAGAACTCGGGGTCCAAGAAGGCCTCGTAGTCAATGTATGAAGGTTCGCCTTCCGCCATGGTTAACCTGGGGATATGTCCCTATTCTGAGTACTCCGTATATTGCCGAACAATGACTGGGGAGAATTGAATGGTGGGATCTATGTAACAGAGGGAATAAATCGGAGTGTAGCTTGAATTGTCGCCGATCTGGAAGCCAGCTAATGCGCGAGTAGAGTTGGTAAACGGTCGAATGATCAAGAGTCCTCAAGGCGCAAACTTATTCCAGCGCTAAAGGCATGCAGCGAACAGCCATCTCGCCGCAAGGATACCGGGCACTGTCAAGGGAAGATGCTGATGGATGTTGAACCGTTCAAGCCATGTGTCGGAACTAACGTTATGCCGCTTTGGTGTGCAGCTGAGTCAGCCAGGATATAGATCTGGGGTCTTCGTTCCAGTTTACGAACACTATGAGTTCTCACAGGTAGAGTGGAATTAGAATCAATGCCCAGGCTATTCATCTACTTTTAAATTCCATACACACTACAAACGGGGCATATAGGGCCACCAAATGCCCCGTCGTCTTGCGCGCTGCCGGCCGTCACGTGGGCGGAGGTCTAGACGCTCCGCTCTTCGCGCGACGGTCTCCGGCGCAATCCAGGAACCAACTTCTGTACCATCTCAGGTCCGCGGAGCTTTCGGTCCATCTGTCCTTCCTTTTCAACAATTCTCTGTTGCATACGCTGTGTGGAGGCGAATTATTATCTGTACACACAGCTCCAGCTACTTGCCACCCACCTCGCTGCTCTCGTCTTATCCTTCGGTCCTTCCCCTCAGCAATGCGTATCTAACTAGCGACCCGTCGAACAAACAGCCTTGATTCATGCACCCCTTTTCCATCCTCACTCTCGGCATCTTCGTAGCGGGGTACATCACCGCCAGGTGGGATCTTGTTACTCGGTTATACGAACTGGCGATTTTCGCGTGGGATCACGGCGTCGTGGTATGTCCAGCTCCGGAGAACTAGCCTGGCCTGAGGGCTGATGGACACATTGGCTAATTATTGCATCTATTCTACACAGACTCGCACAGCGAAGGGATTCCTACTGCTTTCGGTCTTTTTCTTCCTGCTAGTCCTCCCAATTAACCATCTGGCTGCAAGAGAGGGCGAATTGGTACGCTTATTCCCCACGCCGAACTGATTAGTGGCCGCCTAATAACCCTCCGCTGTTAGCACCCCCGATACGTGAATCTCGGTGTCTCCGCTCGGGAACAACTTCGCCGCCGCGGTTCATTCTAGTTTGTTTCGAATGATGACAATATGCTTATGAGCGATGGACTACTACGGGTATTTTGGCCGTACGATCTTCCCCGGTCGTCGTCGCCGGGTGTAATCGTGGGATGGCGGAACTCAGAGCTTGACTTTTTTGTTCTGACGGTGCTGGAGGATGTAGAGGTGGGTTTTTTTGGTTTTTGACGTTGGGCTTTGGAATTGATACGATGCTGACCTCAAGTTTGATGCGCTATAGCCTCGAAATGTGGACAACGCTCTACGCGCCGGGATCCTCTTCCGCAATAGCCCGCATCCGATTGTACGCATATTTACGCTCTGTGGGCGTTCAGCAATGCATGTGCTGGGGTCGACGAACTCGCGTGATCCGCCAACGAGTTTCAATCCGTCGCACCTATATGTCAATACACAGCCGTCGTTCAAGGTCCCTCGAATCTTTTGTCCCCCGGAAACCAATTTGTCTGTCCAAGTGATCATGTTCCACCGGCCCCACCCGACTCGAATGGAGTATATGTCGTTGGATCCGATTTCCCTCGCTCTTGGTGATAAGGTTTTCACAATGGATAAGTCTGACTCGGTATCCGATAAGATTGATACCGAAGAAGAGGGGGACCGATCTCGATCAGGGAAGCTAGTTGAGAAACTCAAGCTGCATACCGTCGTGAAGCACATTCCGTCGCACAAGGAACAGGCACTGCCCCTTATCGTCAACCAGGTCAACTGCGCATACGAGATGGGAAAGCTCATGGAAAAGAACAGCCATCTAATTGGGATCCGCATCAAGCGCAGCATGAGCGTCGGAGAGCGGGTTGTCGAATCTGCAACCACTTTATGGGACCTTTTTGTGCTGGGTGTATCGTACGTGTTTTGGCAGTGGATCTGGCCCGTGGTTACGCGGGTCTTCGTCGTCGGCCTGGTCTTCCACCGCACCGTGGCGGAAATCGTGCTGCAGGTGCTGGAGTGGCGTGCCCGCCCTGATGCGGCCGCGCTGAAAGATATATCGGCAACAGCTCAGCAGGTCGACATTCGGCTTCAGCAGTTCTGCTATTGGCCCATCCAATATGCCAAATTGCGACAGAGGAAGGATAATTGGGAGAGTGTGACGACGAGCCATCCGGATTATATCCGATTTTACAACAGCTTGTGGCTAGTGGCGAATGATGTGATTATTGGGATTGCACTGGGGTCGTACATCATCGACAATGCCAACTGGGTGGCTTTTCAGATTAATTCCATCCTTACGGGCTGGACTGTCGAGGGTCTGCAACGCACCATTTCCTGGCTAATGGACTGGCCGGCTGGTCTCAAGTTGAACAACGAACTTGCTGCATTCCTCGGTGATCTGTTCTTGTGGGTCATCGAAAACTGGGCCGGTAAGGGATACATTATTGTTGATCCGAACTTATAGCTGACTCTTTGACCAAGCCTGCATTGCGAACCTTCAACCATATCTTCCCCATGTGATTTACGTTGTGGGGTGTTCTTCCTTCGCAGGAGCCAGCATGCCCATTGCGTTGTTTTCCGATCTCGTGTCAATCCTGACAGTGCATATCTACTCATTCTACACCGCATCGGCACGCATCTTCAACTGGCAACTCACCATCATCATATCCTTGTTTCACCTTTTCCGCGGAAAGAAGCGGAATGTGCTCCGCAACCGTATAGATTCATGCGACTATGACCTCGATCAGCTCCTCATTGGCACGATTCTGTTCACCGTGCTCTTTTTTCTCTTGCCCACGATCATCGTCTTTTATCTGGCATTTGCATCCGCACGGATGTTAATCATCTCATTGAAGGCAGCGCTTGATACATGGTTGGCTTTTCTGAATCATTTCCCGCTCTTTGCACTAATGCTGCGGGTTAAAGACTCCCGTCGGCTACCTGGTACGTCCTCCCTTCTCTGCTCCTGATATGTTAGCTAATGACGTAACATGAATACAGGAGGAATCCGCTTCGAGCTCCGTACAGAGTACGACAAATCATCGAGTAACGGACCAGCCACGATCCCATATATTCATCTCGAGGTACACAATTCAGTTCCTATCATTAATCTTCCATTGCTAGCTTTCTGACAAGTCCGTCTATCTATCTAGTCCATCCCCCTCACTCTCCGCGCCATGTTCGACCAATACTTCCAGCTCGGCCACCGACTCCGCAAACACTATCTCTCCCCGGAGGTCATCTTCTGCCTCTTTACCGGCCGCTTCGTGCCGCCCATCCACCGTCGCAATCTCTACAGCATGCAATACAGCATGCTTCCCGCGCGCCGCGCCGGCATGGCGGAGGTGTGGTCCATTCTGACGCAGCCGCGCAAAACGCATAGCTCGGGCAGCGGGTCTTCGTCCGCCATGGGCGGTGGGATCGGCAATGGGGCGAACGGGCTGCTTAAGGTGCCTGGGGGGTTTGGGCAGGGGGATATGAGACGGAGGGGACATCGGTGATGGATTGTTTGATGAGTTGATGGTATAGATAGATATGATATGAGATATGCAAGTAATTAATATAATATTTTAATATGGAGTGTCAGATATTGATATTGTACAATTGATTAATCACATGTAATGCGACTGCAACCCAAGAAAATCAAATACATAATTACATTTCCAACCGTAATAAATCACTATGCTTCAATGTATATTGCATAATCCCTTTCGCTATGTTACGGGCCCGTGCAGAGCCGATCTCAGACACAGGATGCGATGCACTCGGCCATGCAATCGGGTATCCGGGTTCTCATCAAGTCTCCCCCTCAAGCCAATGATCGACTCCAGTGGTCAAGACCTAATATCCTTCCTTTTCTGCACCAAGCCTAAGTCTGCACGAAGAAACACCGCCTTGTGATCTGTTTGGAAGGATGGAGCGGCGAGCGTGAGAGGCGAAGTACACGACACATCTGACGCAAATATCTCGACTCGGGAGGAGGGGAGCGGAGCGGAGTCGAGTCAAGCTGAGCTGAGAGGAGTGGAAAGAATAAACAGGGACAGAGCGGAGAGAGAGAGAGAGAGAGAGAGAGGGATATTATACAAGCTTCAACCATGATAATCGTTCCAGAAATGACAAAGCCAGCTCAGTTCAATTCCGCAGATGTTCGGCATCGCTCTCCTTCGCGTTGATTTTGCGAGCATCGTCGAGCATCGAGTCGATACCTCGTTCTTTCAAAACCACCTGTTACCAACCATTGTTAGTTTTCCAACTACCGGTGGATGGAGAAGAAGAGGATGGAAGGATATACATTCAGACAGGTCCTGTATTTCGCGAAGAGCTCGTCGCAGTCTTTCGCGGAGGTGTTGCCGCGCAGATACTCTATTCGAGGAAGTTAGGTTGATTGGAGACAAGACAAACAGACAGATAAGTAGATAAAATGCGACATACTTTCACTGTACCATTTGAGAAAGCAGGTGTCGTATTTCCTGGAATCAGAGAGATCATGTTAGAGGTGGCTTTTCTCGGAGCGGCACTGGCTTGGTCTGGTTTGGCTTACTCTTTAACTTCGTTACACTCGGGGGCTATTGAAGCTGCCATTGTGAGATGACACTGCCCACTGGAAAGGTGTTTCTGTCTAGGGTCTCTGAAAGGGTTGAGTGGCAATTCGGACTGGAGAAGTCGCCGTCAACTCCAGATGAAGATGATCGGCACGGCTTATCACTTATCCCGTTGTTGGTAGGCGGTCGGGCTCTGCTAGGCATTACGTTGTGTCTCGCTGTTTACCGCCCGAGGGTCTTTTTGTCTCCTTTTCCGATGGGGAAAATAGCAGCTCTAACTGAATCTATAGTCAACTACTTACAAGCCTAACAGCATACAAACTCACCTATCTAATAGACCAACTCCAGGAACAAGAAACAAACCTACGCCAGAACCTTCCTCCGCTGCTTCACCATATACGAATACATCATGACAGACCCTATCCAACAATAATTAGCTCTTAGGCACCTTATGGCAGCAAAACACCAGACCAAGAAAGAAAACTCACCCGGCACATAAAGCCCCAAACAGAAATAAAAGATCCCCGCCACAAGAGCACTCTGCGTCGCGGCAGTGGCCTTGAACATGAGCCACCACTCCCCGGCAATACCGACGGGATAGAGGGCCAGGAAGAGGGAGTATCTAGATAGACGTCAGTTTTCAGGTCGTCTTCCACGGTTTCCGTATCCCATTCTTCTTCTGGCAAGTAGAATATTCTAGGAGCCCAGGGCCGTAGGTATGTACGTATGTACGTATGTACGTGAGTGACTGGGTATGACATACCTACACCACCTCACCACCCCCCTCTCCAACCCAGACCCCGACACCAGCGCCACAAAATAAGCGTACCGCACCGCATCCGCGACCGACCAGGCCAGCAGCATGCAGGCATAAGCGGGCGACGACGCCGTCACACCTGGGAAGCCGTAGTTAATGGCCCAAACTTGGACGGAGCGCGCGAAGACCTGCGTGAAGGTTGTGAAGATGGGGGCGCGCGTGATGCCTATGATTCAGTTAGTTAGTTCTTCGTCCGCGTATAGCTGATTGGTATGTTGATTACGTACCTGCCGCGGCGTGGAGGACGTCAGCTACGGCGAGGGTTTGGGTCCATCTTGTTTGGGGCTCGAGGGTGGTGTAGATGGTGTTAAGCGTGGAGGGGGATGGAGAGAGGGCGAGGACGAGGAGGGTGAGGAGGATGCGGAGCCAGAGGACGCCGCCGAGGGCGTTGTAGGCGAGGAGGTAGATTTTGGAAGGGGTCATATTGGAATATGATTTTACAGGTATATCGGTATAGGTTTTGCGAAGAAATTAAGAATCTGAGATTATAATTATGGAGGCCTACTTAGTTAGTGCCGTGCATGTGAAGATGTTTGTCAGCCATGCTGTTTTAGATAACTTGGTTATACATTGCCTTCATCTTGTACAGTCCGTTATGCCAATTGATATCTACTCCGAGTAATATCTATACTATTGCAGCTCTGATTATCTACTTCTAAATCTGAAGAGCGGTGTAAGACTAAGATAACCCCTCCAAATAAGAAAGTTCAATAGTGGCATCTCGCAGGCCCCATCTGCTCCGCCTTATCTCCGTCCACGCTAGTCTCACGTAAACTCTGAATCTCCTCTCATGAAGTCATAGTCGCCTTTCATGTCGAGCCTGCAGGAACGGTGACATATGTGCATACAGGACATGTAATGTACGTATGCGCATATATTCAGACTTGCATAGTCTCATGGCATCGCTGCAGCCGACCTACAGAGTACATTACGTTACCTTACCGACGACAGGCCATGCAGTCTGGCTCATTCATGGCGGGGTGATATGAAACGATCAACAGACACTTACTCAGTATGACGATGGTCGCATTGCGCCGCAACTCTTCTCAGCAAGCTCGATTCTGAGAATGGGCCACCTCCATGCCATTAGCAACTTAGTAGTTCTTACAGTGGGGAAAAGGGGGTTGGCATCAGGAGAAAGGAGATAGTTATCAGCAACTAATCACTACTCCGAACCAGAATGGATTGACACTCCGCGGTCCGTGGGCTCAGCTAGAGTGGGTATGCGGAGTCCATGAATATCAGCGTCCGTATCATGGACCGCGGTGGTCATCTGCGAGATATTATCATATTACTCTGTATTGTACATAGTACGGACTGTCCGTAGACACAACTCCGTGTGTATATCACCGGTAGGATAGACTAGGCCTGGGTTACCACGGGGCTGGGACGGGCTGCAGGTACTAGAGATGATAGAGATAGATGAAAGCAAACAGCCAGGGTCGAATACGAAAGCGATCCAAGGGCTGGGATGGCGTCCGTGCTCTCAGTTGGCTGGGACTAACTATTCTCGAGTCATGGACCATGGGGATCCCGGGGGTTCATGATCCAGGATGGACAGAACGGATACGAACCAGGTGCATGTAAATCCGACTCTGGTCACGGGTCAGGACTCAGGAATCAGGATAACCCAGGTGAAGTTGCATTTGCGCCGACTTACGTACTCCAAACCCTCGGGCCACCTCATCCGGGGTAGGACAAGGGGTGAATCCCCGTCGCGTTGACGAAAGGCAAAGGATCTGGAGTTCTGAACGGTGCACAGGGCACAGGGCACAGGGTGCAGGGTGCAGGGGGACCGGCCAGCAAGTCCGCCTGACTCCTGAAACATCCGTGGTTGTCATGGTCTGCATGCCGCTAGGCCGATAGTCTCTGTCTTGTCTGAATCTCCGGCCCGTTCGCCCTCCTTGGAGTCATGATGTAATGATGTCTTACTAGCAAGGCCGGACCAAGCGACTAGGACGCTAGGTCGCCTGGAGAGGAGTCCAGTGTAAAGTTCATGATTATTACACACGAATTTAAACGGGATGGAGGACGCCAATAATAATGGAGGTGGTCTGACCGTTCCCTGGTCGCTTCAACCGTTCGTCAACTGGACGGGATGCAGAAAGTACTGGCAGGGAGACAGGATTTGGAAATCATCCATGCCGCCCGGGAAGTTTGATTAGAATATTAATAGGGAATATTGAAGATTGAAGATGGGAGTACTCGGTAAAAAGGCTGCACCCAAGCGGGATGGGGCCATGCAGGTACCGGCGGGTGTGTGGATGATTAGGGGGGGGGGGGCGTGACTAGTATTAGCATCCAGAGGAATAATAGTTAGTTAATTTTCTGTGTCTCCTTCTCCTTCTCCTTCTCCTCAATCCTTCATCCTGTATCCTTCCGGGGTCATCCTTAAGAAGTTAATTCTGGGAGGAACGGTTTGCCAATGAGAGGGACCGATTTGACCACAAGACTGTAAGAGTACGTATGATGTCGTGATACCCTGCGTGGATTGTTGAAACGTTCAAAGAAAGAAAGAAAGAAAGACAATCATTTATTATTATTTTATTATTTTATTATTTAATTTTTTTTATTAACTCTCATTGACTCCCAAGACCCCAAGTCAGTTACTTTTTCCCTTCCGCCCGAGACGGTGGCGACGGTCGGGTGCCGCGCATTGGGCCAGGGGTAATCATGCTAGTTACTAGTCAGTAGTTAGTCAGTTAGGACCTGGTTAACTTGGTTCACTAGTACCTAGTCAGTTGGTCAGTTACTCACAGTAAGAGTACGTGCAGGCGGATGGGGAAATTCCCCTTGCGTCTCCGTGCATGGGATTTGGGGCCTTCGATGGTCGTTTCTCACGTCTTGCACGGACGATCCGTTGGGTTCAACTTCATGACGGAATTGACGATTATATTATTATGTTGTTATTATTATTATGTTGTTATTATTATTATTATTATTATTATTATTATTATATTATGTAGTCACTGGGAATAATAATAATATTCATGAGGGCAATAATTTCACTAACTAATTGATAACCAGGGCTGACGGAGAAGACTAAAAATCAGGGCTTCCACTTCTCCATATTTTCTCGCGTGCAGCTCCCTGGACGGATGATTTTTTGTGGTTCCCTCCTTGCGAAAGTCGGTTGGTTTGATTGAATTTGAATTGATAGTCTAGGGCAGGGTTAATTAATCCGACTCATCGTGGAATGTGGTGAACAATCAGGCAGTCAGTAGTCCATACTGTATGTAAGTACATACATCCATCCAGAGTTGAGATTATGGCAACGGGGTATTACCTGTACCTGTCGACATAGAAAAATACAAAATAGAATAGAATAGAGTAGGATAAGAAAAGTAAAAGAGAAAGTAAAAAGCAAGCAAGAAAGAAAGTAAATCGACCAAGACATGTTCCTGAATCCTGAATCTTCAGGCGCTCCACCGCAACCCACGGTTTCTTCTTATTTGTTACGATTTCCCCTCCTATCGTCCATCTTCATTCCTCTTCAGTCTTAATTCTTAATCTTACGTCCACTCCTTTCTTCTTCCTCTCCTTTCTCTGTACATTGTCCTGTCCTCTGTCCTCGGTCGGTTCTGTAAGTCTCTGTCTGCTGTCTCATTCTGCCTCCGTGCATTTCCTGCCTCTTAATTCCTCCGCGTCCTTGCGCCCCTGCCTTGCGCTATCACCGTCGCTTTGCGCGCGTCACTGCAATCGTCGCGCGACCCTCCTCGACGCTTCGGAAATATATCTCTCGCTGCCCGTCTCGTTGCTTCCGATTGTCTTGTTCCTGATACCCGTCGGAGCTTTCGAAATCGTCTCGTCCCCTGTTGATCCCTTCCACCACCAACCCTCCCCCCCTCCTCCTCCTCTCGTTGGCATTCCATTCCACCCATCCACGAATGCAATAAAAAAATTTAAAATTAACAAATTCAATCCTTCTCACCAGCAATCCAACGGCAAAGCCTTCATCTCTTCCATCGTCGGCGCTCTTGTCCCCCAATCGATCAAATTACGGGCCCAACCCTCCTTTCCGTGGTGCTCCTGTCACAAGTCTGAAACGCGTACGCAAAGGGGTGCAACTCTCGACCGATTACGGGGTGGTCGCGTTCAAGATTTTCAACCCAGATGACCTGCTCAGCTATTTGAATTTTAGCGGCTGAGTTTTGCGATCGTTAGCCAACAATCAATCCATCCTTACTGCCTCGTACCGCCGTTCGTTAAAACCTCTCTGCTGGCTGATCGCCCCGTCGTCGGTATATACCGCGCCTTGTTGGAGCGATCGTCTGTGTGCCTTTGGACACAAACCACCGTTGCATTCACATCATGTCGACTGCGACCATGCTCCAACCTGCTTCGAGAACCTCAACCTCTTCGTCCTCTTCCTTCCAACCCGTTTCGCGTCAAAACACAATGTCGTCCCACGATACCCGCTCCCTCCGCCAGTCCAAGCGGATGTCGGTCACGGCGCTGATTATGTCGATGAGTGCGAAGGAGCGGGACCTTGAAATATCAGATGACTTGGCCAAGGGTACGTGGTCCCCAGGCCTTTGCTATTTTCCCTTCCGAAGGGTCTCACTAACCGGTCGGGTTGGACAGCGCAAAAACACCTCCGAGAACTGAAGAGCAAAATTTCGTCGCAGTCCAAGAAAAACTTCGTTTTGGAAAAAGATGTTCGATACCTGGATTCACGAATAGCCTTACTGATCCAAAATCGTATGGCACTGGAGGAGGTAAGAAATAGCGCCCCCTGAAAAGGATACCCACGCAACGCTCGCTCACGATCGATTCCAGCAAAACGAAGTCGCTAGCCACCTGGACGATGCGATCGATCCTCAGGAGGGTTTCTTTCCGAACGACGAAAGAACCCAGAAATATGGCAACCTTCTGTTCCTTCTCCAGTCCGAGCCCCGTCACATCGCCCATCTCTGCCGATTGGTGTCCATGTCCGAGATCGACTCCCTGCTCCAAACCGTCATGTTCACCATCTACGGAAACCAGTACGAGAGTCGCGAAGAACATCTGCTTCTAACTATGTTCCAGTCCGTTCTCACCTACCAATTCGACAACACCCCGGAGTATTCCTCGCTCCTGCGCCAGAACACTCCCGTTTCCCGCATGATGACGACCTATACCCGCCGCGGACCCGGTCAGAGCTACCTAAAGCAGGTCCTTGCTGACCAGATCAATTCTCTGATCGAGCTGCGGGACGTTGACCTGGAGATCAACCCCTTGAAGGTGTACGAGACCATGGTGAAGCAGATTGAGGACGAAACGGGCTCCTTGCCGGACTACCTGGCTCGGTCCGTGACTGCCGAAGAGGCGGCCGAGAACCAGCAGGTTCAAGCGATCATTGCGCCGCGTCTGAAGATGCTGACGGATATTGCCAACGGTTTTCTGACCACAATCATTAACTCGGTGCTCGAGGCTCCGTACGGCATCCGATGGATTTGCAAGCAGATTCGGAGCTTGTCCCGACGCAAATACCCGGACGCTCATGATCAGACGATCTGTACCCTGATCGGAGGTTTCTTCTTCCTGCGGTTTATCAACCCCGCCATCGTCACCCCGCGCTCGTACATGTTGATCGAGTCCATCCCCACCGAGAAGCCTCGCCGCACGTTGACCCTGATCGCCAAGATGTTGCAGAATCTGGCCAACAAGCCTTCCTATGCCAAGGAACCCTACATGGCGAAGCTACAGCCCTTCATCCAGCAGAACAAGGAGCGTGTCAACAAATTCTTGCTGGATCTGTGCGAAGTGCAGGATTTCTACGAAAGTTTGGAGATGGACAACTACGTGGCGCTCTCTAAGCGGGATCTGGAGCTGCAGATCACTCTCAATGAGGTCTATGCGACCCACGCCCTCCTCGAAAAACATAGCCTTGCCCTGGCCCAGGATCAACATTCGCATCTTAACGAGCTCTTGCAGGAACTTGGTTCCGCGCCCTCGCAAGTCCCCCGGAAAGAAAACCGGACAATTACGATTCCCTTGTTTAGCCGGTGGGAAACGGCCCTGGATGATCTGACCTCCGCTCTTGACATCACCCAGGAGGAAGTGTTCTTCATGGAGGCCAAGTCGACCTTTGTCCAGATTCTACGGACTTTGCCCTCGGAATCCTCGGTCACTCGTCGACCTCTTCGTCTCGACCGTATCGCAGAGGCCGCGGCGACTCTGAAGAATGATGCGGTCATGGTGCGGAAGGGCATTCGTACCATAGAGCTGCTAAATCAACTGAAAGAAATGGGAGTCGAATTCAGTCTCCTCCGGGACGAGGTGGAGCAAGAATTGGAGTACCTGGGCTCCTTGAAGGATAAGGTCCTGGAGGAGACGAAGAAACTGGACGAAGTTTTCGCCACAATCCGCGACCACAACGCATACCTGGTGGGTCAGCTGGAGACGTACAAATCCTATCTGCACAACGTCCGGAGTCAGTCGGAGGGCAAGCAGAGAAAACAGCAGAAGCACCAGGAACTGGGACCCTACAAGTTCACCCATCAACAACTAGAGAAAGAAGGCGTGATTCGTAGGAGTAACGTTCCGGAGAACCGACGCGCCAACATCTACTTCATGTTCAAGAGTCCTTTGCCGGGCACGTTTGTCATCAGTCTACACTATAAAGGTAAAGTATATCCCTGGTTTTTTTTCGCAGTCCTCGCCGTTCATCGTATACTAACAGGACGAATAGGGCGTGCCCGAGGTCTCCTGGAGTTGGATCTGAAACTAGACGATCTGCTGGAGATGCAAAAGGACAACCTCGAAGACTTGGACCTGGAGTACGTGCAGTTCAACGTGTCCAAGGTGCTAATGCTGTTGAACAAGCGATTTGCACGCAAAAAGGGCTGGTAAGAGACTCTTGCAGTGATCTCTGCTACTTTCCCGCCACGAAATATATGAAACAGGGCACTATGTTTAACATGAGTAGATTGCCTGGGTTTCCAGAGCCGAACTTGCTTTGCCATCGGGGCACTAAATGACGACACGATTAGCGCTCCTCAAGCATAGCCTCGACACGGCAACAGATTTGCCGGACTTATTTGATTGATCTGTTTTTATTATCATTACTACATTACGACCTGAAGGTGGAGGGAGCATGGACGGTATAATCCTTTTTGGCTCGAGGGTTTCATTTGCCCTTTGATTCTTTGGTTCATTTGACATCCGAGGTGGATGGAGGAAATGACCGCGTTAACTCACTATGATTTTCTGTTTATCGGCACGTGTGACTTATATGACTTTAATTCCGGTGAGAAGGGGAAGTGAGCACCTTAATTCTGAGGGTGGACGAGACCTTTGTTTTTTGTTTTTCGTCTCGCGGGTTCGAGCACGGTTCTGTCTGGTCTGGTCCACATGGCCAGGGATTGGGCGGTTTTGCTTTTGTTGGTAGGTATACCCCGTTGGATGATTCTTGTGTTGTACGATTTGTGGCTTGTTCTTGCGTGTGTTTTTCGCTTGTGGTTCGGATGGTGTGTTGTTCTTCGCATATTATATCCACTGCGGTCTGTTTATATGTTCCCATAAGATTTGGAATTAATGAGGATGCTTTGAATTGATTTCTCCGGTGAACCTGCCGTCACTTACCTGGAAGTTTCACTCTGGATTTGTGATCTGTCTCAGCCACAGATTGGCCCTTTAAACCGTTTCCATTGTAGATCAGCAATAGTTAACTTTGACGACAGCTGCCAGGCAGGCACTCGTCAAGATATAAATACGGCCCGATGGGTCTGAGTAAATAGGCTCCTTTTAGGTTAACAACTTCTATTAAGATGCATTGCCACCATCAACTCATTTGTAATTAATAATTATACGTCAGCCCTTGTAGTTACATTGCATCGATACTGTGTCTCTCTCCAGTACCCACTTCCACGCCGTCTCAGGGGGTGACAAAGGAAAGAACAACAATACCTAATACTGGCACCCATGGCGTACAGTATATTAAATATATTCCCTACCGGGACATCCCCTTGCTTCGAGAGATGCTCCACATATACTGGGCACTTACGATCCATACTTCCTACTTAGGTACTGTAGCTGCCTACTTGTCCTGGCCCCCCTATTATTATCCCTTTCCGGTGCCCCATCGGGCATGAATGGGTGTCTTCGTAATCCATCTGCCTTTCTTGGCTCGATGGGTCTGTCTGACTCTGTTCTGTTAAGCCCCTAATAATGAGAACTGAGTACTGTAGACTACTATACCATGCACCTGTTGATACGAGCTTCACGGTCTACGGGATGTGCTCGGAGACCCGACGGGGCTGAATTAGGAGACCAGGGGTAAGCGGGCTGGGTTGGGAAATTGAGGGAACGGGGACTAGAAGAGTCGCGGAAGGTTCTATTTGAATCGAGGTGGGTTTCTCTGGGAATTCTACTCCGTATAATCTGTAGTTATACACAACGTAGATTGGCGGTCGTTATTAATGCAGTTACATTGGCGAGGGAGGCCTGACGCTTTTTGGCCTAAACAAGGAAATAGGCTGCCTTCCGTCCGGGTTCTAGAAGACTCGTATGTACAAGGTACATGTTTCGGCTAAGGGTGGCGATAGGCTGTGTCTAGGGACTACTCCTTGTTTTCCTGCGCGCGATGTGAGGCTGTAGTTGTGGCTGTTGAACTTGACGTTGCGGGACTACGTCACCACGTCGTCGATTGCTGCGATTGTTCGGACTTGATTGTTGGATCTAGGGATGTACTCTGGGTGGTTTTTGAGTTATTTATGGAGTCTGGAGCAGACCCAGGTAGATTGTCTGTATATGGACTGGACATGTTTGATATGTCGACATACTCCGTATCGATGTTAGTAGCGGGTGGGGAAGTGGTTAATTCCACGGGGACTATCGACTGGGCAGGAGAGTATCATTTCCCGAGCAGAATCAGGGATTAGACAATAGGGCCAAATAATAATGCCGACGATGGTTGAAGAAAGAGGAGATTCGAGCGTCGCCGTGTTGGCTGTCGCAACGGCGCCCGTCCCCGTGACTCCACCTGCACGTTGACCGTCTGTTGTTCTCTTTCGCCTCCTGCATCTTCCTTCCCCCCTCTTCGCTTCTTGTTTTTAATTTCTCCCTCTCCTCTCTGCTCCTCTCCTCTTAGTTTTTCCTCCGCTTCAATTGCCGCCGGTTCTCCCCCTGTGATTTGTGTGCTGGCGTTTTAAAACCTCCCCACTCCTCCCTATCAGTCTCATCTTCCACGCTAAGCCACGGCTGAGTAACTTCTGCTTCTCTTCCGCCTTCCTCTCTCTTTCTCTCTCCTAACAACAACACCCAACCTTCTCCCCTCTTCCTTTCCACCTCTTTCCACTCAATCTCCCACAATGGCCGCCCCCGTCGAGAACCAGGCGCCCACCACGTCGAAGTATGACGACTATGACTTTCCCACAACGGCGCCGGAGGCCAAGTCCGGCCACCCTGGCCATACCACCCCCGAGCAGGACGCCAAGGTCGAGCAGCTCCGGAGTGAGCTGGAGAAGGAGGGCTACACCAAGCGCCTGGATACCCTCACCTTGCTGCGTTTCCTGAGGGCCCGCAAGTTCGATGTGCCCGCTGCGAAGGCCATGTACGTTTAAAAGAAACGCCCTCTCCCTCTACCCAAAAGATCTCCCCGCTGACGAGAGCCCTTGCCTGTAGGTTCGTCGACTCCGAGAAGTGGCGGAAGGAGTTCGGCACCGATGACCTCCCTCGTTCGTTCGAATACAAGGAGAAGCCCGAGGTTTTCAAATACTACCCTCAGTATTACCACAAAACCGACAAGGTGCGTTGCGCGATCCCTGTTTTTGGCAATTTTTTTCTCTTCTGGTTTTCTTTGCTTTCCTGTGTCTCGATGCGATTGCTAACGTTCGTATGGCGAAATAGGATGGAAGACCCGTTTACATTGAAAAGATGGGCAAGATTGACCTCAACGCCATGTACAAGATCACCACCTCGGAGCGCATGCTGCAGAACCTCGTCACCGAGTACGAGAAGCTCGCCGACCCCCGGTTGCCGGCCTGCTCGCGGAAGTCCGGTAAGCTGCTGGAGACCTGCTGCACCATCATGGACTTGAAGGGCGTTGGAATCACGAGTATCCCCTCCGTCTACGGATACGTTCGTCAGGCGTCGGCCATCTCGCAGAACTACTACCCCGAGCGACTGGGCAAGTTCTACCTGATCAATGCCCCCTGGGGATTTAGCGGCGCTTTCAACGTGGTCAAGGGCTTCCTCGACCCCGTCACCGTCGAAAAGATCCACATCCTTGGCTCCGGCTACAAGAAGGAGCTGTTGGAGCAAGTCCCGGCCGAGCACCTTCCCGTCGAGTTTGGCGGTACCTGCCAGTGCCCTGGCGGTTGCGAGATGAGCGATATGGGCCCCTGGCAAGAGGCGGAGTGGGCCAGAACCCCCAAGTGGGCTGTGTCCCAGGATGACTCGAATGAGACCAAGAACGAGGAATCCAGCTCCGAGCAGAAGACCGAGGTGCCCGAGGCCGCCCAGCCTAGCGCATAGATTGTCGTTCTTGTTTTTTTATATTGATTTTGTTTCCCCTTGATCTCTTGTTTTCTTTTTTGGATCAATATGGTAAAATGATTCTAGGCGCTTTTTTCCTCCGCCTCTTCCTCCTTTCCTCCCTTTACACAGAATGTTCCTTGAGAACATATCATATCCCCCCCTAGATCTCCTCTTTCTTGCGTCTGGATCATTACAGTTTTGTTCCCTTTCCCCACGAATTTCAATAGTGGAATTTTCCTTTCTTTCGCCCCGAGACTTTTGTTTGGGTTTCTTCTTTGACCTTAGATATCAAAGTTTACAAGATAACATGAGTGTGGCGCTGCGGTGCTTATCTTTATATTATAGATGGGGATCTGAGGGAGATGAGTAATGGCGAGCAGGACTCTGTCTTTATAAGAAAAGTGTGTGGTTGTTGTGTTATTGTCCAAGGGGTCGAGGGGTTGGGCGGGCGTTGCAGACTTGTTCGATATGGTATTGCTATATAGCTGATTGAGATAACTTTCGAATGGATGAGGGTATTCGGTGCTGTGCATGGGTTTCGGTGTCATTTAGTATACCTAATAACTATGGGTGACAGTCTGTTAGTTTATATTCTCTATGTTTTAGGGGTATGTCTAGGCTAGACAATCTTTGTGACATGCTGACCCTAGCTGGCAATATGAATTGAAGCTGCCCTGGCACGGTTTGGCGCCACTTACCTCCGCCATGATATCGAAAATTCTCAAGCTCCAAATGATGAGGATTCCCCTATTTCCGCTCTACTCAAAAGGCTTCCTCAGGGCCTTGGCACATCTGCAGCAAGTAATGCCGTTGAAAGACCAGAAGATATAACTGATCAAGTCAACGCCTCCGAGACCCAAGAGAGGCTAATGTCACCGAGAGGGCTTCATCCTTGACTGTATGTACTTGGTATAGCTGACTTTCCTGCCAACCCTTCGGACCCTTCGTACTCGAGATGATTGAATTAATGATTCATCAGCCAGGAAAAGTGAAATTATTTAGGTACTTGAACTGGTGGACCGTCTTTCTACAATGCCGATCGAGACAATTTCATCATAGTCAATTAATCAATCGAGTTGGTATCGTTCCATCCATGCCTGACGCCAGAATATAGACAAATAGAAAATCAAGTAAACCGGGGCTACACCTTCTCTACCACTTCCACGGCCTGTCTTGCTCGTTCGGCTTTCCCAACTGTCGATGCCACCGCATTCCCATCAGACGACCCTTCGGCCGCGGTATTGTCTCCTTCGCCTTGGAGTCGCAGCAGGGTCCGTAGCGCATCCTCATAAACTTCGGCCACTTCGCCCTTGCGCCAACGCTCGGCCTCGTGGTCCGTCCCCAGAGGCACCTTAAGATCCCACTGCGGCTTGCGCGATTTTGATTTCCGGCGCGAGGATCCGTCGTCGTTGGACTTGTCCTCGCGATTTCGTTTCCTCGACTGCGATTGTGATTCCGTCTGCGTCTGCGATTCCGATGGATCCTGGGGTTTTTGTTGTTGATCGGCATCTGACATCGCAACGTCTGCACCTTCACCTTGACCCTGGCCCTCAACTCTCGTAGCCGAGCCTTCAGTCTCCTCCGCCTGTACCTTCTTCTCCTCCCCTTGTCCATCCATCTCCGCATTTGTCGTCTCAGCTCCACCCCCTACCTCCCCCTGCTCTTCATGCCCCTCACCCTCATCCCCATCCTCATCCTCATCGTCCCTAAACTCCGCCTCGTCCTCCTCAATCGCCCTCCTCAACTGCTCCGCATACGCCTTGGCCGCCTTCCGCGGCGCATCACGTCTCGCCTGTGCCACCGTCGTGGTCAACGACTCCAGCTGCGCATACAGCGCCGTCACGCGCGCCGCAAGGCGCGTGTCGTACGGCTCGTACTCGACCGTTTCCGTCGGGGCCGTGAACGACGCCGGGAAGGGGAACTGGGCGGACGAGGAATCAAGCCCGTTGATGCTGATAGAGGACGACGCGGTCGTGAACGTTTTGGTGATATACTATTTTTGATTTGATTAGATTGATTTCTCCGGTTAGAATAGGAACCGCGTAGGGAGGTCTCGTTGTTTTTTTGTGTTTGGGGAGAGGGAGCCAACCTGGTCGACTAATTCGCGAACTCGCTCGCGCATGGGATCCGGCCCATCGCTGGTGTTGGCGGACGGGGGCAGATGGAGATCGAGTTTCTGGCGGGACAGAGCGACGGTGTTGGCATAGAGGTAGGTGAAGTCCGCGGGGGATTGGAGCTCGATTTTGCGGTGCATTTTGGGGGTAGAGGAGTTTGTGAGAGTTGGTCGGTTCATTCAATCTGACCAGGGCGGGGAGACGCGTCGCAGGCGATAACAGAAAGATCCGAATGCGGTAGGAGGTTGTGGTGCCTGAGCCACCAGGCAGTCAGGCAGAAAGGCACGGGACGGAAACGGCAGCCTCAGGCTCCCAGGCATTGCGCCCCGCCCAGCCCGAATGACGTCATGGATCGATTCTTGTTCTTTTTCTTTCTCCAGCTGAAAATCCTTAAGTTTAAACGCATCCACTTGGATCGGGCCTAACCAACTTAACCGCTTGGCCCTGCTGGCCCTCCTGATCGGATGATCTCATGGCGTCTTTTTAAATCAGCCCTGTGCCCGGCTGCATTCTCTTCGTGCCAGCTCGATTCCTCCCTTGTTTCATCCCACACTCATTTTTATCTTCAGCTCACCCCCTTGCCTTGCCCCGTCCGAGCTACCTTAGCTAACTTAGCTGCCGGGCCTGGTCCGCTCTCGGTTGTTGGCCCGACCAACTACAACCTCCCATTCCCCACCCCCAGCTCCTCTCCCCTCCCTTCTCCTGCATTGTCTACGAGGATGGGCCTGGTGTGTCGATAGGGGACTAGGGGTATTGTTGTGACTGGATTGAATTGGACTGGTTTGGATTGGGTCGGATACGAAAAGCGTGTATGAGTGTGCCAGCAACCACTTACGGCCTGGATGATCAGCTACGACCATGGAGAATAACGCTGCCAGTATAACACTGGTAGATAATACTGATCCTCACGTGCGGCCCTCCGAAGATGATCCCCTCTTCCGGGCTCCGACAGAGCTATCGAGACGTCTGTCTCGGCGGCTTACCCGCCCGTCGGTGCGAGGAGAACTGGCGAGGCGGAAGTACGCGAAGTGGCAGCCGCACCGACTGGGGATTACGGATAATAGCGATACAGATACGGAGGATAGGAGGCCGTCCGATCGGAGAGAGCTGTCTGTGACGAATACGGCGACCAACCCAGCGGGCAGGGCGCCGAGTCTCGCGACCACCTCCTCCTTCCCGACGAACGAGCCGCTTGATTCCAGCCAGGTCGACTTTGCGCCTTCTGCGCCTACGGCGGAGCCAGCTGAGCAAGGAAGCGATGGCCGCGAGGGACCTGAGTCCGGGTCCGGGTCCGCATCGGGCGCCGCGTCAAGGACGGAGGCTGGATCGGGTCCGACGTCGCATGCGGTTGGACTCAAACCCGGCACCGACCTGGATATACTCTACGAGAACCAACGGGGTTGGTTCCTGTGCGGAATCCCACTCTACTCCCACCGGTCGCTGCTAAATTGCGACCCCGCCACCTGGGTGACCCATGACTTTAGGAACAGTCCCGTGAACATTACCAATGCACAGCTGCCGGATCCCAGTTGGGAGTGGGCGTGGCGAAGATGGTACGTGGATATGTCGGGGGATGTAGACGACCAGGGATGGCAGTACTCGTTCTCCTTCAGCTCGTCCTCCTGGCATGGGTCTCAGCCGTGGTTCCATTCGTTCGTGCGGAGGCGCCGGTGGGTGAGGCTACGGGTGAAACGGGTTTCGGAGAGGAGTCGTCGAGAGCGCACGGGGCTGGAAATGGCCCATATGCTGAATGACGACTATTTCACCATTCACACGGGCAAGAAGAAGAGGGCTGCGAGTTCGGAGCGCGCGTCCCGCGTGACCTCCGGGTATCTGAGTCGGGCTACAACCAAGGTCGAGGAAGAAGGGCCCTTGGAGGAGATTGGGAACATCCCCAACTTGATGCATGCTCTGAAAGTGGCGATCGTGGACCGGGAGAAGCTCGACGCGGTGAGACGATTCGTCGAGGAAGCCGGTCCTGAGCTATATTATTTGGAAGGACGTGTATGTTTGTGGCTTCGATCCTTCTTCTTCTCTTTCTTTCGTTTTTGGCAATTTGATAGTTACTGACTCTGCGCAGATACCCGATATTATGCCCATGTTTGTCTTCCAGGGCTCGCGATGGCAGGTCCTCACGCACTTGGTCAACGTCATCGACGAGCTATCAGAAAAGATACCCCAGGCAAGTGAAAGAGAAGCTGAGGAACTGCGCCGCAAGAAAGAGTACCTCATGAAGGCCGCAGAGAGCGCGCAGCATCACCTTAGGGGCCCCGAGCTTGTCAGTACTCGACGCCGATCATCGGCACCGGAGATGTTGGATTTGACCCCAGGTGCCAAGAAGAAAGGGTTGCTGTCCAAGTATTTGGGCAAAGTTTCTTTCAAACCCATGGACGATGGAGGGCCCATCAAAGGCATACCGAAAGGAGCGGAAATTGGCAAGGAAGGCCATATTTACTAATATTCGTCCTGACTCTTGACTGCTTTGGTTTCCAGCCCTATTTCTTTTATATAGTCTTGCATTTTGGCTCGGTTTCCGGGACTTGATACCCAATTTTGTTTTGTGTTCAGTTAGAAGAGCCGGAGACATATTCCTTTAATCAACAGCGACTGTAATATATGATTCCCAAGGGTTCATTATTCTGGACTCTTTAATCTTTATATTGCCGTAGTTCGGAGTTCGGAGGTCGTCCTGTCGACCCGGATTCACCGCCTGCCGGGTTGGACAGCAGCAACAATTTTCCCAACCCGACAGAAAACGAAACATCGTTCTGTACTCGCCTTCACTCCATCAATCCCCCCTCCACCTTCCTTTTTTCGATGTCTTGACAGCGTAATCGGCCTCCTATGCTTTCGCGTGGCCGATCCTGTCTGAAAAGACGTGGTGTCTCCACCGTCTGGGACAGCCTCGCAACTTGCTCCGACGAACCGCTGTTCTTCCTTTACCCGCGCTGGTTCACTTCGAAAATCCGATGTCCCTATTCCATCTCTCATAAACCACCTGCTTCGACGAGGAGCTCCGGCACCCGAAATATCACATTTAAAGCTTCCCATCGACCCCGGAAGCAGTCCTTCGGGTCCACCTCGAGACGGTGGATAAACAGCTGTTCTGCTGTGCATACCGAAACGGATGGAACGAAGGAATATATAAGGACGCAAGATGGCGCCTCTACGACTGCGTTGAACAATGGCTCGGCCAAGGATAGGGAGGGCGTGGACGGCGTGGACGGCGACGTGTTGACCGACGGGAAGCAAACAACCAAGACGACCTCATCCGCCGAACCACGGAGACCCTCGTTCAGCTTATTCGATAGCATTGAAGAAGAACTCGCGGCTTTGACACCACCTGTGATCTTGGACAATCGCACGTCGGTATATAAGAAGAAAGGCCCGTGGTCATGGGAGGATGTGCAAGTCCCTCCAGATCCACCAATACGGCTGGCCGGTTCTTACAGGTGGTCATATAGAGATAACGAAGCGTTTCAGCAGCAAAGGTTACGTGCTCGAGAGGCTCGCGCTGAAAAGAAGGCCCTGGCCAAGTGGGAGACCGTCCAGAAATACCTGGTGAAATTGCAGCAGGTGTCTCTCACGTGGCCAAAGAAAAAAGTCAAACAGGAATTGTTGGTCCCGGAAGAGACCATCGCGCTCATCGTGGGAGCGACCGCGTTTGGGGAGAGGGAAAACATCTTCTACCTTCCTGTAAGCCATGGTTGCCAGGTGCAGGTGCTCCCTTCACTCGAGAGCGAGGGCCGGTGTCGGAAGGTCTTGCTCTCGGGGTCGGATCGAGTCGTCGAAGTGGTCTGCGATCGTATCAGCCAGGCGCGGGCCCTCCAGGAGAACGAGGACCCTAGGGCTAGTATCAGAAAACCTGTTGTGCCTGTGTTTCCTTCCATGATGGCCCTACAGCGCGATAATATTACTCCGCCGCTTGTTCGAGGCGTTTGGGACCTGATCGCTGCCAAAAAATGGACGCCGCAAATACACATAGTCGAGCGTCGGAAGAAAAGTCTGACGACAGTGCGAGAGTTCGCGGAATATGTCGAGGATTTGGTGAACGCCAAAACGGCTGAACACGGGGAGGAGAAAAAGATCCCGCACCGGAAAAAAGTAGCCTCTGCTCTGGAGGCGGTTTTCCAAGTGAATGCATACGAACGTCTGATTTCTACAGCTGCGTTGAATGTTGCGCTCTCTTGGTTATATAAATATGGGCAGTTGCGATGCGTAAACCCCATTCTCTACAAAGCCCAACATGTCGCAACCGTGGATACGTTCAATATCCTCCTGAAGTGGATGGCCAGACGGAAAGATTCTAATGCATTTCACCATTACCTAACCCTGATGTTGCAAGCAAAAATCCGACCGAATGAGGATACCTGGGTCGTCTTTCTCAGCAGCGTCGTCGACCCCGAGAAGAGGACGAAGATGATGGAGTGGATGATGCAAAAAGGGTATCTCAAGCAGGACGGCTCGAAGCGGAAGGCCCTTAAAATGACTGCCAGAGAGTCGCTTCTCACGCATTTAGAGAACGGCCGCAGCATAGATTCATTTTTCAATGAGATCCTTGAGGTGCAAGGAACGCATTGGTTCCCGCCCTCCTTGACCAGCAAAATGTTCAGCATCCTATCCCGCCGGGGGGATATTCAGGCCATGGACCGGCTGCTGGATATTTGTCGGCAACAGAACTTGGAGATCAACAACGAATCCATCCATCAAATCATAAAAACAAAAGCGCTGTCTTCGAACATTTACCTCACCATCCAGTATCTGTATCGATGCGGCCCCATTGCGCGCATGCTCCGAAAGGATCTTTTCCCCTGGGAAACACTCTTTTTCACGGCCTTCAGGGGTCACCATTATAATGCTTGCCGCGTGATTTGGCGCTATGCCTGCATGTACAAAGGCGTGACTCACCCGATGCAGACCGCTGTGCTCTTGTCGCTGGCTGGCAATAAAGACGGGCCTGACGATAACATCTGGGACCACAATGCCGGCAAGGTGATTGTCGGCCTGGACCTACAGCTCTCGGAGCTCGAAAACGCCGGGAAGAAAGAAATCCTCGAAAACTCTCCGCCCGAGTTTCATCCGAATCCCGTCGAACTCCTTGCCAGCCCGTCCAAGCCCGAAAACCCAATGCCGTTCGCCAAAGCCTTGATAAGGCATGATATTGTCGCTGGCTCCTGCTACCTTCCAAAGCATAGTCTGCTTTCAATGTTGAGGACTGCCGCCAAAATGGATCATAAATGGCAGAGTCGTCCGCAGCCGACCCCGACCGCTTGGCTGATGCAGAACGCCATCGACGTGCCTGTGAAGGTCAAGGACAATAGACCGGATGTGACTGCATGATTGCTGTTTCCCAGTCCAAGAATTGCTCTGTTTTCTCGGTTTTCATGTCTTATCTGTATATTTCTATCCCACGGCACCAGTCCTGAGGCACACTGCATATACTTTTTTATCTTTTTTTTTATTATTTTTTTTCAGCGCATTGGCAGCCCTGGCATATTCAGCATCCCACTCAATCCCGGCCTCTATGTATATTCCCAGCCCTGTTGGCCTTTTTTTGATATCCTTTCGCATGCTACAGATACCTATAACGCCGCTCAACCCACCACCGTGATCCTCATCATACCTTGTACATATATGCTATCCCACGAGAATAGAATGTATTATAGATTTGAATATTTCCCATTCACGGATATGGTCATCAAGTCATTGGATCTATTGTCATAATGGCGTATATCTATAAGAAGAAAGTTATCCACTGCCATTTCCATGCAGCAACGGCGGCGGCGGCGGAGCAGGCACTGCGCCGCTCATTTCCGGGCCATAAGCATCAAACTCGGACCTCATCGACCCCACGCCTTCTTTCAGATATAGCACCAGTCGATAGGCAGAGTTGCCGTTCAGGTAGTAGCGATGCAGTCGCTTGCTGCGCAGGAAGCCGAGCCGTTCGTAGAGCTTCATAGCGGCCGTGTTGGTGATTTCGGTTTCTAGAGCAATCTGTCGGTAATTACGGGTCAGCCATGCATTAGTCAATGGTCAATGGTCATCTGCCGCTACTCCATAATGTCCGACCCAGTGAAGAATGGCGAGGAGGGGGGAAAGGATCAGGCCACCGTGCAACACCTGTACAACAGCTACAACATCATCCGCCCCCCCCCAGACAAAACAAAAAACGTACCTCGTCTGCATCCCGCTCAATCATCGCATCGATTGCCATGCGCACCAGTTTGGTAGCGATCCCTTGGCCCCGAAACTCCTCGCGCACCGCCAGCATCGCAATGTACCCTCTCAAGGGCCCGCCGCGGTGCGGCTCCAGCTTGGACACGACGACACCGACCATGGGGTCGTCGGGCCGAGAGTCGTCCATGGCCATGAAGCAGAGGTCGCCCCATTGGTAGAGGAAGTAGCGGTAGACGTAGATGCTGTAGGGTTCGGAGAGATCCTTGGAGATGAGCTGGCGCATGGCGGCGACGTATTCGTCCTCGCGGGCGCCATCGTAGCGGACATAGCGGAGGTCGGGGGAGACAGCCGGAGGGGCCGTTACGGTTGCTGCTGGAGGAGCGGCGGGGGCGGGGAGGTCGTCATGGTGGTTCATTCCGGGGGCATTTGAGTAAGAATAGGGAGTGGTGTTGGTGTTGTGTTGAGTCGTGGGAGTCGTATGTTTGGTTAGTGTGGGGGAGAATCAGAAGAAGGCCTGCAGGAGGTCGGAGGGAGTTTTTCATGACGTCCGCCGACATGTGATTCCCGCCTTGCCTTTCTTTTCTCTCGCCTCTTCGTCCTTCCTTCCTCTCTTTTCTTTCTTTTCTTCGCTCTTCATTTTTCTTCTTCTTTTCACTTGTCTGTCAATTCTCTATTGTCCCTGTGCCAATTAATCGATCCGTCATTTACTCCCTAACCCCTCCCCCCCTCTCACCTCCCCTCCCCTCCCTCCGCCTCCGTTCCTTATCCTCCCTCATCTTTGCCTCCCATGCTCCGCCGTCGTCTGGCCAAGGATAAGGACGATGTCCCATCGGGACCCAATACTACTAAAGCCGATTCCTCACCTTCGCCCACGCCTCCTCCGGCAGAGAAATTCGGCTCCTTCGTCACGAAACCGCGCAGCAAGCGTCGCAATGGTCTGATCTTCGCCTTGGGCGGCCTCTTCGGTATCTTGGTGGCCGTCCTCTTCGCCAACCAGCAGGATGTTATTAGCCTGGAGTCGCTGATGGATTTGAACCTGGAATCATTGATGGATGTGATTCCGCAGGGTATAGTCAGAGACGCCAGGGAGTTTTCGGTATGGATTGCCCGGATTTATATACTACGGAGTACATTGGCTAATGGGACCCCCGCTAGCAACATGAACGCGACACGGTCAGCTATGATTCCTTCTCCGTCGGGCTTCATCTCCAATCGCAAGGATTCGAAGCCAAGCACCCTGTTGTAATGATCCCGGGAGTGATTTCCACTGGACTCGAGAGTTGGGGAACGGGCACGCAGTCCCGGCCATACTTCCGGCGTCGGCTTTGGGGCAGTTGGAGTATGATGCGCGCGCTGGTGCTGGATAAGGCGGAGTGGAAGAACCATGTCATGCTGGATAAGAAGACGGGGCTGGATCCACCGGGGATAAAGCTCCGGGCTGCGCAGGGCTTCGATGCCACCGATTTCTTCATCACCGGGTACTGGATCTGGAACAAGATTCTCGAGAACCTGGCGACGATCGGATATGACCCGACCAATGCTTTTACGGCCGCGTATGACTGGCGTCTAGCGTATCAGCATCTGGAGATCCGCGATCAGTATTTCAGTCGGCTCAAGTCCTACGTGGAAACCGCTGTCCAGGTGCGCGGAGAAAAAATAACTTTGGCTTCGCACAGTATGGGCTCGCAGGTAGTCCTGTACTTCTTCAAGTGGGTTGAGAGTCCCGATCATGGAAATGGAGGGAAAGATTGGGTGAACGACCATATCGCCTCCTGGATCAATATCAGCGGGTGCATGCTGGGCGCCGTCAAGGGACTCACGGCCGTCCTGTCGGGAGAGATGCGCGACACGGCCCAGCTGAACGCCTTCGCCGTGTACGGGCTGGAGAAGTTCCTGTCCAAGGAAGAGCGCGCGGAGATCTTCCGCGCCATGCCAGGTATCTCAAGCATGTTGCCCAAGGGCGGCGAAGCGGTCTGGGGCAATTCCACCTGGGCCCCTGATGACCAGCCGGGCCAGTTGATGTCGTACGGGAACCTGCTGAACTTCCGCGAGAGCAACTCCACCCTCACAGCGAAAAACCTGACCACCCCGGAGAGTCTGTCGTATCTGCTGGACCAAAGCGACGAGTGGTATCGCAACCAAGTGCTCTCCAGCTACTCGCATGGTGTCGCGCACACCACCAAGGAAGTCGAAGCCAATGAAAAGGACCCTCGCACCTGGCTAAACCCTCTGGAGGCCCGACTGCCGCGGGCCCCGGACATGAAGATCTACTGTTTATACGGCGTCGGCAAACCCACCGAGCGCAGCTACTTCTATCAGGAGGAACGCGATCCCCTGGTCAATCTGAATGTCAGCATCGACACCACGGTCACCAACGGTGACGGTGTCGACCACGGTGTCGTCATGGGCGAAGGTGACGGAACCGTCAACCTGCTGAGTACGGGCTACATGTGCGCCAAGGGCTGGCACATCAAGCGATATAATCCTTCGGGGGTCAAGATCAAGGTGTATGAGATGCCTCATGAGCCGGATCGTTTTTCACCCCGAGGTGGTCCCAACACAGGTATCCTTCCCTTTCCTTTTTTTTAGCACGTATAACCGCAATACTAACGTACCCCAAGGTGACCACGTCGACATCCTCGGCCGCGCCTCCCTTAACGACCTCATTCTCCGCATTGCTAGCGGTCACGGTGACGAAATCGAAGAGACCTTCGTATCGCAAATCAAGGAATACGCCGATCGAGTCAAAATTTACGAAGAATAAAACAATATCACCTACATACTTATCACTATTTGTCATGAATTATCTTTCCCCTTTACCTACATATGATGTCTGATAGATTCCCCTAATTATACTCCCTTTTTTGTTTTGCCTCCTAAGGATTTTATACTGTTCTATCTACTCCGCTTTTCCTTGGGTGGTTCTCCTGACTTGATGGGTTCATTGTATATGTGCTTGTATGTACGGTATACCTAGGAATGGTGTTTAGGTCAACTGAAGAAATTGGCAGATGGATTGATATAGACTGGCAATACTACTTATGCTTACATCCTATATATGAGATACGAGATACGCAGGAGAGAAAAGGGGCAGGGGTAAAATTAAGCCAAAAATAATACTAAACAGGCAGTCCTATAATAGAAAGATTGCATGCAAAATTAACAAAAAAAGAAAAGGTCGTACCCGGGATCGAACCGGGATTATGAGAATCAGAATCTCATGTGCTAACCATTACACTATACAACCTGTTTTGTTGAAGATCTCGAGATTAATTAGCATGATATTTCTAATGCTAGAATTTGTGCCTAATAACAGAGGCTCCAGATGTCGTGTAAGTTATCCGATGGTAACTAACTATATCGCATGGCAACGTCAGCGCCGATGATAATTTGAAGATCTACAAGATAGAAAGACACCTGAAGTGCCAGTAAAAGTGAAGTATATTTATAGGAAGCCTTTATATTTAAGCTGCTACTTATAAAAGGTACTCGCATTACCGGGCTTTGGAGGGCCTGGGCTTAGGAATGGGTTAGTCACTTACCTTTCTAGTGAACTATCAGAGAATCTAAGTGCATGTTGACAATCTGAAGAGATATAAGCTTATTATCAAGTCTAAACAGAACTGTGTCTGGCATTAGTACCCAGCTCATGACTCGGGCTTGGCTTGGTATCAAGTAAGAAACGAGGAGAAGCATTGAGCCAGCTCTTGAGCTTTGCAACTCTTTCCTTCGCAGACATTTCAGCCTCGATTCCCTGACCATCAATGGAGTTTAGGTACTGCTGCGCCTGTTCTTCTAGTTCATGCATGTATTTTTGCGCTTGTTCTCTGATTTCATCCATACATTCATTCGCCGTAGTGCGTACTTCGCAGTTACTGTCGTCGACCTGTTCACGGAATTCAGCTTCGTTTGTTCTGCATTCGTCAAAGAACTGATCACGGCATTCTTTCACGGCGCTGTCGACAATCTCGTCGACAATATGTGATTTGAGGCGGCGGTCAATCGTCTCATCGACATATTGTTTCAGGCGGCGGTCGATATCGATATCGGCAAAGCTGGCTTTCTCTGACACGGGTGGCAGGCCACTGTCTACTTTTTGTGGGATGGCCAGTAGATGTTGGTGTCCTGATTCAATTAATAGTTCGTAGATCAGGCCATCTGAAGCACCACGGAGCTCATGTTTAAGACGCGCAAGTTTGTTACGTTCTGCACGGCTAAGAGAGGGAGCATGCGTAAAGTAAGTCGGGCGGATTGAGGACGGTGACGGGGAACGAGTACTGGGCGTGTTGACTTCGGTGGGAGAGCCTATCGGTACAAGGGATGGGAGAAGCCGTTTTCGACTTTGATCTTCAGGTGACCGTGGGTCTAGATACTATTAATGAGCTACTGAATGGCAAATCCCAGAAAACAGGATGAGCATATACCTCTGCGCCGTTTTCCGACCGTCTGATCCGACACGGACTTCTCACTATACAGGGGTGGATCCACCTGCTTCACCTGCTCGGACACGGGTTCTTCACAATATGGAGGTGGATCGAGCGACAGATTAAAGACACGCCAATCTCTCTGGGCCACGCCATGGCGACCGTGATCAAAAGACTCTGTCTGAAGATTTCTTTCGCGCAGGGTACAGGAGAAATTTTTCAGTTGTTCTAGTTCTTTATGCACAAATTGTCGCTTGGCAAAGTGTAGGCGTAGAAATTTGGATTGACAAATCTTTGCAAATGCGTGAAAATTCAAGTCCCCTGGTATAGCTGAACTTAGAGACTCCGCCTCAGATGGACAAAGAACAATGCCGGTCGTACCGAGTCTCAGACTGAGGGTTGAGACGGCCGACACATTATTGACAGGCGCCCGGAGCATGGAAACCAAGCGAGGTGAACAGAGGTCGTCGTTGCTTGTCGGGGCTAATGCACATTTGTCGACTATTTCTGGAGGGATATTCAATGTCAGCACGTGTGATCTGCTGGTCAGGTTAGCTAGATCCGCCGTAATCAGAAGGGAAATGGATCCTCTGTTGGCAGTTTCGTCATAGGCAATACGAAGACGAGCAAAACAAGAGACATCGAAGTCGGGTGTATAAACAAGAACGGCCTTCTTCAAGACCCAAGGCGAAGTTTGCGATGTGGCGGTCATTGCGTCGTTACAATATTCGCTGGATTAGACAAGAGAACCCTCGATGACTCGAGTAGCCCTCCCACCCGGGCTTTGGAACAGATTTGAGCAGCCCTGGCTCGAGTAAAATATTTTGATAGTGAGAACCATAAGAATAAGAGGAGTAAAGTAGTAAAAGCTCTTGCGGCCTGGTCACGAGCACGTGCCCAATCCGAAGTCAACAAGTGAAAACGGAGAGTCCTATGAGTACACAGGAATGGCAGGGCTGGCGACGAGAACAGCAAAGAGCAAGTCTTCCTTTACAGGATGGGGATGAGGATGATTATGGGTAAAGTAGTAAAAGCTTCTGCGGGCTGATCACGAGTACATGCAGGAATAGCAGGACTGGCGATGAGAACAGCAGAGAGCAAGTACTTTCTTTACAGGATGGGTACAAGGATGAAGGATGGGGGATGGGGATGAGGACGACGACGATGGAAGGAGAAGTTGAAGAGGAGAGAGGGAAAGGGAAGGCTGGCGTCGTGAGGTGGGACGTCGTGCCGTAAGGCTGCAAGGCAGGAGGTTTCCGGTCAGCTGCGCGCTAGTCCACATGTGGATTAGCGACCAGCTGACCCACCTCCCTTGATTGTATTATATTGAAATGCCTGCCTTCCCTTCCTTCCTCCAAGTCGCTCTCCCTCATCATATCTCCTAATGCACCACCTCTGCCATGGACGATTCAACTAAACAGATGCACGACCGTATTATCCGCCAAATCAAGGTGGTTCTTTCTGAGTTTCTGCCAGATGTCGGCTCAAGCACGATACGAATACTTGGTGATACTCCAAATAGTCTTCTTGATCCCGAAGATTATTTAAAATCCATACGTCCATTTATTGCGGAGACCGAGGAATACCTCTGGAAATTATACCCGGATAATAAGACTGGCTTATTCGCTGTTGAAATCTGCTGCGGGAAACACTCTTATTTTATACTTGGCCTCAATAATACCGATTAGAACTATAAAACTGCTCATGAATGCAAGACATTGATCCCTGTCTATGTCCTTGGCTTAACAAAAAGGCAACCCACAAATGTTAGCAAATGAGCGCTGGATGAAACAATTGCTAAGGTTCTTAGGAACATGCACAAGGTCAAGACCCTGCTTTATTTGATAACCATTACGATGAGAATCGCCAATACCCCAACCCACGCAGCCCGCAATTGAGATTTGAGTTGGCTTCACCACTCTCTGTTGGAGGATAAAACTGTTTATGTGCATTATCGAAACATTCTCTTGGTGTAGGTGGAGATCTTGGGCATATCTGTCTGTGGATTGGACTCTTAACAGAAAACACGACACTCCTAGCGGACATGTATGGATTCTGCCGGCAGGTTTGACAGCCCACCCATTCTTCAACATGCGTTACACAAGGGGGATTCTGCATCGGATTAATTGAGAGCCCGACAGGTGATACCTTACAGATCTTCGACTTGCTAACTATATACGGACATACTGTGATTTTAGGGTGTATAAAATTAGGCTTTATATATAAAGATAATTAATATTCCTTGTCTAACCTTTCGGGGCTTTCCCCAACGTTTCCACCGAGTATTCATGCTTGCAAGTCCCAAGGATCGTCAGTTGCTTCATTCGCCGTACATTCAGAGCGACTCTTATTACACTTCCAGGAATACCTATCGGGCTCGCCAACGATACGGCACCGAATTAAAGCTTGGCTATGGACAGCAACCTTCCCGATGGGTTCCACAGGGGTGAGACCAACGAAATCCCACCTCCCCGTATTGCCATTGTCGGCATGGGCATGAGACTTCCTGGGGGAATTAAGACAGCAGAAGGCTTCTGGGATCTTTTGTTGTCGGGAAAAGACGCTCACGGCCGAGTTCCCGACTCTCGTTCCAACAGCAGTGGCCATTATGATCCCTCCATGCTTCATAGCGTTCGGTCCGAGCATGGCTATTTCTTGCAGGAAGGCCCGGCATATTTCGACGCTAAATTCTTTTCTATCCCGGGCAATATTGCGGAAGGGCTCGATCTCCAACAGCGATTGCTTTTGGAAGTCGTCTGGGAATGAATGGAAAACGCTGGATTGGTAGACTACCAAGGGGAGAATATTGGATGCTTCGCCGGTGTCTGGGGTAATGATTGGTCTGAGCTCTTCATGCAAGATAAGCAGGACTATGACCATAGTCGTATATCAGCCTGTCAATCTTTCTCCGGTAGAAGTAGAATATCTTACGTTTTCGATCTTATGGGGCCAAGGTGAGATTTTTTTTATATAAAATCAACAATATGACTACTGACTCACCACACGTGCTTTAGTATTACGTATAGTACAGCATGCTCGTCCTCGATGACGGCACTGCATGATGCTTGTCGTGCCCTGTACTCGGGTAACTGCACAGCGGCAATCGTGGCTGGGGTCAGTTTGATATTCACGCCGACCACAGCTACAGTGCTTTCAGATCACCGAGGAGTATCAGTGGACGGGATCTGCAAGACATTTGATGCCGATGCGGATGGGTACGGTCGTGGCGAGGCAGACAATGCGATTTTCATCAAGCGGCTAGACGATGCGTTGCGAGATGGAGACCCCATACAAGCCGTAATTCGGGGAACATCAGCAAATAACGACAGGAGAGCCGAAGACGAGGGCGTCCCTAGAAGAGACAGAAAGGAACAGCTGATTAGAAAAGCGTATGGAGATGCTCAAATCGGAGCCGGCGGTTCAAACGCTCATGTAGGCTGCTTGGCAGGCGTTTTGATAGAGAGCATTCGAGCTGACCCTCCTTTTTAGATCATTCTGGACTCGGGTAATTCATTGCTGGCAAAAGTAAATGGTTCCATATATGCTGATAGTGTCCAGCTGCCATATACCCTCCTCCCGATCAGCGCAGCATCTGAGGAGTCGCTGAGAAGTCAATCGGACATTATCGAAGCATATTTGGGCCGCAACCCACAAGCATTGAACGACCTTGCATATACATTGAGTGCGAGAAGGCAGCATTTCGCGCAAGGAGGGTTCATCTGTGTAGCGGACGAAAAGCCTAACAGACCTCATAGCACCGAACTATTCTCGTGTGGTCAATCTTCGGCTCTGTCATTTCGTGTTTCACTGGCCAAGGAGCGCGCTGTACCCGCGCGGGTCAACTCCTATTTTCACAATGTGAAAGCTTCAGAGAAGACATCAGATGCATGGATCGTATACTAGAACAACTCGAGGATAAGCCTAGGTGGACCATCGAAGGTGAGACAGCGGAGCTTCTCTCTTGCAATACCCGGTCTAACGTACCGGTGGCGCAAAATCAGATGACGAACGAATACTCCCAGCGGCTGGCATTGTGCGGCAGGTGGGGAAAGGAGTAACGCATCTACATCCTGGCGACAAGGAGGAAGAGGCTTTCTGGCGACAAAAATTACTGTTCCACATTGGTGTTGCTTCAACCTGAGCGAAGACATTTCGCTATCCGAAGCAGCGACGATTCCGTTTGCCTACGCTACCGCGATTTACAGTCTGCTTTGGACCGGGCAACTAGAAAAAGGGGAGTCTGTTCTCATTCAATCCGCATGCAGTCCCATTGGGCAGGCAACCCTCCAAATCTGCCAGCTTATGAATGCTCAGATAAGTCCACGCATTTCCACAACCGGATAACCTTAATGCCGGCATAGTAGGTTTATGCCCCTGTGGAGAACGAGCTCGATATGGAGTACCTTATCGACAATCTTGGGATTTCTCGGCACAACATATTCTTATCCCAAGATGGCTCATCTATACGCAGTCTTATGCGTGAAACAGATGGTAACGGCGTTGATATCGTTCTCAGTTCGCTAACAGGGGACATGATGTACGAATCCTGGGCATTCGTTGCACAGTACAGCCGGTAATTCTGCACTGAAGTGGTATTTATATATATATATATATATATATATTATTAGTTTTATAATTCCTGTCCTGTATATCGGTTTTTTCCATCCTTCTATCCTGAGTGGACCTTGTTCATTATTCCGAATCCCCCCCGCACTTCTGAACGGAGAATTCCAAGTTTAAAGTTATAATGATACCCCTCGACTCGAATCTAGTCTTTTCTCTAGTTAAATATTCCCATAAATTCAGACGTAGATCTATGTTATCCAGATCTTTTATCCCTATCTATCAGGACTCGGAGCTGTTCCTATCAATATCATTTACCATTTACTCTGGATCGGATTACACGTTAAATGAAGATTATTCTTAATCTACTTGTATTCTTGGCCTTCGCCGGCCTAGAATATGTATATGCAGGCCACCCTCTCTGGGAGTCCTCGCTTAAAGTCAAGCATGCTGTCCCGCTTAGCGTTGAAGACAGAGTCACTACCACCTGGCCTGGAAATAGAGTTCGATATGCCTACGAGGATAGCACTTTAGCAACCCAACTTGGGAGCTATTTCACAAGCGCGTTTAATACCTGGTTTATGGCGGGACTACCTGACATATTTCAATTTGTCAATATTCCCGAGGAGGAATGTCTCCGAAATCGCCGCGACTGCTTAGTTATTGGGGGTTCAGCATCAGAGGTGGAACAATTTACGATTGTCGGTAAATACATTGGACCGCCTACAGAAATTATTCAAGGACCTATAATAATGTTTAATATACGCTTTCGTCAGTGGCGAGACCGGCAAAGGGCCTCAGAGCAATTTGCCCATCAGATTGGACATATTCTAGGTCTATACCACGAGCATCAGAATCCTTATGTCTGGAGTCTAGAATACGGTGGTCTTGGATCTTCTTCTCTTTTTGAACTACATTGCGACAAACTTTATGGATATGAGGAAGCCACTGAGGGTCTTTTACATGATGAGATTTACGGGCAATTAGGAATCTGCAAGAACCGAATGGCAGCGAATGCGCGTGGCTTTGACGCGGCTGCCGAGATCCTTCCAATGTCAGAATTAGCCTATCTACCTCATTCAGATCCACCTACTTGGACCGACGTGGACTGGGAATCTATCATGCTCTACGGTACTAACACGGGTGTTAAGAGGCAAGGCATACGACGTTATCATCGGGGTCTGGTCAGGAATACGGACGCTGGCCCGCTGCCAGGTGAGTTGGGTCCTTGGATTGAACGTAATCTTGTTCCTAGCCAGGGGGATATTCAAGCATTAATCCAGCTCTATGAAGCTGTGGATACCCGTTTTGAGCATCGTTATTTTCACGATCCTCAAAGTCAATTCTTCTCTCGCTTCGATGAAATGCGGAATTCTGCTGCGTGCGATAGGGATGTTCAACGACGTAGATAAGATTTCTAAAACCTCAATCAATTAATCAAAGTTCTGCAAGAATTTCAGGACGCGCTCGCGCGTCCTTCTCTTCTTTTCATAGCTTACGATATTACGGCTTTCGAGGCCCATACCCTAATTACCCCTATCCCTACCACGATCCCCTTTCTTATCACTATCACGGCGGAGGTTGAGTCAGATAGCCAGTAGTATTTCCTCTGTAAATCACGATCCTGCTATGCACGCCCCAAAGCCCACAAACTGGATACCCTGAACGCTCGAATGGATACCTCGGATTTCAACAACTCCTGGATCTGGAGCGGCCTATCTATCTCATTCCTCTGCCGCCCCAGTGTACAGTCAAACTACGTAGCCTTCCATACCATATAGGAACCTTACCTCCACCATCCAGCCGACTTCTGCAGACGCAGGCGAAGTTAGTAAACAGTTATCCCGATCTGTCTGAGCCTTTCACCACTATCTTACTATTCCGCGCCCCTTTAGGGATCACGCGAGTGCAGACCATGGCTGATCGGGCAGCGATTAGGTGTTGAGAATAGGCAAGTAATGGGGATCCCTTTCCCCGATATTTGCTTGCGCGGAGGTGCCCCTTATGAATATGTAGTGGCGAGGCAACCTGACGACCGCACTGGATCACGACGGCCCCTTTTTTACTATTCCCATCAACGTGTTCGGTATGTCCGGGCGCTTGGAGGGTATATACACCCATGAAACCTCTATACCCCATCATAAGTCCATTCCAAAGGGCCGTAAAGCACCTTTGGACAGCCAAAATACGAAGGATAACATGCCCCTTACTACCGGCAGAATACAGCAAGCGCACTACTACGAAAGCCTCTCTATATACAGGCAACCTTCCCTACTTGCGGCTCTTACTTCTCCGTCCAGTTAACTCAGCCGTTGACTTATCTGAAGAAGAGAAATCGCTATCACTGTCTTCACTGGACTCTCCCAGACCTTCCGGGTCTTATCAGCCTGACCCAAAAATGGATCAGCAAAGTCAATAGAACCACCATATGGCTCTGCATTAACTGATGCCGCTCGAGAAGCCTCGCATGAAGATTGGGCCAGCTTTCAGCGCTCTCGAAGGTCGACGGGGCATGGAACAGACATCATGCATTGAAGTCTACCAAGTTGGACTTTTTCGTGGCATTGAGCTCAATTGCAAGTCTGTGCAGGCATATTGGACAAGCCAACTACGCGTCTGCAAACTTTTTTCTCGACGCATTCGTCAAGTTTCGTCGTTCGCGCGGACTCGCCGCAGCGGGGATCAATTTGGGTGCAGTACGCGATATAGGCTACTGGACCCAGGCACGCTTCCAGAGTACAGTTCCTCAACGAAGTGGAAGTGATGGATGCCCTGGAAACTGTGATCGATGGTTGTCGGCGAGACGGAGGTGAATCCCAGGTTATTGTGGGCATGAGTTCCACGCGCTCTTCGACTGATCCTCTGGCTCGACGCCCCTGGTCCCAAGACGGACGATATCGCCTATACCAAAACCTTGAGTATGAGGGCCAAGATGAAGAAACCAACCCCTTTGATGAAGCAATGCGGTTCCTGGATGGGGCGAAGCATTGCCCGAAACGATTGGAAGATCCTAGGGCAAATGAAATCGTGCTGAAATTGATGGGCGCCCAGTTCACTGGAAATATCCCGAAACCTGCCGACGTGCCTCGAATTGCCGAGATGAACCTTGACTCTTTGATGCTCATCGAGGTTATTGGTGGTGTCAGACGAATGCTGGGGATGAAGTTCATCGTCCCGAATGTCCTTACTGTGGGGACCTTGGGGAAGTTGACGCAGGCGATATTTGATAGTTTAGAAACGAAGCTTGCTTCGGACATGTAGAGGCCTGGTCACCAGCACGGTTGTGCGATGCCCTCTACTGACGAGATGACTATAAGATCGGTGTTGCCTTTCCTATCCACAAAAAGCAGCACCAGTCTGCCATTGTTCAGTGCTCCAAGCGAAGTAGTAGCCGCTATCTGGCTGTACATAATATATTCATTTATTTATTTGTACTGGAATAATAGGTTTGAAAGGATTGGACGTTCTATGCCCACTACCGGAGGACAACAGGATCATAGCCATAGGTCTGGTTTCACATAACCCTCAGTTTTTCTTTCAGCAGTATGCAAAACACTCCACAACCCTCCCAACAACTAGTTCTAGGTCCTAAGATACTCTCCCAGGACATTGGAGTGTAAAAACTAAAGACAAAAAAGAAAGGTCGTACCCGGGATCGAACCGGGATTATGAGAATCAGAATCTCATGTGCTAACCATTACACTATACAACCTGTTTTGTTGAAAAGGCGCTAATATTTTGACATCATAAACCTGGAGCCAAATGGGTGTCTTAATGTTGGCTACCATATGTAGTGTTGAGTGTGAGATCATACAGATAGGCTATATAACTAAGGGGAGGTGCTCCCATGGACTTGGTAGCATATGTTTTTATTTGCTTCATAGTTCTTGTGGGTCTGGAACCCTGCCGGTGCCTGAATTGATACTCAAAACTAAGTAGAAGACGGGGGTTTGTCCATCCTAAAGCCAAATATCTATATAGAAGTGAGTAGACCCAGCCTCTCTGATATTATAATAGCCGGGTAAGGTATATTCCTCGAAAGCACGGGCGACTCGGGCTCGAGTTCCTAGGACATTGCTTCTGACACTGTCGATTGGACCATCTCACCCGGCCTTGCTGCTCCAATAAAGATGGACACATACGTCCCAGGTACTAGAAAGAATTCCGGCGCACATTAAAAAGCAGGATGCGTCGGTTGTCGTACGCCGTAGTAATGTCGTACACTAAAAAGGCTATACGATGTCTGGTTGCGACAGAGATGCAAGGAACATGACCCACTTGGCGTACCTCGAGGGAATACGATGCGATACGCACCTTGGCGGGATAGAGACCCGGGAGTCTGCCAGCGTAAGCTTCTAGATCTATCCAATGGATGAGGGACAGTTCGTCGTATTCTCTGCGTATGGAATGTTCTCTAGTTCTTCTTTGGGTTTCATATTCGTGGAGGTGTTGGTATAAAGAAGGTTGACTTTCTCTCTATCCTCTCTTTTAATTATTGTTCTAGAATCTTGAATATCTTTGTTTTTGATACCCTCTTCACCGTCTTTCACTGAATTATTTATTACAGGACCTTTTAAGATCTAGTGACAGAATGGCTTCCTCTACCCTCGTCTTGAAGGAAGACCCCGACGTCGCCCTAATGAAAGCGATGCACGGCAAGTCCGCCGAAGAGAAGAACGCCTTCTTCGCTATGTTGAAGAAGAACAACTCTGCCCATCGCGAAATCACGAATGAGTACGTGCGTCGATGGAAGGACGAGAAGGGCATCGACGCGACCACCGATGAGGCCCGAAAAGAGCGGACGACAGAGTACATGGGTGTGGTCAACAAGTGAGTGAGAGTCCCATTCTTTTCCTATGGCCGGGCAGGTTACTGTTGCAGACTGCTAACTGTTCGTTCGTCGCACCATAGCTATTACGATCTAGCCACGGATTTCTACGAAGAGGCGTGGGCGCAGTCGTTCCATTTCTGTCGGTTCAGTATTGGCGAGCCGTTCCTCCAGGCGCTGGCTCGGCATGAACACTACCTGGCGTATAAACTAGGCATCAAAGGAGGTATGGAAGTGCTGGATGTGGGCTGCGGAGTTGGGGGGCCTGCTCGTGAGATCGCGCGGTTCACCGGGTGTCAGGTTGTCGGAGTCAACAATAATGCATACCAGATTGCTCGTGCTACGAGGTATGCGGAGAAGGCTGGGTTGGATAACCAGGTTTCTTTCTTCAAGGGAGACTTCATGGTAAGCATGCTGCCTGTGTTCGGGTCATCAAGGAGCTTTCTCTGACACACGGAACCAGCATCTTGACTTCCCCCCTAATTCCTTCGACGTTGTATATGCCATCGAGGCAACCGTGCACGCCCCAAGTCTGCAGAAGGTATACGAGCAGATCTTCCGGGTTCTCAAACCGGGCGGCCGCTTCGGGGTATACGAATGGGTCATGACGGACAAATTTGACGAGTCGAATCCCGAGCACCGGGCTATTAGGCTGGGGATTGAGCGTGGGAACGGAATCGTTAACATGCGGACTCAAACCGAGGCAATTGAAGCCATTCAAGCGGCTGGGTTTACCCTGGAGTATGAAGAGGACCTGGCTGAGCGGCCAGACCCCATCCCTTGGTACTATCCCATTGCTGGCGAGCTGCGGTACACGAGAAGCTTGTGGGATATGCTTACGGTCCTGCGCATGACGAAGTTTGGACGAGCTGCCATGGGCCGACTTTTGTGGACGATGGAAACTCTGCGTCTGGCGCCTGCTGGGACATCAGAGACTGCGCAGGAGTTGGCTGATGGTGCTGACAACCTGGTGCGAGGGGGGCAATTAGGCCTGTTCACGCCGATGTATTTAGTTATAGGAAAGAAGCCTGATGTGTAGGGAGGGAGGGTTGCTTTGTACGATATAAAACTTAATGCGACCATCTATAAACAAGGAAAATGATGCAAGAAATTGTCTAGGCTTATCATTTGAGTTTTCTGCGCGGCATCTCAACAATTGGTTGTATAGTGTAATGGTTAGCACACGAGATTCTGATTCTCGTAATCCCGGTTCGATCCCGGGTACGACCTTTTTGTTTTTTGTCTTTTATCTGCCATCCTTATATCATGCGTATCCAAGGACTGATTCATTATCGTTTCTTGTCACTTAGGTAGGTACCTGTTGAGGTGGTTTCCACATGCACAATATGGCAGAGAGACGAACCCTCACTCATCTAATAGGTTTAGCGCATCCTAAAATAGCCTCTATATTCAAATGAGCAGCTGGATAACACTAAGCAAGCGTAGGTTCAGGGCCCGGAATATATACTCATACTCGATGTGCGTGTAAAGGAGAAGAGCCTACGAAGGCATACACAATGGGACCGCATGCCCAATGCCTGCCATAGCACTCATGCAGCATACCCACCAACACCAACTAGGTAGACAATACCCTATCCCGTCCTAGACCGAAGATATCCAATCTAACCCTGCCAATGGGCACAGTCAACAGGTGTTGGTCCAATAAGCCAAGGGGAAAGTACTCAACCAACTACATCCGACTTCCACAACACAGATCAGATATCGAATGCCGAAACTTTACAAGCGAGGCCTTCTGGATATCAGCACACGAACCACGGATTCAAATGACATGCACTGTCACCTGGACGTATGGACAAAGACAATAACAGTGAACCGAAGTCCAACCAGACGCAACTCATCCTACTCTAAACCCAGAAGTATCTAGACTCCTACCAGAACCCAGACAGAAGTCACCAAATTCCCCAATGTATGCAGGATCGTACATGGGTGTTGTATATACGGACGCAGATTAACCATATCAGTGCATACAATGGCACCGAATGCATGGCTAGCGCCAAGTTCAACACATATACCAGGTTACACTACCCGGAACCACGAACACCAGCCATTTATTCAACACTTAAAAGAAACTATATCAAGGAAAAACAAGCCTGGCTCTTGTAGTCAGATAAAGAATGCGCTTTCAACAAAACAGGTTGTATAGTGTAATGGTTAGCACATGAGATTCTGATTCTCATAATCCCGGTTCGATCCCGGGTACGACCTTTTTTTGCGTATGGGGTTTATTTTCTGCTCACAACGTCTCTGTTCATGTTCAGTTTCCATGCCTGCACTCGAGTGGTAGTTTGTAGAGGCGTGGCAGTTGATTCTTGCTTTTTTCATTCCATGGATCAAGAGACAGTATATCCAAGGTAACAAGCAACCTCAAAGTTGCCATAGGCAGTACTTTAATTTAAATGCCAGGATTATCAGAGATAGGATAATTTAATAAAATGTTATGTCGGATATGTTGATTGAAACCTCCAGGACCAAGAAAATATAGACACAGAATAAGAGCAATAATGTACAAAGGTTCCTTGTTCATAAATCATAAACACTACCGGTATGATTATAATAATAACAATACCGCTATGGATAAACAGCATCCGACACCCTGAACAGTTTGTACATGAAATCTCAGTGCTAAAACCCACAGGCCGGCGAAAGACTCAAGTCCAACGGGCACTGGCAGATCTTGACCCCGCGAGTTCTGACCGTCGAGTATCGGAATGCGTGATATGCTTTTCTGGTAAAGGGTCCCAAAGGTAGAATGAGCTTAGAGTCAAGCCATGTTCAGCCCTCCGCAATCCCTCCAGCCTTTCTCTTCATTGCGATTGCTGTTCACACATCGCGGTTCAGTTCATCCACGCCTTTCCTATAAAAACACAGTCCTCCGACGGAACTCCTGCCATAAATCAGAAGAGGTCCGCCGTTTCCTTCTTTTTCTATATGCCAATGCGATGGTCATCAAACAAGCGTCAAACCCTTTCTAAAGCACAGCGAGTGAAGTGCATGCAAAAGGCGCCCCTTCACTTCTCCCCGTAAACACCCGCAGGCGCCAAAAAGAATGGTGAGCGATCGACACGAATGGTAAAATAAGCGGTGAAATAATATGTACCCGACCGAGCGGAAGAAGAAAAAAAAAGATAAAAATGCTCGGTCAGTTGTTGAAAGCGAGAGACATGATTCGAAATTGGACAAGATGTCCGTTCTGGATGATCCAGATAAGAAGTGTACAAGCGAATGTCTCCAACAAGGAACCTCTGCAGCTCAAGACATTAATGAAGCCGAGCGTTCGGTATTAAGATTATTGACGGAGCTTCGAGGGGGGTTGGGCGTAAAAACGCTGCAATGCAGCCCAACCGGATTCACAAAATATATGCATGTACAGGGGCGAAAAATCGAGAGGCGAATGAAATATCCAATGGCGTATCCAGGCGGGCGGGTCCAAAAAATCGGAAAGGTGCCAATCCATTAGGCTGGATAATGCCATGAGGAAGAGAAATAAAAAGGCGTATTAAAAATGTATGTGTCGGAATCTGCTCGATGCAATAAGAAACCCAGCATGTCGTTAAATGTGTCAACGCCGCGTCATAGATAAATGCAAATAAACAAGCGGAAGCAGTATATGCAAATCACGGGCTGATGACGTGTCTTCCGGATTCGATATCCGAAGCAGGCGAGGCCAAAGTCTCGCCTTCCCAAGTGTAGTGGTCGTCGACGGGACTCAGGGAGCCGGACGAGACGGACGACGAAGAGCCGACCGTCCACTCGTCACTGTCGAGGTTGTATTCGCCGTCGTAGGCCAAGTCGTACCCGTACTCCCGGGTGGAGTCGCCATATTCAACGTAGTCGTAATCCCAACGGAACATCTTGTCGTTCTGGACGCGGGGGAGGAACCGAGTCTTAGCAAAATAGAAAGCAACGGTAGCGATGAGCCCGCCACAGACAAGATCAACCGCATAGTGGTGAGAAAGATACATCGTAGCCCACCACATCCAGAGAGTGTAGGTCACGAAAAGAGGCTTCAGTCTGGGGAACACCTGGCTCATAAACAAGGCAGCAAGCGTCGAGTCGGCAGCATGAAGAGACGGGAACGCGCCAAACACGACGGGCGACTGCCTGAAACCAGAGGTGTACAGATCGATGCCGAGGAGCTTGTCAATACGGGCCAGACCCGCCGGGTTACCCTGCATAGAATAATCGGCGGGAGCTAAGCCATAAAGATTCTCGTACCACGGAGGCGAGCAAGGGAAGGCAAGTTGAATCGTGACCGCAAGCATGCTGATGTACCCGAAAGTCCGCGCGAAAAGAGGGGTGGTTCCGGGAGGTCCGAAGACGAACATGATGAGCGAGCAGACGAAGGGTGCACCGTAGTGGCATAGCCCGTATGGGATCCACGCCAGCACGTCCAGCACGACGTTCTGGTGCGCCGACAGAATATTACTGATGTTGGCACCGTACAGGATATTCTCCAAGGCCGGAAGCACCCGGACCCAGATAGCAGGGCGCCAATCGCTCGGGATGAACCTTTACAAACAAAAAATAGTCAGCCACCGGTCGCCTGATCAAATCCGACGAGCGCATCGAGAATATAGAGAACTTACTGGCAAGCGTAGAAAAACACGAGCCAACCGGCAATTGGGAGAAAGGGCAGGAAGAATTGCCGAGTGACGGGAAGCAATAGAGAGAAAAGAAGCATGGTAAACACGGCCGTTTTCGCCAAAGGCCCCGGTGCTTCGATGACGCTCAACGAGAATATCCCAACAATCAACAGCAGCAAGTATTGGAAGTCGTAGAGGGTCCAGCGATGGCTTTGTAGCGACCTGAGCGTGTCGGCGGGCGAGAACGAGGTTTGCAGAGAGGAGATCGATGACGTGGGAGAAATCCTACTCCGCAACTTGGACCGAATCTTCCGTCGCATGCGATGCGGCACCAGGAGCTGAATAGAGCGCCATGGGACCTGGATCTGAAGCTTGCCGAACTGGTTTTGCGTCCGATCCTTCCAGGAAGGAAGGGCAGTGTTCATCTTTGCGGCGACTCTGACAAGAATCCCCCTTGTATAACCCTCGAACGTTGGTCCTCTCTAGAACCGACGCGTAGAGGAGATTGTGAATGGCAGCCAAAAGTCGAGGGACGGTAGACAAAGATCCCCCCAGGCGGAGTTGGCGGAAAGGGGGGTGCTGATGCTAGGCGTCAACGTGACACGCTTTTTGAAATGACCTCAAAGAACGTTTCGATCGCTGGCGGGTAGACGCCCACCAAGGTCTCAGCTGGCGGAGATATAAAACACAGGACTGGCAGGTTATAGTTGGGAGCGCGAGCCCCGGTCTCCAGCGGCCAAACGAGGATTGTTCTTGAGGGGGGTCACGTTGCAAGGGCCTTTCTGACGCAAGGCGGCGGACAGTAAGGAGACGAGAGCAACCGAGGAACGAGGTCAATGGGCGAAAGGGGGGTGCGCAACTGGCCACGGAGCCGGAGGGGCGGAGAGAAAGGGAGGGCTGGAAGAGAAATTAGGTAGGGACGAGGATAGGAAGAGAGGAAGAGAGGAAGAGAGGAAGAGAGGAAGAGAGGAAGAGAAGAAGAGAAGAAGGGAAGGAAATTTGCAGCGGGCAGGAAGCGCCAGAGTGAAGAGCGACGGGGCGGACAGCGACGGGTACGGCTGAGGGCGTACTCGTATTACCCGTTTGGTTTGGTCCCGGGCGGTATCGTGTCGTCACGACTAACCCGATCGGGCCAGTTCCGGCGCTGGCGCTAGTACCGTTTGGGCCATTCAGGATGGGCCCGGTGCTTCTTCGGGCTTAGTCAGTGCCCAGGCTGATCGATAGATCCGTGCCTGAAGGGACCACGGTTGGAGCCTGGCAGGGTTTTCTCTGGTGTTTCTGCTTGGGTGGTGAACTACGGGTACGGATGTTACGGCTCGGCAGGGATGAGGCAACGGGGCGGAGAAAGAAAGAGATTTTAAAAGGTTTTCTACTTCAACGCCCCATAAGGCATAAATCAGGTTATGGCCAAGTCCAGTTAATCCACGGAAGCAGCGGATGCCTCGGAGGAATCGGAGGTAATCGGTGCCGAGCGACATGGAAATAGTGATAACTAGTTAATGTGAAAATGTGACAAACGTGAGGATGGGAGCAGTAGCTTCGACCGACGACAGCTTAGGATTGGCAGACAGCAGAGAGGAGATTTACCCCAGCGCCAACAAGAGGAGAGGGGGGGGGAAGAACGAGAGAATACTCTGTAATAGTCAAATGAACAGGGAACAACAGAGAGCAAGGAAGCGCCCTCCCCTTCCCCCTGCCCCCTTCTCCGTGAGAAGTAGAAAAGTCATTTTCTTTTCCATCCAACGGGAGCGCGAGGATCTCCAGAACCAATTTCGCTTAATCCACAACGGTTGTACAGTCAGCAGCGGCCGGCCAAAGAAATCGCCGTCTGCCGGCCAAGCCCCGCCGTCCCTGAATAGTCTGGTTGGTCTTAATAATTCGATCGTCCCTCCTTACGGTCTTCTCCATGCGCTGTGTACTCTCAGACTCTATATGTATCCAGGATGTCGGCCATATTTGAAATGAGAGAAACAGTCCGGAGTACCTCGAAATAGCCAGGGAGCTAGATTGGTGGGAGTAGATACGTCGTCACACAACTTCCGATCGTAAGACTGAGGTGGACTCGAGGGCCTTGCTCTGTATACAATCAAGCTCGGACAATAGCCGCGGAGACCAACGACTAGCTGCGACATAGTCCCCTCCGAATCAGCCAATATTCTGTCTTCACAGGGCGTTGGCGTCGAGCTCTCTCTCACTGCTGACTCCCTCTGAAAAAGCCTATCCGCACCAGCCATCGCAATTATTACCCTTCCTTTTCCTGCCTGTCAGCCATGCGGCCAGTCGCAATGATAATTCCTGAAACAACCGTCATCTCTGTTCGACCTCGAAACCATGCACCTGCAGGAGAGTGTTTGGTTATGAGAGACATACATACATGCCCCAGACCAAGAATCCTACCTAGGCATCCCTCGTATCCCTTTTTGCGACGAGACTCCATCAACAAGCTGGATGATGTGCAGGTCTCCAGAGTCGAGGTCATAAATAATAATAATAAAAATAATAGTTGGGCACGCGGAACTATTCTTAAAAGGGAAAGGTCGCTGGAAAATTACGGTTTCATACGGTACTGCAGACGGGACGATACCAGGGAGCGGACGAAAGATGAAAGAAACTAAGGGTGAAAGATGATCACGGCAAGCCGCGCCGGAGGGGATGATCAGTCTGCATCCGAGAGGTGCATAAGGAAAAAAGTAAAAAGTAAAAGGAGGGCACTGCAATTCTGGCAGGCGGGCAGCTGACGGACTCTGAGGCACACGTTCCTACGTCTCGAGGGCTCCTTACTTCCGCTTTGGCCCCAACCGTCGACTCGGAGTGTCCACAGAGTCCGAAGATTACTGGGACATACTCAGTAGTATGTATCTCAAGCAGGCTGTGCTCTGTGCTCTGTGCTCCTATTTTATATAGCTCGTATTCGTTTATTTAGCACATGGCCTGAATAACAGACAACTAGACAGTAAATATTATTGACTAAAATAATACTGGTTACGAGAGCTTGGGCCATCGTCAGTTGAGGCTTTGGAGATCATCGGCCGGTCGGCAGTCGTTGCCTTTCCGAAGTATTCCCTTGTGTATAGTTGTACCGAGTACTATATGGAAACTGTCGGGTTTCCTGGTTGATAATTAATTAATAAATTACAGGACCTTACCGTCCATTGCATCATGGCCGTTAGACAGGGAACGGGCAGGTCGAAGACATCATAGGACATCATCGACCTCGGGATAGCCGTGGAACCCAAATTTGAGCGCGGCATGCACTGCAGCCAACGTGAGAACAACAATGAATTGAAAATAATGGAATCTGCTGATGCTCCCCTCTCTCGTAAATTAAAAACCAAAAAGTGGTCGTGGCTGACCGACTCATCAGGTGATCCGTCCGCATCCTGCATGAGGTCATCGCGCAGGCCTTCATTCTCTCCCGTTTGGTCTAGATTTGCAGCCGGATACGGTGGAGAGGAGATTGATTTCACAATTCATGGGGCACGATGGTTTGATCATGAACCTAGTTTCTTCATTCAACGGCATTGAGTTTGCTTCGCGGTGCCCTGTTATTGGCAGTACCAGAACCATCCTGCTCATCCATGCCATCCTGCCAGTCGACCAGTATCTTATTGGTCTGCGTGATAGATCGGCGGCCAGTTAGGTAGGTGGAAGATAGCAACTCCGCAGATAACTACGCAGAAGTTAGAACTTCTCCTTCCCCAGGTGTGCCACCCAGGCCGATCAATGTGTAATCCTGTGTACGATGATCCATGTGCCTGTTTCATATCCTTACACTGGGAACTCGCCTGGGGTTGCACGAGGCAAGGTACCTTGCAATGTGGCCCATGCGTTGTCAACACGGTGTCAAAGCTCGAGGATAAACAAGGGCTAGGATCCTTAATTTGCCTTGTTAGACTTTCTAGTTGCCAGCACTCCGTCACAATAACTCAACATCCAGTATACTGACTGACCTTTCTCTTGTAACCAATAGGTAACTAACTAAGTTAACCTTTGCCAAAAAACTGCTGAATCAGCAACACTGGCAACGTGGGTGAGTGGTTAAGCCGTAAGACTCGAATGTTTATTCGGCGATATCTTATCCCTTCGGGGTCGCAAGTTCGAATCTTGTCGTTGTCGACTGTTTTAGACCTTTTGTTTTTGCTTATCCTACCTACTTTCTCTATATTATTTATTGACTGCCGGGTTCGGCCAGTTGTTCCATACCTCGGGTACGATGTGATTCGTGGCATGCACGATCAACACTAGCAGCATATGTATGTGTCTTCTCCAGCTGTTCTATTTAGATTATGAACCATCGAAGGAGCATTCCTGGCAGACTCAAATAGATATGTACTACAGAGTAGTATGGAGTAAGTGCAGTAAAGTAATACCGATGTCAATCTATCCTTCCGTATCCAATACGAATGAATAATACACTCATCCAAGAATTACATACTTACAACAAATGCACCCCTAGACAAATGAAATGGAATCCCAAGAACGCAAGTAGGGGCGAGGAGCAAACAAACCTCCCCACATAACTGGCTCACCTGAAACGACAAGGCATTCCAACTAGTAGTAGCCTAGTAGTGCCCATAACGAGGCGCTGCGCTGCCCGTGGCAGTGCCCCTTGCCAAGTAGCCCTAGCAGTAGTAGACTGCCGGCAAACAACCAGAAATCTTTCCGCCTAGACAGAGCTATTAATACAGAGCAGTCAACTAACTAACAGCCTTAAAGGAAATGAAATGAGGTCATCGTTCCATGGTTCTGGGTCTCTGGCGGATAATTGATTCTTTCAAAGGAGTGCTGCTACGTAGGCGTCGATTTAAGAATTGGGGCGCGGCGGCGTGGAATGTGGCTTGGACATATCGGCCATTCTGGGTGGATTCGTAGGTTATACGTAACGGTGAGGCATTTGTGAGGCTCCTCGAACTTAAAGGAGCTGAAATAATATTGGGGACTTCTCCGAGTATACTATTATTGAATTATTGATGCCTGTAGTTGGCGGTGATGGAGATGGCGGTGTTCGTTCTAATTTCGTCACTAAATCGAGGGTATGCGAACTTGATATGTATTGCGTAGCATAGCCTTTCCGTGTGTGGCTGTGAATTTAATGATGAGCTATGGATTGGACCTAGAGGTGGTGCAAATGCCATTATGCATCGATAATATCAAGTGAGGGGAATGGTGCTTTGTAACCCTGGGTATACATAATAGGTAGGTGAGGGGTATAATTCTCACGTCTCACCTGGTTCAGTTAGACGGTTAAACTAGATATAAGAAAAATTTTGCGGGTATATTTCGGTTACGGGTGTATACATACCTACCTATGGAAAACCAGGTATGTATGGCAGACACAAGGAGGAAGAATTCCACCAACTCAATTGTAGCAATGGAAAAAACACAGCTATAGGAAGAACCTCCGCGTTGGGAACGGGTGCAACCCTAAAGCTACCACACCGACATCATGTAACTTACGTCATCCACATCCTCTCCACCGCATTTCCTAAACCGGGGATACATGCAGACTGGCCATGCCATGCATGTCTCGGTCTCATAATACCGAAACCATTGTGTCTGGTGTTCGCAGAATGGGTCCCAAGTCGGTGTAATTTCATGGTGCCTGCTATTTACAGCTCTAACTGCCAAACACAACTGCCACCGAATACACAACAATGGACTCTCCCGCTCTTCGTGCGATAACAGCGATGCCCTCCTATACCAGAGGCTGAGGATACTCCATAGAAAACTGGGTGACCCGATGAATCGCTACAATTGACCGCTATGAGGATGCGTAGCCTTGTACTTATGTTCTTGGCTATGACGGTTGCTGGAGAGCCGAACCGTACAGCTTGTATGCACCCAATGCCTATAGATCTACTAAGTATTTCGCTTACCGAACATAGTGGTCCAGCCCTTGTATACACCTCTCCCCATAGGCTCGATCAAGTCGCAAGGATGGCTACAGGACCAACTCCGGCTCGAAGCGAACGGGCTTGGAGGCAACATGTTTGAGTTCTACCGGTTCGTTCATAATTCCAGATGGATCGGCGGGGAGGATGAGTACTCCGGTCTTGCTGAAGCCTCTCCGTATTGGTTCAACGGAGTTGTGCCCTTAGCCTTTGGGCTGGACGACGAGAGACTGAAGGAACAAGTCAAATAAATATTACTTAGATTATGTGCTGGATCATCAACAAGAGGATGGTTGGCTCGGATTTGAGACCACACCCAAGGAGCGAGGCCTCTGGGGAAGATGTCTTCTCCTGCTCGGTCTGATTGTCAGTACATGTCCTCGAAAACAAAGGATATGGCTAACCTCCGTAGCAATATGCCGATGCCGATCCCACCCAGACGGAGAGGATCGTCGACGCTATGCATCAGTACGTTCGGATAGCGCATAGCATGCTCAAAAACAACTTCACTGGACTGATCCAGCACCCCGGAGATACGTTTGATGCATCCGGGTTTGGCCCCGGACGAAGCCACGAGCTTCACATCCCCTTGCAATGGCTGTATGAGAAACACCCACAGAACAATTCCCTACTGCTCTGGGAGACGATGGATCTTATGATTGCTGGAGGCATCAAGGCCGAAGCCGACTGGAGGACGTTCTGGACGCCGGATGCCTATCCTAAGGCGCTGAAGGGCAATGACTGGGGCATGAGCTGGGTGTTTATCCACGGCGTGAACATGGCTGAAGGCATGGCTTTTCTATTCTGCCCTCACGTCCTCTCTAGCTGACGAGTGTTAGGTCTGCGGTACCCCCTGGCCATCTACCGCAATACGCACGAGGAGGAATTAAAGACTCAAACGCGCCGACAATGACATCGCCGACTGGGCCGAATTGACGGCCTTCAATACTCTGCCGGCTGCGATGTCCCCGGACTGGTGGGCTCATCAGTACGTGCAGCAGGAGAACCAGCCCTATGTCCATGAGATCGACCCCGATCTGTGGTCCACCAACGGCCCTCGCGCCAACATCTTCGGTCTCGAGCCGCAATTTGTAAGAACTCTCACCTCCTTTTTGCCTTTGAATGCATGCAGAATTGCAGAATTGCAGACCTCTGACTCCTCTAGCCCTGCTGCCTGGTCAACCATCCCCAAGCATACCCCAAATTCCTCGCCAACCAGTTCGTTCGCACCGCCGAGGGCCTCGCCCACATCTACCTGACTGCAGGGACGGTGTCGACAGCCCTCGGCCAGACCAACCGGGTCTCCATCTCCGTCGACACGCAGTACCCCTTCACCCTCAACTGGACCTACACCATCAACAGCGCGCAATCCTTTCCCTTCTCCATCCGCATTCCCTCCTGGGTCGGGGCCGACAGCCGCATCCAAACCAGCCCGCAGCCCGCAGCGCCGCTTTCTCCCTCGCCACTGGCCCGTCAAACATGGCACGGCGGACGAGCCGCCGTGGAATGTGAGTGTGAAGGGGGAGCCGTTCAGCGCGCGGTTCGTGCCGTATGCTAGTACCAAGTTGCGTATGGCGCGGTTGCCTGTGATGGAGCTGGAGAGGGTGAATTTGAAGAGGTTAAATTAACTTAGCTCAGGTATCCTTTGTTGAATGCATCGGAAGACAGATCGTTGTTGGTGGTAGTAATATGTAGTAGCCATTGGTATCTAGAGGGTGATAAGTGATAGTTATACCCAACTAGCCCAGAGGCGCACAAAAAACACAGGCGCATGTGTAATGTACATCCAATGTACATGTACACACCTCAGACTCCGATCTTATATCCCGCGCTATAATCCAACTCCAATCAATCAGTGCAAGTCCCAAAAAAAAAAAAACCGTGTAAACCAAGTATTGAGATTTATGAACTCGACGCCAGCATTTGAAACCCCTTCACCAACCCCATCGCCGACCCCGCCGCAATGCCACCCACCAGGACCATCTGCACGCCGCCGACCATTCCGCCCTTCACGTTCTTCTTCCCCTTCCATCCGCTCACAAAACACGTCTTGCCGTACCCGAACGCGAACAGCGCCACCGCCATCGTAGCGATCGACCACCGCAGCGCCAGGAAGGCGTCCGTCGGCCCGACGAAGAAATACGGCACCAGCGGCACGAAGCCGCCGATGAAGTAGCCCAGGGCGATGGTGAGGGCGCAAATGAGGGCGCGCGAGCCGGACGGCTCGGGCATGGTGTGGTGGAAGTTCATGAGGAAGGAGGGCAGCATGGGCGAGGTGGTGAGGTGGGCGGTTAGTTCGGAGACGAGGTGCGGGGGGAGGTCGTAGGGGGCGAAGATGTCGGAGATGGTGGTGATGGTGGAGGAGGGGTTGGTTGTGGTTTCGGCTTCGGTTTCTTTGAGAGTTGCGTGGTAGGATTGTCTGTTTTTTTTTTGGTTTGTTGTTAGTTGGGATGTTGTTTTTCTTTCCTGTTGGTGATATAGAAGGTTGGGGAAGGTAACGCACTCTTCACTCTTCGCTCCTAGATATCCACCCAGTCCCATCGAGATCGCCCCCGCGATCAACTCCGCCAATCCACCGAATACTACCACCTTGGTGTCGCCCAGGGCGGAGAGGCCCGCGGTGAGAGCAAACGGCACCGTCATGCCGTCGGAGAGTCCGATGATGGCATCGGAGACAGTGCGGCCGTCGAAGAACCTCGACTCTTTCTTCTCCGACGCGCTGGATCTTGACTGGCCGGAGCTGGACTCGAGGTCGCTGGAGTCATGTTGTAGGGGGAGTTGGAATTCCTTTTCTAGGTCTGGGGAGTATTCGGAGATGGGCGAGTAGCTGGAGAGAAGGCCCTTGAGGGAGGAGATAGACATTTTGGGGGGCGAGAACGGGGTAGTTAGGTAGGTAGGTAGGTAGGTAGGTAGGTAGGTAGATGTAGACCTGGAGGTAGGTAGGAGACGGGTTTGTCTTCAGATCGAGCTGGACAAAGACTCCATGAAATAAATAGTATGAACAAAGTCGCCGGACTCCACCTGGGTCAAGTCAGAACTCGGGACGCAGTAGGCGAGTCTTCGAGGAGCGAAAACAGGAACTGAGCAAGAGTCAATCAGAGCGTCGAGAAGCACCACAGGACCATCGCGTGCTGCTTATCAGGTGGCCTATGGAGGCAGAATGACCGACAACGTGCCGGAGGGGCTGGCGGTCAGCTGCTGCGGAGGAGGGGAAGAGGCCGACACGTGGGCCTGTGATTGGCCACGGTCCGGGGATGCGGACCCACTACGGGTGGAGAGCCTGAAAGCTTGGGCAGCCCAGATCAGCACGCTAAGCCTGTCTGGGAGCAGCCATTCCAATCCGGCCCAATCAGAGATGGCCAGATTATCCTCGGCTGATCTGGCTGGAGGAGCGGCTGGGAAGACCCGCTTGACATTCCAGTGTGCTTGGCTGCGCATTCTGGATTTTTGCATCGAGAGACACGAGAGAACGCGAGGTAAGGGGGAGGGCAAACGCGATAGATAACCTTCAGTACGTGGCCATCCTCTCTGAGTTGTCTGTATTCAAGGTTTTTCTCTTGCCAAATTGCCTGGACATCGCTACATCTAATGCAGAACTTATCTTTCATACAGCATAGGTAGTATTCGCCATCCTGGCGATGTCTATTGCATTAGTTTGCAGGGATTCCTCACACAACCATGAGACCCCTCCAACCTCGGTCGGCAATGGCACCTCACGAGGCTGGTGTTCCACGCACGCGCAATGAGCATCACTGCATTTGTCAATCATCTGGCCACCGGAACCGCAGAATGTCCGGTATATTGATCCCTACCATTTCGCATTTCTTGCCGTGGAGTTACCGTTGGTCGATCCAGGGGCTGGGAGTGACGAGGACAGGTCAAATAGAGCCGTAAAATCAGAGGCTTGAGGAATCAGCCCTGGGGAACAAGACCAACTGCCCTTTTAAAATCCCGCCGGCTGCATGTGCGTCGCACTTCACAAACAAAAGATCAGGTCTGGAGTAATTCCCAGTCCAATATTGACACAGCCTCTATCACCGACACTTGACACAGAGACAAGGTTCAGATTGAACAAGCACTCTGTCTACCTCTCTGAACTGGTCCTTTGACAATACGTCTAATACTATATCGTTCCTTCTGAAAAAGGACAACATGCACGAAGTCAACTGCAACGAGTAGACGGTTCCAGGGTGGTTGGAGCGACCTTTTGAGATCCGTGTCACTTGTTTTGAGACCTAGATGCCGATCATCATAAGGTGAGCTCGTGCGGGAGTATGCACTTTGGGATTCTTTCGGAAACGACATATGCTACTTCAATATCTGAGGTGTCGAGCAATAACGGGAAAATATACAAACTGCCCACGGGGCGTACTTGGCATAGTAATGCTAATATGTCCTAGAACTATTGAAACCGATTCAGCAACAGAGTGGTGTACGGTCAAAATCTCTTTTCTATCGAATCATACTAGCAGTATACGCGATGGATTTGACAACCTCCTGAACCACCTGGCCCACGCCAGTGACTCTACCAGGATCTGAAAAAGGTCCCTGCCACTTCCGACATCAACTCGAGATGCTACCGCGTTGACCCCTGAAGAATAACGTGGCTGTGGACGAGCAGCCAATCAAGCACATCTCCAATGCGCTGCGCATGTCCGAAAACAGGAATAATCGAGATCCATTATTCAACACCCGCACGACCTTCGTATTTTGGCAGTATCCTCAGCTTCGACAAACACGGACTTTGCAGATCGTGTTTCGCCACCGACCGGGCTATCTGACGAATAGTCGCGTCAGTATGACTTCACCATATTTAGTGTTAACTAGTGTCTCTTTCCTTTGGCGCTGATAATACTGCGAAGCGATTTAGTTGCTGGCTTATGGGCAGAGTAGAGCATATGGAGATCAGATAGGCAATAGTTGCTACAATCGACAGACGGTAGAAGATAGAAATCAAAAAGGTATCATTAACATCGAATCAAAAGGCTTCGTCAGAATCACATCAACATAGCACCGTATAGTTTCTTCCCAGACTGCATCCGCCTCAACGTAAGGAACGAAGTTCGCGAGGTAATATCGAGCTCTGCAAAGACAAACCCATTAATCACACCATCCTCAGACACAATGCAGAAAAGAGGAAAAGAAACTCACCCTCACTTGCTCTTCCCCGATTCCTTCCCCTCATCCGCCGACCCGGTCATATTCCACAGCCGACTCTTGTACGCAGGAAACGAAGTGTGATTCCACATATTGACCAGAATACTGCCGACGAGCGTTAGCACACACACACCCACCCATACTCATACCTCTATTCGTATTCGTGTCTCTTTCCACGCGATGAAAAAAAAACGCACCTCTGGCTCCGATCCTTATAATCCTCGTCCTTCAACTCCTTCACGCCGACCTTCATGCCGTCGCGCGTCCACACCACGTTCTTCTTCTCCATCTTCGAGCGCGTGTTGCGCGTGACTTCCTGCGCGATGCTCCAGGCGATATAGCCGATCACGGCGAGGACGGTGACGACGACCAGGAGGATGATGAGGGGGATGATGCGGGCGCCCATGATGATTTTGATTGATTGATTGATTGGGTTGATTGATTGATTGATTGGTCTTTCTCCGGTTCGTGGGGTAGGCTATTTCGAATTCGTAGGACTAATCAGAGACTACCTATCGAAACGTGGTCACTCGTTAGTCGGCGTTCTGAATCTTATACAACTATGCTTCGTGTAAGGCTGGCCGATCGAGCGGAGCCGATCTCACGATCAGACCAAAGGTTCGTGATTCGGTTCGTGTCTGGGGAAGAAGGGATGGCATACCTCGGTGGACACTGGACAGTCGGGAGGGATCTCAGAGGCCAGAGTCAAATGGAAAGCAAGGTCAGATCAAGGAGAGTAAAAGAAAGAAAAAAGGGGCACAGTAAGCGAATTAAATGCAGGCCCCCACGGATTCCAAACGTTTCAGTCATCCGGTTTTCCTGCTGGTTTTTCGGCTTCAAGAATCGCCAAGAATTTCGCGGCGGGGAACAAAAAACGAACAAAATGTTGGTGCCTGCGGATATTCTTAGATTTCAGAGTTAGACTGAATTAGATGAGCCATGTTGCCGCCAGCATTTGCATTGCAACTGACATGCGATGCAATTATTTACTTATTTGTTTGTTTATTCTTTGTCTCTCGGGTGCATTCATCAGGGGCGCAGTCGGCACGAGATGCCTCCTGAGCTGTAGTACCGACATGTACATACTGTCATACACACAATGATTATTCCTAAATAGCCTCCCACGCTGCCAGTCTAATCTGTATCAAATTAAAAATAACACCAACAAGAAGGAAGATTAAGAAGAAGATAAGATTCCTCGGACCTTTTCTCAGCCACCGCGGGGGCCCCGTACTTCCGCCTTGCCACAACCCTAATCCACTCCACCCATGTGAAATTGGATCGTCTTCCCCGCGAATGAACTATACCATCCATTATTACGTAGCGGTGTGCTTTGTGCCGCTCAGTCTTGCATATTCCGTCCATTCGATCTGTCAGAGCAGAGCCCATGAGCCACTCAGGTAAGGGATAAGATAAGCAGGGCCCTGTCAATGTAACGTCGCTAACTTGCCATGAGCCAGTCCCCGGACAGCCTTTGGCTCATGGATTGACCTGATATGGTACTTAAGCATGGCTGGTCCGGGATTCTTGAGAACGTCTTCTGTGAACAGGATTAGGTTTGGTTGAAATGGATCCGACGCGGGCGATTGTCCTGGGAGCAGGTGTTCTCCTTGTGAGCTCGGTTTGGCTGCTTAAGAGGCCCAAGTCTACAGTGCGTGTTGTCGCCTCTGTCCTGAAGCCCATTGAAACATGATTAACTTGTCTAGATCGACAAATACCCGGATCCACCGATCATTCCGTTCAGTGTATGCACCTTTCTTCCACATATTGATGTCCGGCATTGACTGATAGATTGCCGGGCAGAGAGACGAGATCATCCAAAATCCCCACGAATGTTTTGCGTATGGGTTTAACCATTATGGACATGTGTTTCAGTATCGTTGCAACGGAGGTGTAGGTTACCCTGCCACTATATTAGTGCCTCGGCTCACATTCTCCAATCAGACCCGATACATGGTTTCGAAAGACCTAACCGAACGAGTTCTGACGGACGATGCTACTTTTAGCTTTGAACTGGGGCTTGCAAAGGTATTGTATCTCCCCTGTTACTTGATAAATCGCATTAACTGGATTATAGACTTTGAAATTGAGCCTTTTCTACTCCCTCCGCGGCGGCACTTTCCAGTCAGATGTTGATGCCATCGTCACCGAAGTCGCAGGCAAACATCTAAAATCGATCATTCCGAAGAGTGAGAGCAGTCGACAGTAAACCCAACTAGATGCCACAGCACGCTAATCATAGCCAAAGTATATCCTGTTTTCGAAGCCAACGCCGCTGAATTAATGCAGACCCATGGCGACAAGCCCTTCGACCCGCTGCCGTACCTGCAGAAGACAGTCGCCGAGGCTATTATCATTATTATCTTCGGTGATGTACAAGGCCCTGATTTCCAAGAAGCGGATGGCCTTGCTGATTCGACGACCTAGGAAATCGCCCGGTCTTGCAACCCGCATCTCATCGTCGATATCGCCGAGAGCGTGGCCAAGGCGACGGGCATGTTCCAGAATCAGTCAATCTGGGGGAAATGGTTTCCGACATTATACTCTTTCTATAACTGGTGAGATGCCCCTTCTAATATCAGCGAAATACTGGCTAAAAAAAACCTCCTCGGATTGATTAGGGCCGAACTCGTCCTCTTCCATCTGATCTGGCGATTCGGCAGGGAAATAGGCCCGATGGTATGGACTACTCTGTCAGAGTCATGCCAGAATCCTGGAAGCAGCAAACGTACAGACGAAACAGACGTGAGTTCGACCCCATTCATAGATGAACAGCGAACCCATCTCACCGGGACTCACTACAGTGCACCGTCCTCGCTGTTCTCGCCCGCAAACTAGCCCCAAAATCCGGACATCTCTCCCTCTCATCCAAGCTCTGGGCCATCTTGCTATCCTGGGCGTTCATATTTGCATCGGTACATCAAACGTCAGCAGACACTTTCAAATCCCTTTTCATAACCACGCCAGCTAACGACGATGTATAGAGTGGTGATAATGGCCTACGTCGTCCTAGAACTTGCCCGACATCCCGAATGCCAGGAATCCATACTCGCCGACCTTTCTCATTCCTCGACATCACCAGTATCAAGTGAGTCGCTCCGCAACGCCATCCATGCCGAATCCTTCATCCGAGAGGTTCTTCGCCTAAAAGGCGAGACCGTCATCGCCGTGCGCAGTCCGCGAACCGACGTGGAACTGGCAGGGTATTGTATTCCAAGAGGTACGCTTGACCTTGATCTCGGTATATCGACCTACCCAGCTAGACAGCTAATAACACGACTTGAAACAAAAATACAGGCTCCCTTCTCCTCCCTATGGTCTACTCCTCCAACCGATCTCCCGAGTACGCGACTGACCCGCATACCTTCGACGGCATGCGCTGGACCCAAGGCCGCAAACTAGCGACGACGACCGGACCGGGACATCTGTCTTTCGGAATGGGTCGGTGGGCTTGTCCGGGGCGGTTTTTGGCTGTTGCGGGTGAGTTTTTCTTTTCTTTTCTTTTCTTTTCTTTTCTTTTCTTTTCTTTTCTTTTCTTTTCTTTTCTTTTCTTTTTTTTTCTATCTATCTACGTATATCTTTTCCTCAGTCCATGTGCATTGCATTTCTAGGAACAGACCCTGGAATGAATTGAGTATGGTATTTACAGAAGGGTCTCACTAATATGAATTGTTTTTAGAGATTAAACTCGTCATTTTGACTCTGCTTGCGCAGGCAGAGCTCGAACTGGTCGACGGGGAGTTCGAGTTAGCGGATAAGTTGAATATCGTAGGGACGCCGCCGAAGGGGCGGGTAGTGATGAGAAAGAGGAAAGGATTGGACTAGACAGGTGGTGGTTGTGAATATATCAGCATGGCTAGAAAGGACTGATCAGGTTCAGGTTCAGGATCAAGTCCAGATCGACTGATTTGACCCTAGAGGCTGGAGGTTAAGAGAAGACAGAGAGGAAGGCAAGTAGGGAAATTGACAAACAAGTAGTAATAAGCATCTCTCGAGCGGTTCCAATCAAACAAATAACCCATATCAAAATAATAAGCACATGCAATCCTTGAAGTAAGGTTACATGCATACACAGAGCGCGGCCACCTGCAGCAAGCAAACTGTCGTCATGATGAATCATAGCCAGCTCTACAGATCATCAATTCCTCTCCATCTGAGAAATTAAAGAACCTCACCCTCCCTGTCTATTAATTAATTCATTCATTACAAAATATAATACGCCAGAACAGATCAGAACAGGGATAGTTAAAAAATGTGCGACGTCCCTTTCTTCCCCATCTTCCCGATTTGCTTCCAGTGCGGCACAGACCAGAACCCGTGTCGCTGTAAAGTGGTCGGTCCGACGTTAGGTATATATCTTCCTTTTTTTTTTTTTTTTTCCTTCCTCAATGTCCTGTGGTCTAAATTTGAGAACTGTTGATAGCTAATGATGTCAATGGCATGTAGGGTTCTGCGTGACGATTGTTGCAGCGGTATGTGTTCCCTTTCATTCCTATATTGCATAGTACTCCCTCCTTATCAACCCGGTCAATTGATGGGGATAATTGCAAGGCTGGGTATGAGGATGGAAATATCTAACAGGAGCTTCGATACAGGTGATTTGTTACCCGGCGTCGATATTCTGTGGCTGTTGTTTGACGCAGAAAGGAAAGGAGTATGTCCTAGTCATATCTCTCTAGGGGTCAGGATGGTGCTAATGAGAATGACAGCTGCCTGGGATATCCGGTCAAATTAAATCAGAAAGTGTCGGAGACTATTCCAATATGACGCTTTGAGATTTATACATTCTTACTGGCGAATTATAATGTTCTGCGATCTATAACTATACAAACAAACAATCTGGTTGATAGAATTGGTTTAAGCACTAGGATTGACTAGCATATTAAGATCGTTGCTCTAACCAGACGCAAAGACATCATTGAACACAACAGAAAAGGTATAGAGTAGCGTGAGAAATCCACAAACGTGCGTAGAAAAACAAAAAGAGAAACAAAAAGGTATCCAGATCATGAACATGAAGACGCAGCGACGACGACAGTGGCAGTGACAGAAAACAAGATTCCCACCCCTCATGAATTATTCAATCTTTGTTCCCCGGGCATGTCCATACCATCTCATCAAGACAACTCGAACAAACGAAGAACTCATTTATTTCAGCTTCTCCTTAAGCTGATGGAAGAATCCACTGATGCGATTTCGCTTCTTTTCTTCCTTGCCGGTGCCGTTCTTGTTGGCATCCTTGGCGCCGTTCTCAGCCCCTTTAGAAGCATTCTCGGTCGTCTTGTTGTTCGAGGCAGCTGCGTTGTCCCCGGTTTCTCCTTTGCTCTTATCGGCAGAAGTAGCGGGTAACTCTTTCTGCTCCTGCGCACCCGGGCCCTGCTCCTTAGGGATTGCCAGTTCTTCGGGCCCGGTGGCCACCGTGGGGCCTTCAGTCGTCGGCGTGGTGGCGCGAGGGGACAGTTGGGTGGAGTCCTCTGTCGGTCCCGTAGCCGTGGGGGGTTTGTCTGTCGTGGCAGACGAGGCTTTGTGGGCTTCGTCCCCGGTAACGCCGGGGGCCTTATCCGACGTAGCAGCAGTCACAACAGGTGCAGGAGTTCCGCCAGATTCCTCGACGGGAACCTTCTTGTGCAGCTCACTCTCCATCTGTTTCTTCTCATCCACAGCCAGCTTGCTGGCGGCCGCTTCGGGAGACTCGTGGGCTTCGGAGAGGGAGTTTTTCACCACGTCCGGCACATCGCTCACGGGCGACCCCACTCCGCCGTTGGCCTGATGCCTCTGAGACTCGAGAGGAACTGCGGCAGCAAGACCGGCCGTAGTAGACGTAGGAGCCGCCGACTGAATTGTGACGGGATCGGACGCGCCCTGGCTACCCTCGCCCATTGGGAGACTGGACTCGGGAATCAGGTTCTTAGAAGTCGGAGGAGCCGCGGCCGCAGCCGTCTCGCCAGTGCCTTTGGCCTGGCCACCCGTCAAGGGATGACTGGCATCTTGTTCATAGGCAGCCTGGTCCGTTCGGGCGGTGGACTGGATCGTGTTGGAGTTGAACGTGCTGGGGTCAGGGACCTTCTCGCCGGGCTTCAACGAGATGGGGTTGCCCATGCCGCTAGAAGCGGGAATGGGGTTGATGGAAGCGCTCTCAAGCCCGGGAGTCGCAGGGAAGGTTCCCGGTACGTTGGTTCTCTGTTCGAAAGGAACATTCTTAGCCAGCTCGGCGGTCGTCGACCCGGGAGCCGTAGACGAGAAGGCGGCATCGCCGACGATATTCTGGTTGGATTCTTTGGGCACACCGCCGGCTAGGGCCGCGGTTGTGGAATCAGGAGTCACTCCGGCCATGACTGGAGCACCGTTCTGGAGGGTCGTATTGGGTTTTTCGCGGATCTGATCGGGGTAAAGGACGTTATTGATGTTGTTACTACCGTCGTCTTCCTCGGGGGCAGTCGTATCGGTGGTCCAGATGCCATCAACAACAAACTAAAGTCAAGTAGAAGAGAGAGAGAAAGTCAGCGGGAAAAGCCGAGGGAGGACTTATAAAGGCCAGGCCGAGCCCGGAGTGGGGAGACGGGACGAGAAGGAAGGCAAAGGAAGGCAGAGGGCACCCATGACGTCAGCGGAGGTCAGACTGAGATGCGTCATGGACGATTTCCACTGGTTTTCCGTTTGACGAGGACGAAAGAAACCGGGGGGCAGAAGAACCCGCTCTAATAATGCTTGCCTTACCTTGTAATGCAGCTTCTCCTCCGTCGGAGACAATGGAACCTCCTTCTCGAAAACATCGCCTTTCTTCTCCAGCCGGATGGTCTTCCCCCAGTCATCGAAAGTCCCCGTAACATATACCTCGCTCGCCTCGTGCGGCCTAATTGCAACCACGGCGCACCGGTCAGCGGCCAAATTATTCAGATTATCCAAATTATCCCGGGGAGTACTCATGCGAGCTGGGATCGCATGGAACGAATGGCATTGAGGCCCGGCCTTCTAGGAATGGGAGGAAAGCGATGGCTCTGATTGGAGATCCGGCATGCAGCGAGGGATGAGAATCTGGTAGCCTGAACTTACCAGCGAAACGTGTAACTGCCCATCTTACGGTGTTGGACGGGAGGGCGTTGAGGAAAGATGCGAAACGAGGGAGTCCGAACAAGGGGCGCAGAGAAAAACAGATAGATAGATAGATAGGTAGTTAGATAGATATAATTTTTTCGGGCGGCGATCAATTGGGAAGAAAGAGGCTGGGACGTCCAGGCTTCCCTGCGTGTTCAACTTGGGGGCAAAGCGGGGGCGTGACTGTGGCGGTCTCCCTTCGTTGCTTTTCCTTCTTCCTTCTGCTTTCTTTCTTCCTCCCCGGTCGGCTTCTTGTCAAGACAGAGAAAGTCTGAGAACAAGAGGGGTAGGAAGAATCCAGGAGGGTTTCTTTTCTTTTTCTTTCTCTTGTTCTTCCTTTTACCGGAGAATAACCAACCATCACATTCTCTCCCTCATGGCAACATTCCGACCGCCAGCGTTATCGCTTGCAAATCTGGCAGGCCAAAGACGGTCCGGCAGGAATCTAGACGCTACCAGCGAATTAACCCTAACTGTTGTGTACAACTCATCAGGGGCTAGTCCAATGATGCATTGGCCCCGTCAGTGCTCTGACTCTCTGCGGGTGTGATGCTTTTCTTTGCGTTGTCTGTTTCTTGCTGTACCTGCAGAGCAGAGCCAACGCTAATCCAGAGTACGCGGTGGTAAGACCGGCCACAAACCCGGTCGACGTATCTACTCTATAGATACCTAGGACTAGGAGTATGAAGTCCGGACCTGAAACCACGATGTCTCTTGTTTACGGCGTCTATATCGACCCAGAGGTCAGACTGAGCTGGCGCCTGCATCCACGGGCGGCCTCGGCACGGACCCGCCTATCCAGCTACCGATAGCTAGGCTCAAGGCGGCAACACAAGCAGGTCGCAACGACGCAAACGGCGATGGTCAGGAGGAGGAATCCATGGTTGAGGTGCTGACAGACTCTGACTCTAGTCTAAGCTGCTACTGAAGATGCTGGAGTCTAATACGTCAGACGTCGAGGCATCATGCATGACCTCAGTTTTTTTTGCCACCGTCCGACGCTCTCACATCTCAACCTGCCCGTCGATGCCCCCTGGATTACGCAAAAAGAAATTCCGCAGGGATCTCCAACAACGGGAAAGTAAAATTACCGGCAGGGAGCTATTATTCACGTCCAATCTAGAGAGTCCTGGTGTCATTTCGGACTCGTCCAGGGTGGCGCAACGTCCGGGCCAGAAGGTCCAACGGAGTCAAGTGCCATTGAATTTAATGGCCCTCCCAAACCTCTCCCCCTTTTCTGGATCCTGGTGGGCTTCTAGAAAACACCTGGAAGACCGCTAGACAGATGGAAGCTTCCACACATCATCCGATCCTGACGCCTCGTCAGAGCCCACCGGCCCGTTTGTCGATTCTATTTAGACTTCTCGTTGTCGAGGCTGTTGCAAACGCCCATTCCTGGGCCGACGACGCCGCTGCCCAGGCTTAACTATTGACACCAGCTGCGTAGCTATTGAAGTAGCGCTTTGTTTAGCGGGGACGCCGGTGACGTCGATCCGTGCATCTCTCAGTCTGTCCACTCATTGTCGAATTTCGAATATTGCCGCGTACTCTGTACCGTCCGTAGTTAGAGCGAGCGACCAGGACGCACCAGGCAGACCTGCAAAGGGCGTTAAACGGGTGGACATCCGATCCTTGACTGGATCGAGACCATTAGTATTAGGTAGTCTTATGGTCTTATACCTACTCCGTACAGACTGAGAGACAGACTGATTCCACTCCAGAAGCTCTGGCCACAAGCTTTCCGTCACTTCCTGCTCCCCGCCTTTTCCTTTTCTCTTCTGCTTCTGCTTCTGCTTCCTTTCCTTCTTCGCTTCCCCTCCTTCTTTTCTGCAAGCGAGTGGGTTTTCTCTCTTGTCCGGGACTGTGATTTTCCCCCTTCTTCTCCCTTTTCTCTTCTAGACCTTCTGTCTCTACTCTGTCTCTACTCCGAGTCCCCTGCTTATTAGGCTTCTCTCCGTTTGTGACAGCCTCACTTTGTCCCCTTTCTCCTCCTCGACCGTCTGTCCCGCTTCGGTGGTCTCGTGTCTTCCTGTACGTTGCAACTTGTCCCGCCCGAGTTAGTTCTGTTCTGTTACCCCTCCAAAGCTTGGCCCCCCGACTGAAGCTATTGCGAGTTCCCACTCCGTTCTGTGGCAACCCCCAATAAGGAGGGGAAAAAAAATCCCCCCCCCCCCCCCCCCCCCAAAAAGAGAAGGCATCCATGAGAACAAGAGCAAAGAAATCCAACTCACCAACCCTTCCACCTCCCCTTCAGCCGGGCCAATTCTGGACTTGGTTTCGAGGGCTCCACCAGCGGGCGGAGACTCTCCCCCAATCGACGCCGCCCGTCGCTTTCCCTACCCGCCCCTCTTCCTACCTTACCTGCGCCGACTGCTTCTGCCTCGCCTGTCTTTCTCCCTCTCTCCCTCTCAAATAACCGCTTCGTTTCTACCTGCCTCGTCCCTCCCTGTATTGATCTTCCCCCCCGTTTGCTAATTATTCTACTTGCGTTGTTGTCCTTCGAGTCCTCGTTCTAACCGTCTCAGGCAGTCCACGCCCGCTCTACCCCTCTACCAGCTTCCTCTGCAACACTCCCACAACCTCACTTCTTCCTCACTTCCCCGCGGCCGGAGTGGTGTTATCTCCGGCCCCTACGACAGACAGCATGGCTGAAAGTTCGTTCCCCGCGTCCAACACCCGCCTTCGCGTCGGCACCAAAGAGAACATGCAGGCCGCTTTTCAAAAGATCTCGGAGGACGACGAATATGAGGTGACGTCACCAACTGATTCGACTTTTCGCTCCGCAAACGCCAACCCCGCCTCCTCATCTTCCGCTGATAACCTCTTCGGAGGCAGCGTATTTGGCGAAGCCACCGGTAGCGGTGGTGGGGGAGCGCCCACTGGCGGGATCCGGTTCACCAGAAGTCCCTTTGGAGGTCCCGCTGGGGACGAGGATGAGGGACAGGATTACAACGATCTCCCCGAGGGAGACCGACCGACCGGGGGACCAAACCAGGGATTCCCCAACAACTATGCGCTGGGCCGTCGCACGTCGGTGTCTGCCGAATCCTTGAACCCCACGTCTGCTGGCTCCGACAGCTGGGTGCCCCCGCATCACCCTAAATCCGAGGAGCAGTTGGCTCGTTTGAAGGTTGCTGTCAGCAACAACTTCCTCTTCTCGCATCTGGATGACGATCAGTTTAAGACGGTGCTGGACGCCCTGGTGGAAAAGCCGATTCCCGCCAAGGATATCAAGGTGATCTCGCAGGGCGATGCGGGCGACTATTTCTACATTGTCGAGAATGGCCACTTTGATGTCCACATCAATCCGTCGGGCTCGGTTCAACCGGGCGCGGATGGCATGGGTAGCAAAGTGGGCTCGATCGGGCCCGGGGGCTCGTTTGGAGAGCTGGCGCTCATGTACAATGCCCCTCGTGCGGCGACGATCGTGTCTGTCGATCCTAAGAGCACCTTGTGGGCCCTGGATCGCATTACCTTCCGGCGGATTTTGATGGATTCGGCTTTCCAGCGTCGCCGCATGTATGAAGCCTTCCTTGAGGAGGTCCCGCTGCTCTCCAGCTTGAAGCCCTATGAACGGTCGAAGATTGCCGACGCTCTGGATACGATCAAATTCCCCAGTGGCTCGACCATCATCACGGAGGGCGACCCGGGCGACTCATTCTATCTTCTCGAGTCCGGCGAAGCGGATGCTTACAAGACTGGAATCGAAGGACCGGTCAAATCGTACCGGCGAGGCGATTACTTTGGCGAGTTGGCTTTGCTTGATGACAAGCCGCGAGCCGCGAGTATTATTGCTAAAACAGATGTCAAGGTGGCCAAATTAGGCCGCGACGGATTCAAACGTCTACTTGGACCCGTGGAGCAGATCATGAGAAGAACTGATTACGATTCGAGGCCTACATCGTCGGCCGCGTGAAACCAACAGGTTGGGCGAAAACAGAACAAAGAAATCAATTTGGAAAATGATATTATGCTACGAGCGGACGGTGTGTATGTTTGTTATTTACCGATATCTATCCCTCGGTGACTTTTCACTTGCCTTTTATGTTTTGTGTGATTGTATTTTTTTTATTTTTTATTTTTTCCTGTGCTACTTGGAGCCCAGAGGAATTGGTGATGGGAGCATATGTTCTTTTGCTTTTCTCTTTTAAGATATGAAGAATCGCCGGTCTAGCAAGGGTCTTGATACCTGACTCGATTTATCCTACAACTTATCTCGTGGAAATAATCTTGTTTTTGTCCTCTTCCAATTCGCACTGCTTCAACGATCGATTGGCCATGTGTCCACTGACCATCAGTCGCCGCAGGCAAAACCTTCGCCTCTATACCTAACGGTCTACCTGTCAGTTGAGTTTTGATTTGATTTTACCGGTATATAACCAGTCATGAAAGTCGTCTTATATTTTTCTTCTATCTCTTTGCCTTGTTTGTATGTACAACGCTGCCAGAACTGTTTTGGAACCAGCTTTGATTCGTCCTGTATAGGAATATGCTGTCATCAATATAACAAGGGGAGATTCATAAAAATGCACAGTACCCAGGGCAGTAAGAACAGAGTCTTTTCTGTCAATAGCCATCCATCACCGCTCCACCACCAGATCACTTCGCAACACCCACTTCTCTCCTCCTAGAACCTCCTTCCCTTCGTGCAGCATGCAGCTGTCACCATGTCGATGGAGCAGCGCCATGCCCGTCTGGGGCGCCACCGACACGGGACTCGGGCTGCGATCCTCCCTCGTAGCTTCGGGATAGAAGACCGTCTCTCCCCCCGAGCAAGTAGTCAAGTAGATCAGAAGCGTCCAAGTCGTGCGGGCCGGTTGGGCCGGACACGACGGCGACGAGAACGTGACATGGTTAAAGTCATCGTCTGACGGCTGTTAATTATATACAAATTTGGAACCAGAACATCACATGGGTATATTCAGTGAAAGGAAGAAAAGAACTCACAATGCGCCCCGAAAAACTGCCCCTTCGAATACCGATAGATGCGAATATTGGCATTCAATCCCAGCGGTTTCCCACCCCAGATCTCCTCCGGACTTCTTCTTCTTCTTCTCCCCTCCTCATCTTCTTCCTCCTCCTCCTCCTCCTCCTCCTCTCCCGCCCTATCCACCACCAACTCCCTCAGCGCCGTATCGCGCCACAACATCTCCGCAAACGTCCCATCCTGGACCTGAAACCGATCATTCACGCGCAGCGCCTCGTCCTTCTTCGGCTTTCCGGGCGTCGTGAGCATCGGCAACGACGCCAGGAAGGAGACGTAGGTTTTGCACAGCGACGCGGGGAAGAAGTTCGGGATCAGGTAGATCTGGTCGTGGAGGAGGGGAGTCAGGGAGAGATCGGAGGGGGGGATCATGGGGCGGAGAGGAGGCCAGTTGGGTTTCGGGGGGGATTGGGATTGGGGTTTGGAGGAGGGGAGGTCTTTCTTGGTGGGTTTGGATTTGGATTTTGGGGGCATTTTCTTTTGTCTCTCTTTTATTTAGGTTCTGGGGGGTCTAGGGAGGGAGATAGGCGTTGTTGGTATGAGAATATATGCATGTATGGGAAGGGGGATGCAAGATGGTACTCTGTAGGTGGAGGATATCTAGGATGGCGGCCTGAGGCAGGAACATCACGGGGTAGACCAGAGGGCTGGGCTTATGGTCTACAATGAAGATGGTAATTCTAATTTTTATTGCAATTTCCAGTATAGGCTTCTATTTAGTCCTTAATATGTCTACCTCAATCTCATTCTGCATCGAAAGAAGTCATTCTCGCTGTAATTTATGTAATTTTCACGTATCGGGCCGGCGGTCCTGTAATGCACGTGATCTTACGGTTCCTGCAAAATGGGTTACAGAAAGATAACTTACTTCGTAGACCATACAGAGTACTCTGAGTAGACAATAATACAGAGTACGTAGGTAGCAATAGAAGTAACCGAATTGTCCTCAAAGTGCATACAATACGAACACGTCCACTGCCAACCGAGACCAAGCGGACTGACCGAGCAGTCAACCCGAGTCAGGAGCCATCAACCCTTTATTATTGGCAGGATTCTTGTTACGATTATTATTAGGTACCTGGACTAGAAACTACGGAGGTGAAGGAGAAAAAAAAAAAAAAAAAAAAGTCCGGGTCCTCTTTTCCCTCCCGCCAGTCAAATCAAATCTCTTCTTCTCTTCTTCCTCTTCTTCTTCTTATGGCCTCCCTTCACCGCCCAGCCGCTCGACTCCCTCCTCTTCTTTGCAGGCCCTTCTTCCTCTCCAGCATCACCAGCAGCCGCCGGTCATGTCGTCGCAGACCATGACAGCGCCAGCGGTGGGCCATCGGCCTCCTGATGCTGGACCCAGCATGTCCTCCGTCTTCGATTATGGTCCGTCTCAACATCCTGACCATCCGCCTCCCTCCCCGCCCAGCGACTCCGCAATCCGCGCTCTGCACGATTCTGCCCACCCTCCCGACGCCTCCCCTGCCAATGCCAATGCCATCAATGGCTCCCTCTCCTCCCCCCTGCCCGCCACGATGCCCGTCAAGTCGGAGCCGGAGGGCTCCAATGTGTCTGCCTCCGACGCTCTGCCCGACACCAATCCCAGTGTTCGTCGCCAGTCCGCCGCCAGCGCTCTCCTGGCCCAACTCCTCGGCAACCAATCCTCTGCGCCCTCCGACGCTGCTGGTCCAGATCTGCCCGTGCCGCCGGCGGACCCAGAAACCGACTACAACCACCACTCCTCTTTACTGCCTGCGGACCACCACCACCACGCCCTCGATCCCCAACCACCACAACCCCCCGGGCCGGACGATGGGATGAATGGCCACGATTGGTCTGCAGAACCTCCGGCTGGGTCCTTGACGGCCGCCGTCAACTCCTCCGCAGGCCAAGAGCAGAATCCGGTATCCCTCGGGGGTCTGCTGCCGCCGTTCCAGCCGGAGGAGAAAATTTCGGACGAGGCGTCTGCGATGGCCTTTTCGAACCCCGACCTGGATGATCCCCTGCCCGCTAAAACCGCCGACCCTATCGAAAGCCTGACCGATCCGCTGCTGCTGTCCAAGTCCGGTCTCGATCATTCCGACCTGTTTTCGTCCTTCGATATCACCGCCGCTCCGAAGACCCCCTACGAGGCATTACACCAGAATGAGATGCTGACGGCCGCCTACCTGTCCCAGAGTGCCGACCTCTCTGCTCTGGGATACTCGGGTGCGCCTCTCCATCAGGATGGAACTGGCTCGATCGCCGGGTCAGAACCCCGGATCCAGGCTTTTGCGAAATTGGAATTCGACGACGGCCACTTCTACTGTAACACATATTCGTTTATCCTAGGTCGAGACGTTCGGGCTGCCCGAGCTGCTCATGAACGGGAATTGCAGGCTCGCCAGGCCGTGAGGTCTTCCCGCGCGAAAAGTTCGAGCGGTGGCAACACGTCGCATACCCCCGTCCGAGTAAAACACGAAGGCAGTGGCATCCTCGGAAGTGTCGTCAGCGATCGTGGTGGAATCCTAGGCTTTGATCCCGACGTTCCGCCACATCTACCACGAGTCAGCCGCCGGTCGTCCAATTCATCCCATGCTGAGTCGGGCGCGCCTCTGCATGCGACCCCGGCCCAGCTACAATCCACCACCGACTACAATGCTCTGGCTATGCAATCGCTACATGAAGGTAACGGCGATGCGAAACCGGTCGATACCCTCGCTCTGCTCCCTTCGCCTGACGCTTGCCCAACCATTCCTATCCACCCCCCGGCGACGGCCGACGGAACGGCCGCCGGACATCGAGGGATCTCACGGAAACATGTCAAGATCGCGTATAATTTCGAGGGAAATTTCTTCGAGATGGAAGTGATGGGGAGAAACGGTGCCTTCATTGGGGCCGATTGGCTGTCGCCCGGTCAACTTCGACCTCTCCACAGCGGTGATTATATCCAAATAGGCGGCGTGCGCATCCGCTTCTTGCTACCTGACGTCCCGATTGGCGAGACGGGTGCAGAGGTTACCGAAGAGCCTTTCGCCGACGACGAGAACGCGCAGGTCTCCGTCGTGGCTGGCGAGAACGAGTTCGTCGACGACAAACGTGGGGTGGACGGCTCGGAGAGCAAGGACGCCGCTACAAAACCTACCAAGCTTGTATTGAAGACCAAGGATGCCGATTCCACGCGAGCCGTCCCGTCTATCGAAGGCTCCGGGGATGGTCAACAGCCCATCCGGCGTCGCGGCCCCGGGCGTCCTCCGAAGGATGGGATCATGTCGAAACGTGAGCGTGCCGAATTGGCTCGGGAACAAAAGATGGCTGCGAAACGCGAGGCCAATGGTGGCGTTACGCCTCCGCCCAATCGACCAAAGGCCGCTGGCAAGGCCCCAGTCATGGGTGCTCCGTCTACCACCCCCAAGGAATCCGTTGGCGCCGAATCTCCCGGATCGAAGCCGGAGAAGCGCAAATACACGAAGAGAAAGAAGCCCGATGGCACATCGATGGACTTCCCTCTACCCTCGACGGAGGGAGGCCAGTTCCCCATGGAGCACCGACCCGAGGAGTTCATCAAGGCTCCTCCGGTCAAAAAGCGCAAGCCATCCCGGTCGCCATCCCCCAACTATCCCCCCGAATCGGCCTACACGCCAGAAGATCTCGCGAAGCCACCATACAATTACGCGGTGCTTATTTTCGATGCGCTCACGGAGGCTGGTACCCCCATGACTCTCAAGCAGATCTACCGTGCCCTGAAACTCAAGTATCCGTACTTCCGCTTCAAATGCGAGACGGAAGGTTGGACGTCCAGTGTACGGCACAATCTCAACGGCAACAGCCATCTCTTTATGCACGCCGAACGAGATGGCAAAGGATGGTCCTGGCAATTACGACCCGGCGCTTCGGTCGAGAAGGAGAAGAAGAGACGCCCGTCTCCTCCGCCCGTCTCGCAGCCTCCGTCGATGCCGTCTGCCACTCCGCAGTACATGCCTCAAATGAATCCGCCGTATGCCAGCCAACCCAACGGACAAACGGGCATGGCCAACGCGCACTTCCAATTCCCGTCCATGCCGCCATCCAATCCGTACACTGCGCCTTCGCCAGCACCTCCACCTACTCCCGCGGCAGCGCCTCCGCCTCCGCCGGCGCCGCCGCAGCAACAACCAAGCCCTTTCCCTATTCCACTGCAAGCTTCCGCCTCCACTCCGTTCCCCATCCCCAGTCCGCTGCGAAACAACCTTCCGCCTGCTTTTGCACAAACCACTCCGTCCACATACACCTCTCCTTATGCCTCCGATCCGCCACCGCAACTGGTGCAATTCCAGCAGTCGCAGCAAACACAACCACCACCGCAATCGCAGCCATCCTCACAACTGCAGCCTCAGCAGCATCAACATCAGCATCAGCACCAGCCGGTGCCACAACCACCACCGGCTCAACAGCCCACACATCACCAACAACAACAACCACCACCACCGCAGCCGCAATCGCAACCGCATCAGCAACAGCATCATCATCCTCATCATCAACCGCCTCCGCCGCTACCACAGCAACAGCAACACCACCACCAGCCCCAACAGCACCAGCCACCTCCGCCTCCTCATCAGTCACCTTATCCACCTCAGCATCCTCCGCCAATGTCAAACTTCCCTCAACAGCAGCAGAATCTTCCCCCTGCTTCTGGGCCTCCTCTCCAGCATCAACCCAACCACCACGGTGCACCCACCGACTCTGGGCCGGGAGGGCCCATGGACCACTCCGAAGCGTTATCGTTTAATGAGCGAGCCAACAAGGCCATTGATGACTTCGAGGCGGTGCTGATGGAAGACTACGAGGATAAGAACTATATCCGGGAGGTACTGAAGAGTTCGCGGGCTCGTGTGCTAGGCGAGGCGACGGAGAGTTCATTCCCCGGGGGTGAACCGAAAGATGAAGCGGTCATTCTCGATGCATTGCGCAATCTGATCGGCAGCTTGAAGGACCAATAGGTCAGATGCTGGCGTTAACCAAGACGGGTGTATAGAAAAAATTGGCTTCAACGAATTACGAGATTTCTTTTATGTTTATGAACGTCTACATTTGGATTGGGCTGGTGTTTGACGGAAGTATATCAGACCCTGGGAAAGGGAAACAACACCAAACCACTTGCCACAGAGCCCTCTAGCAGCGGTCAAAGGGGTTCTATTTTGGTCTGTGATTTTCAAGTCATTTACCTGTTCCTGGGCAGTCTTTTGTTTGTTGCATTTGTTGCTACTTCGCTCCCCCCCTTTTTTTTGAATTGTTTGGTTTCTTTTTTTCCATTTTTTTTTTATTTCGATGATATCCACTACGTTCTGGGCTTTCATGCTCTGTCTCCCTTTCATCGTTTCAAAGATACACGCACATGTCTGTATCTTCTCTGGGCACCTTTCAGTCAGAGGGACGCCAGAAACATTTGGCCGCAATTGTGGCCGGCAGTTCCTTTGCCATGTCCGGGCCCCCTTTGATTTTGTCTTTTTGTCTTTTTTTTTTTTATTGAGTTATTTGTGGCCGGTATAGGTAAAACAAAACAAAAGCTAGGCGTTTGAGTTGCATCGATACAATGGAACCAAAAAAATTCGAATCTAGGATTTGGAATCGCATGTAGGATTACAGTACAAAGAAAAGGGCGGTTGTCGCTCTGAGTCTGAGTTGGAGTCAAAGAGTCCCGGGTTTTTCCTAGTTGGCGGGGTTGAGTGCGCATCGGCTCATTGTCTACTTGATTTTACGGAGTCTACATACTGTACATGTACCTACAGAGTATGTATGTAGGCTACAGGCTAGGTAGGAGTGGCAACGTGGAAGAAGACTCCGACCAACAATCACCCGAATGTCCACCGGATTCAAGGAAATAAACTCAACGCTGTGTTCCCCGCCACCGCAGGTAGCCGATGACCAAGAACCATCCCCAAGTTCTTGTTTTCGTGTCCTGATCTGGTCACGCATGCCATGTTTGATCAAAGTACTCCGTACATGAACGATCAATTAGAATAATCATGACAATATTGAATATTCATCCGGCCTTCCGTCCGTCCGGCTGCACGGAGTCAGTCAGTCAGTCAGTCAGTCCCTTTGGATAATATTTACCCCTCATGGGTTGGGCTAAGGTAGGTTCGGTTCGGTTCGATTCCATTTATTTATTTATTGACTAGGGATTTATTTGGCGTTCCTGAATGACCCGATCCTCATACGGAGTAGAGGGGGGGGAGGGGGGGGTTCGTTCTTCTTCTCCCGGGATAGATATGTACATACTCTACGTCTACCGAAGAAGCGGGGGCGCATGGCTTTTTTTAATTATTATTTGTTATTCGTATGTATGCACCTATTACTGTAGTAGTCCTAGTCCAAGGGACTTACAGAGTAACCACGGGGTTTTTCTGCATTCGGTCCGTAGTTAGTAGTTAGTGAATAGTTAAGTATAGTGATAACTACTCTGTACTCCTAACTGACTGATGATGGTCGGGCAGCCATCCATTTAGCATTACTGTTCGAGAGAACATCTCCCCCCCCCTCTTTCCTACCCCCACTTGCCTGGGTCGGAGTGGTGTGCAGATTATTTATTATTATTCTGTACGGAGTAGGAATAGGTACCTACTACTATCGTGGACTGGTTTTTGACTTTCCGAAAAAGTAGGTTAGTGCTGGACACACCCTGCATGGCCTGGTTTAGGGTGCGGGAATTTCTGGACAATGCCGGCTGGATGGACGATGTAGGATGGATGAAAGAAAGTAACAATGAATGAAAAAGAGGATGGATGGGTGAATGAAAGCAAGGCAGAGGCTGTGTGGTCTTGTCGATCTACCTGACTGGTTGGCTTCGGGCATTGCTGTTTTGGGGCGCAGGCAGTAGGGCAGCGCATTTGTTTTGTTCGGTTTTGGTTTTTGAGCATATATGCGTACTCCCGTCTGTAGGGTGAGGACAGAAGATGGGATGGATGGAAAGCTGTATGTATTACTTACAGAGTACATAATATATACATAAGGTATGCTACAGATGACATCTAGATAGTTACTTTATCTACTACTGTTGACTGTCCATAATGCAAAGAATATATTGCTGGAATGCGTAGCTAGCAAAAAGACCTCGTAGCAGACTAGCAGGACGGTCTGTACTCCTAAATCCAATAACACCTCCTATTATTATACTGCCCGATTCGATTTCTAACCATGATGCGACCAACCCGAACCAACTCCCTCCCCCGTCCAGAAATAGGGCAGAGCAGATGATACGCCGGAGAAGATATGCATGGATATCTGGAGTTGGACACGGCCCACGGCCAGGTGGACCGTATGACAGAAAAGACCATCATGCTCCTTTTTTTTTTTTTTTTTTTTTCAATCTACTCCGTACAAAGATAGTTAATTATTGGAGAGGGCTTGGTCAACGTGGTGGCCTTGCCTCAAGGCACACGGGAAACTCTCCCAGCGACCGGCGGCGCGTGGCCAGAGCGGCGATGCCTCCGGACGGGGAAGAGAGAAAGGGAGGGGGAAAGGGGATTCTAGAAGATTGAAGAGAAGATGCCTTGCGGACTGGGGGTCTGATTGGGTGCTTCGTGACGCAGCCCATGAGTCAGATGCTCGAGTGGTGATAGAGTAACAGGAGGGCGAGAGGGAAGGTCAGGTCGGCCTTTGTCCTACCTCGACTAGAGGTCTCTTGCGAGGCGAGCATTCCAGGCACTCTCTCACTCTCTCGCTGACGTCGGCGCAGCAACCGACCGCTTTGTGATATGATTTCATTGTTTGGGTGGAATGTGGACGACAGTCCCTTGTCCCTTGTCCCTTGCTGGAGAGAGACAGAAAGAGTGAGATGACATCGCCGGACATCAGTTCCTGGGCCATGCAGATGAGTAATCACGCCAGCACTTTGCCGCCGAGGGTCACTGGATTTTCTCATCCCCGAGGATGATAATGTCTTAATATTAATGATTATTGGCGCTGCTCGAGTTCGAAATGAGGCTGCAACTTGCCACCTACTTTTTTTGCTTTCACTCGGTCCTTTTGCTTTTTATTTTTTCATGTCTCGCGGCAAGATGCGGTCATGATTTGCCAGTCCGACGTATGGTTTCTTCTCCCCGCCACCGGATCACCCCTCTAGGCAGAACGTATTCAGTAACTAGAATCTGTCTATAATAACGATAGTCATAACAATCGAGGACATACTCTGTAATGCCCCCTCCTACCGCCTGCCCCGTTCTGGCATCCCAAAATAGGCATCCGTACCGTTACTAGTCTGTACCACCCGAACACGTTTTTACTCTCTCTTTCCTCTTAACTCACTCTTAACTGTTAACTAACTAAGAGACAATGATTAATGCACGTCCCAGTCCCACCCTATTATTATTATTACCTCTCTTACTGAATCCAGTCGCCAGTCTCAACTCTCATGTCTCAAGTCAAGTCCAACTGACCCTTGACAGACTGGTCCGTGTGACCAGCTTTAATTTGATACTGAGATGGGGCGGCCGTTCGTTGGTCCCCGTTCAAAGGGAACGTTGTCCACTTCCCCTGTTGATTATTGTCTTTATTTTTGCTCCTTTTGTCTGCCGTGGAAGGAGGGCTAGGCGATCTTCCAGAACTTCTTCCTCTGTATGGACTAACTGGGCCGGTTAGTTAGTTAGAGAATCATGTATTCTTAGTAACCGCATCTACCTGAATCCATGGTAATCTCGGGGTTCGCTCAACCAGAAACGGGCGCGGCAGTGCGGCAGGTCTCTCTTACGTCTTACAGAGAGACTCCCAGACTCGCAGAACTCCTCCGTACCACCTCCATACGGACGCTAACCTCACCTCGCTAGCCTCGTTGCGACTAGGCCGCTTCCCAACCCTCCTTTTCCTCGCGCTGGCCGTTGAACCCCTTAAAGTCTTAGGCAGATGCTAGCCTACGCAGCCCTCGACAAAAGAAGTGCCGGGGTCCATCGACGTAGATTTCTTGACTAATTGGTTCCCGTGTCCTCCGGAGTATGAATCCTTACCTCTGTTGCCTGTACAGAGTATGTACAGTCCTACAGACTGGGGAACCCTCCGTCCGCTCCATGCCAGCTGCTGCTTGATGCAATTCTGCAGTGAATGATGAATGATGAATCCCACAGCCTACAGCCCTTCAAAAATCTCCGTTGCCATTATTGGACCTGGGCAACTCTCCACGGAGGATTAATTATTAACGCGGCAGCCAAGCAGGAAGGGCAACGGGATGCAATCTAACATGCAAATTACATACAGAGTAGTAGTTACCATCAGCGCCTATTACATCAGGCGTGTGTGTTTTTTTTTTTTTTTTCTCTCTCTCTGTGACAGCTGAATAATCGTATCGCATCGCGTCCAACCGGCTCCACAGTCGCCGTTCTGGGCTTGAGGTTAAGAGGGTTCTCTTTGGTTCGGGTCACCGACCATTGCACTATTGCACATTGGGGAGTGGTTAGGGACTTTTTTTTTTTTTTTTTTTTTTCTCTCTCTCCCCCACAGAGTCTGGGTATCCAGTAAATCTAAATCTAGGGAGTCAACGTGATGTTCTCAGTTCTTCTGTCCTCAAGCTTCTCTTTTTGCGGTTACGGCGTATAACTACTTCCAGACTAACCGCTGTAGACCGGACGCTAAGCGGACGAGGGGGGTTCATAAACCGAAATCACCAGGGTTAAGGATCGGAGGTGACGAGGGAAAACGAGGACAAGACCAAACTCTAAAACACGTCGCTATTCGCTTCATTCCCAGGCCCGGCCCCTTTTCCCACTGTTTCTCTTCTTGCGTTTCTGGTTGGTTTTGGCCGGGCGGAAGGCAGAGGCGGTAAGTTTGAATGTGACAATAATCAAATCAGAAATCAGAAATACCCTTCGTCATGTTGAGGTGGGCGAGATTTTTTTATTTTTTTATTTTTTATTTTTTCTTTTTCTCAATTTTTTTTTTCTTTTTGCCTTCTCTGTCTGTCTCTCTCTCTCCCTCCCTTTTCATTCCGGATCCTCCTGACCGGCCGACGAGACCAAAACCCAAACAACGCTTTCAGAAATCAAATTAAAATAAAATAAAATGTAATAAAATATAATAAATAAAATAAAACAAACCCAAACCAAATGAAAATTTAAATCAAAATCGAATAAGAATTGAATAAAAAAAATCCCACACGAACCCACCCGACAGAACGAGTAAACCAATCCTTCAAGGTCGAGCCCAAAGAAATTTCTTAGGGGCTGGTCCGGTGGTCACTTAGTCTTGGAGGAGGGCAGTGAGGGAACACTTTCTCTGTACTCGGCTTGTATGGAGGCAGTGGGAAGTATGTGAGAGTGCTTGTAGGGAGTAGACGGGGACAGGCAGCACGGCGTAATCCTACTCAGATGGAATATCCTCTGTAACAATTAACAAATTAACGAATTAACCACAGAGTATGAGTAACTATTCATACCCTGATCAATTAATCAAAACCAGTCGACCTGGCTGGCCACTCTGACTAACCGCGAGCCGGAGATCTTCAGACACCCTCGCCCGCCCTAAAGGCCGACCGGTCGGACTACTAGTCAGTCGCCTCGACGGCTTTTCTTTCTCGCTCTTCGCCCTCACTTACTTCCCTTCCTCCCCTCCCCTCTCCTCTCCTCTCCTCTACGTCCTGTCCCCATCCTCTCCTCCACGTTCAATCGCCATTTCTTTCTTGGTTCTTGAGCTTGCCACTATTCTTCCCTCTTCCCTCTCCCCCCTTCCCCCTTCCTCCTCTTACTTCCCTTTTGCTTCCGCCCTCCCTTTCTTTCAACGAGCTTTTCACTAAGTGTCGTTGCTATCGTGGTTCTCGGAGTATTTCAATTTGACGCGAGAGAATTTGTTTGATTACTTTTTTTTTTTTTTTTTCCCTTTTCTTTTCTATATTTCCTTGGAGTGTTCCTTGCTTTTTGAAAAGAAGACAAATTGAATTCGAAAAAAATCCTCGCCCTCTTCTCCGTCTCGCCTCCCACGAATTTTCCTCTCAGATCTCCAATTGTCCCGGTGTGTGGAATATCATCTCATATTCGACATCTCAGGTGATAACCCACCGTCGGCCTTTCTTCCGTTTCCTCCGCTTCATATTGTCTGTCGGCTTGAGTCTTGAACTTGGTGTTCTCCAAAAACTCCAGACGAAAAGAAAGTGACGGGTTATCGCCTCCCGAGAAGACCGCACCAGAGAAGGAAGGACAATCAAAACACGCCAGCTGCGACCGTTCTTTACGCTCCTTTCGCTCAACTTCTCCTTTCCAATTCCTCAATTTCTTTGCATTTGCCTGCTTTCCTGCATTGTACATCCATGGTATTCATCTAAGAGACTTTGATTGCGCCATACATAGAGCCACGGCTCGTTGAGCGACGCTCTTCACCCCAGGATCAGGGCCTGGTGGACGCTTAGACGGTTCGTATCTGTTTTTTCGTGTTCAACTTGATTGCTCTCCCTGCCCCATTGTCGGTTGAGAACTCTTTGGAGATTTTCTCTGTGGCTGACTGAGAGGATCTTGTTCTGTACAGCATTCCTACCGTCTTCCGTCCCCGTCCTGAACTGGTTTTATTTTTTTTCTCTTTTTTCTCGTTATGCCGTCGTTTTACGCCCCCGTCCTCCAGACGGGCTTTCCTCCTACTCCTCCCCATATCACGAGTGGCGGCCGATTGGAAACCGAGCAACCCTTCTACGCCATGGGTCCTTCGGCTTTCCCCCCTCGCTACTCTCAGAGCGGCTGTGAATTCATCGAGCAGTACTCCCAGTCGGCCTGCTACGCCAAACCCGCTCCGATGAGCTTGCACCCCCAGTCTGCCCACTCAATGCGCACTGGCAGAGACATGGCCGCCGCGATGAACCAGCCCATGTTCGGTCCCATGGCCGCCGCGAACGTTCTGCCGCCCATCCGTGGCGGTAACGTTCAATTGCCCCCGATGGACAACGGTCTTTCGTCGCACTACCGCCGACAAGATATGATGGTGCAGCCCGAGCAGCAGCAACCGCGCAAGGAGGAAAAAGCCACTGGAGGCGTCGCCGCCCATTTGGATTATGAGATGGATCAGATGTCCGACTTCGTGGCTGAGATGGCCCAGGGAATGTATGCTTTGTACATCACCGAGATCAACCTAGCAGATATTGACTTCGCGCGAAGCGTCTACCCAGGAACGTCGGTCCCGCCCCAATTTCGGAAATACGTCTTTCAGGTCTTGTCGTCGACTCGCCTCCCGAGCTCGACTATCCTCTTGGGTCTCTACTATTTGGCCAGCCGGATGCGCATGCTTTCTTCCGCCAAGGTGTTCGCTTCTGGCAGTGGACAGGTTTACCGCATGCTCACCGTTGCCCTGCTTCTTGGCAGCAAGTTCTTGGACGACAACACATTCCAGAACAAATCGTGGGCGGAGGTTAGCAACATCCCCGTGAGCGAGTTGAACTCCATGGAGCTCGACTGGCTCTTCGCCTTTGAGTGGAAAATTCACGACCGCATCTACGACAAGCAGGACGGCTTTGCGTCATGGCGCTCTCACTGGGAAACTTGGCGTGCGAAGATCGTTGCTCGCGCCCAAGAGACTCGCCATAACTTGGCTCCGATTGACACCAATGTTTCTCGGGGTTCTCGAGTCTCCAAACCCATGCTTTCCCCCGAAGGTCCCATTCCTCCGCAGTATCAGCGCAGTTCCAACTTGGAGAATTCTTGGCTAAACCCTGCGGCTTCGGAGTATTCGCCGCCTTCTGCTCCTCACAGCGGTCCGAACACACCGGATTATTACGCCGTTGGGCCCTGGACGTACACCAACCCTCCTCCGCCGTACTCTCGGACTTGGGTTCCGCCACAGCAATACATCCCGCAGGTGCCCCGCTCGCAGCCACCGTCGTACCATCACACTCCGTCCTACGCTCTGCCTTTCGCGCAAAGCGTCTGGACTGGTCACGGCTCGTCTTGCGGATGTTTGTATTGTGCTAAGCACATCGAAAACTACATGTGCGCCGGCGCTTTTGGTGCCATGCAACCGATCCTTGCCGGTTGAAAACATATAGTCGACTGATGTACCCTGCTTTCCGACTGTATGGCGGTCATCTGTTGAGTTTTCGTCGGCTCTCTTACTTTTGCCTCTCTAATTTTCTGCCTACTTTTTTTTTTCTAGACTACTCTTTTCCTCATGCCTTCTTTTGATGATACCGTGTCTTTCTATTATCGGTTTTTTCTTTTTTTTATTAATCCTGCCTCTCACCGTCAGTTTCGGTTTATCTTCGTTGAAAAGTACGGTTGTCAATTTTGCCTCGCCCGAAAAGCACAAAACCAGAAAAAAAAGTTTCAAGCAGCGATATTGGGTCGACTTTGCCAAATCTACAACTCAGCTCTCAAACGCATTTACGATACGGCATAGCCTCGTTTATTTCCCGACTTGATATGATTTCGTTGTTTATGGAAAGCTTTTGTTCATCGTGTGCAGAGTGTTTATCCTACGAGGAACACCCTGTTGGAACCTCTCGGTCTCTGCAGTGAAAAGTCACGACATTTATGACCTTTGCTTCTGTTTACCCTATTGCGCTCATTTTTCGTTTGCCTTCTCCACTACTTTTGATTCTTTCCTCTGGGTTGGGCATTTTCACCTGGCGAATTTTATTCCATAGACTCCTCCCCTGATTGTTTACCGTGTTGGCACATTGGCCTTGTTTCTTCTTCTCATCTATTTGATCTTTGCCTTAAGTACAACGGCGTTAATCTCCTCAAATTTTTTCTCGATTCCCCGCTGTCTTGCATTATTCTGTTTCGGTTAACAGATTTGTTCTTGTCTCTGTCGTGCTTGATTCTTTTCATAATCCAACCAGGCTTGGCTGGGTTGTTGATCTTCTCCTTTTTCTTCTACGATTGTCTTCGATGACTTGTTTCATTTAAATTTCTTCTTTGTTTCGTTCGTGGGGGGGGGGGGGGGGGGGGGGGGGGGGGGGGGGGGGGGGGGGGGGGGGGGGGGGGGGGGGGGGGGGGGGGGGGGGGGGGGGGGGGGGGGGGGGGGGGGGGGGGGGGGGGGGGGGGGGGGGG